>CM070876.1:150120993-150720993 GCA_036365515.1 Torymus aiolomorphi | reverse complement strand
TGTTTGATCAACTCCTTTATGAGTTGCATAATCTAAACTATAATACGTATGTACTTCTTTATTCAATAATTCTAAAACTTTATTATTAATAATTTTAGTATCTTTATCATGAGCGGTTAAGATTACACGATCTATTGAAGTTTTAATATTAATGTTACTATAAATTTCTTTACAAATATTATTCGTTTTCCATTTATTTGGAATAATAAATGGATTAATTTTTCCTTCACCCAATTCTAACAATAGTGAAGCAAATTCTTTATTTTCCGAACGAATATTTTGATTTAATTTTAAAACTTTAAAAAGAGACCATAACGCAGAAAATTTAATTGTTTCTTCAATTATACTATTTTTGTGATCACATTTCATAACTGGAAGAATTTGCCGAAAATCACCTCCTAATATGATCAATTTTCTACACTATTTATTCAATTAATATAACGATATTTCATTGCTCTGAAGCAATTATAAAGAACATAAATAGTATATCCTTTACCTTTGATTCGTCTTAAGTCCGATATTTTACCCATCAAAATTTCATATTGTCAAAATTTGATAGTTTCATACTTCATTATTATAAAATTTCTCTCTGAAAATGGGGGTTGGCGAGCGGAGCGAGCAGGGAGCGAAGCCCCCTAGTGTGTATATATATATAGAAATAGCCCCGTGCAAGTTTTCTGTTCCGTGTACGTGCGGGTGTGTGGCAGCCCGCCGTACTTAGTGCGCGCGTATTTTGTAGCAGCTTCGCAGCGCGCCGTAACGTTCGCGCGTTTAAACGATAACCGCTGCGCGCGAACTAAGTGTTTTAATCAGCATGTGCGTCGTGTTTGTAGAAAGTCGTGTTTTGAATATACTGTGATATCTAGTTACTCGTCACGTTGTTCATTACAACCTGTCCTACTCCCGGATACCACCGCCTCCGCCGGTCGATTTCATATCTGAGCATAGCGTTCGCGCGCTTTACTCTTCGAGCGCGCGCTTTTCACTCAGCGATCTAATAAGTTGGAAAGCGAAGTTCGCGTGCGCTCTTCGCGTTGTTTTCGGGATTTCAGGAGCAGATCCCCGGGCAAGTCATTTTAGTCTGAGAGTACATTCACAGTAGCACGTGCGCGAGTGAAATGCTCCCGTGAACCTCGGCCCATAGGTATCACCAGCATAAATTGGAGGTGACCTGTATGCATCCCGGGCTTGGTAAAGAGGCACATTTAGCCTCTAAGCTCGCACGAGACGATCGCGCGCGGGGGAATCCAGCCCATTGCACTCTCGCGCGAGGGGACGCTATATGCAGGAAACGCAGAAAACGCTCGAATACGCGCGAAACACTCACGCACGAGCTTAGTCCGGGAGTACGTTCGAAACGCTCAGGCGCGACGTGATTCAGCGCGAATCTCTTGGACGCGGGATTAGTTCGTGAGTCCGCACGAAACACTCGCGACTCCATGACTGGCACAAAACTCTAGCACGAGAGATGACTCCGTGCGACTGAGCGAAACGCTCGCGTGCTAGGTTAGTCCACGAGTTCGCAAAAAACGCTCGCGCGCGAAGTTGAACCGTGGGCCTGCTTGAAACGCTCGCGCGCCAAGTGTGAGTCCGCACAAAACGCTCGCACGCGAGGAGAATCCGTGGGTCCGCAGGAAATGCTCGCACGCGCAGTTACTTGAGTAGTACGCGCGAATCGCTCGTGCACGATGTCAGTTCGCGAGAAACGCTCATGCGCGAGGTTAGTCCGTGAGCTTGCTCGAAACGCTTGCGCTCGGAGTGAGTCCGCGCAGAACGCTCGCGCGCGAGGCGATTCCGCGCAGAACGCTCGCGCGCGAAGTGAGTCAACGTAAAACGTTCGCGCACTAGGGCAGCGCAAGCGCACGAGAGAAGCGCTCGCCCACAAGGGAAACGCTTGCATGCGAGAGGAGCGCTCGCCCGTGACGGAAATGCTCGTGCGCGAGGAGAGCTCGAGAGAAACGCTCGCGCGCGTGGAAAACTCTTGCGCGAGGGGAGCCCAACGGGACCGCTCGAGCCCGAGGGGAGTTTATGGGTGGAACGCTCGCGCACGAGCGTTCCACCCATAAACGAGGGGAACGCGAGTGGTTCGCTCGTGCGCAAGGGGAACGCTTGCACGACAGGGGAACGCGAACGGGCTGCTGGTACGCTAGGGGAACGCTCGTACAGCAGAGGTACGCGAGTAGTGTCACGTCTTAAGACACGACACGACTGGGATGTTTAACTCAATTAAGAGTTATGCTCTTTTAGGCCTTAGCTGCGCTAGCTAGTAAACCTTGGACGAGGTGAGGAAAGGAGTGTAATATCAAATTCACGGTTAATCGCTGAGATTCAAGTTTGACTAATTTTTGGTTTAGGATTTGGCTATCGTAAGGACCAACGGTGAGTAGCACGAACGTCTCGTAAAGATCGTTTGGTCGCACGTACCCCCGTATGGACTAGGAATAAGGGCATGATTTCCTTTGGATACCTGGAGTTTGAGATTCTTATAACTTTTCTCGATCTCAGGTTATTCTCAGATTCGCCCTTCCCTATCAAGAGCAGAGCTCGTATGTGAATTTAATTTTTATTTATGAAACTTATCCCTCTTGGAATTTATATATTATTTTTCTTTTTAATAAATAAATTTTTATCTTAGTAAAGGATAATTTCTTTAGAATTTCCCTTTGATTTTCTTGTTTCTTAAATTTTTTTCAAATATTAATTGTTTTAGAGTTGTAATCTGAAATTTCTTATAAATTAAAATATTCCTTGTAAACACAACCAGTGAGGCTTATCCGTAAGGTCGTACAACTGCCGTTATGTTTGCTCAATCCTTTTCTAAACCAATAGGAGTATGCTTACCCGTAAGGTCGTAACAACTATGGTTTAGAGAAGTAGTTTCGAATATAATTAATTTTGATAATTTTGAATTTAGTATGTTTTGAATTCTTCTTAGAAGTTTTGAAAAAAAATGAATTTGAAAATTTGATTTTGGAAAAATTTGAATATTTTTATTTGAGAGCTTGAATTTGTGTACAGAGTCTTTAAGCTTGTGAGGCTTGTGTCGATCTGCTGTACAGTCAGCAAAGCTTGTGAGGCTTGTGCTGATCTGACTCCTAGAGCAGTCAGCAAAGCTTGTGAGGCTTGTGTTGATCTGACTTCTGGAGCAGTCAGCAAAGCTTGTGAGGCTTGTAAATCTGACTGAACGACCAGCAAAGAAGAAGAAGAAAGAAGGGATGGTGGGGGCCCCCTCCGTCGCCCCCTACCAGTGAGGTACAGCCTGCCCGGATCACCGTCCAGGAGCCCCTTACGTAGAAATGAATCCACGTAGGAGGAGCCTGGGCGATTCCAGTTACCTCTCCTTAAAGAAGGAAATCAAAAAGAGGAAGTTGTGCGTTACCCTGTGAGGGCATTTCCACACTATCAGAAGTTATAGAGCAAAAACGGTTGTATGGCTGGACTACTATGTGGAGTGTAGAATGGGGAAAAACCTCGCTAGGAGTAAAAACCCATGACGACCAGCAGTGCGCGTTCGGCGTATTTAAATCCATTGCTCCTCCTCTTCTTTGGCAGGAAAAACTGCGGTGTCCAATAGGATAGTTGCGTCATCTTAAGTCATCGAATCATCGATGGTGTTGTTCGGCGGCGGTTGATGCTTTGCATATCCGTAATGTTAAATGGAGCGAGTGGTGCGGGAAAGCGGTGTCCAATGGTGTGAGGGTGGCCTCCCTTCCAAGCGTCAATTTTTGTGAAAGTGGGGAAAATCCTATGTTTTAACACAGAGAGCGGCAGAGAGCGGTCGCTCATCCCTTCTCTAGGGTATTTTCCGGCGGCTCGTATCTTTCTTGAGGAGTGAGACAGAACGTTATATGTGCGACAGAGAAAGAGAGATGAGAGAGATAAAAGATATATCCTTCTCTTTCTTTTGAGTCAAAAATGACTGGTTTTCTGTTACTTGTTAAAAATTATATAATGTTGGCAGCTTATAAATTATAAAATATGTTATGCTATTACATTTTGTTTTAAAATGAGAATACAAATTTGAATGGAAGTTATCGGTCTATTACAACAGGAGTTAAACGCATTACAAATTTGTTGAACTTAATTATAAATTTATTGATGAGATTTCTTATGCAATTTTTATAAAAAACATTAGACTATTCATTCTAGCTAATATATCAATCATATTATTAAGTTATCTTATTAAGTTAATTCATTTTTCTTAGATTTTCTAATATTTATTTAAAATATTTAAAATTCAATTAATTTGTGTAAATAACAATGTGTTAAAATACAACTGTTGTGTAGTAAAAGGTCTTATCTAATGTGTACAGTTCATAAAAGTTGCATTAACAAATGCGAATCTCTTATAAATAGTCGTAATAGTTCATTATTATTAGGGAACTTATGAATTACAATGTATTCGAAACAGTTTATTATTTAAACTTAAAGTCAAGTTAATTAATCTAGTAGAAATAAACAAATGGATTATTATTACTATAAAAACATATTATAATAACGGTTTTTATCATCTCCTAGTTTTTACTTAACATAATACAAATTTTATCTTAAACAAAATTATTTTTCCTACTTATAGTTATTGAGATATTCAGTGTTATTCTAAAATAATATTCTTGTGCCATAGTATGTTGAGTCCCAAAAGATGCTGGAAAATGCGTCACTATGCGGAGGGACTTGAGGAAATCTATTTTTATGCATGCCACGTGCATGCGATAGAGGGTACAAATAAACTCTCTCTTTGTCAGCATTTCCTTATTATTAACAATCCTGAATGTTTTACAAATGTGAAATTTCCTCTTTTATTAGATATTGTGCGTAGCAACTATTACAATTTTGAACGAAAGTGCTATGATTAGTTTAACGATAGTTATTCGCAATATAAAAGTTATTAATACTTAAAAATCTAAATTACAATGAAATTGTATTCGATAGGTTTATAAAAAGAATAGTCGGTTATAAAAATTAAGCTAATGGTTAACATAACTTGTTGCTTTACATAATATAGTATTTATTATAATAATTATTTATTATTTGTTAGTGATAATCCGTTTCATGCTTAAGAGTTGTAGTTGCAAAAGTGCAGGTGGTTATTTAAACAGTTATATTATTGAGCTTGGTTATTAAATCTTTATATTATTAACGCGGAAATAAACAAAAGCTGTAGATTGCAATGAAACATAGAAATATAGAATTTCTTATTTTTCTTAGTTTTCTTACTGCTATATTTAATATTTGTAGTTGTTAAAACAATTTTATCTTTAACGGTTTGAGAGATATTGTCTAATAATGTAAAATAATATTTTCAGTGTATAATATAAGTCGTATATTCAAAATTCGGAAAAACGCGTCTCTGCGTGGGAAAGCATCGTATCTATATTTAGTTGCGGGCCATGTGTTTTACAGCCCTCAGATAACGTATCCGCTAGGGCGATCGTCTCCTTAAGGCTAATTCCACATTTTGAAGGAATATTTCCAGCTCACATGTAATTGTTTAAAATCCAAAATGTTTATTAAATTTAAGATATGTAAATAAAACATTTTATTTATTTACAGCGGAAGAAAAACAGAAAGTTGAATAAGTTTTATTATTTGAGTAGGGAAAATATTCTTTCATGAATGTATCTTAAAGTAATTATTATAATTTTATATTTGTTTGTGATTGTGAATGTTAAACCTTATAAACTCTTACACCTAGCGTTTGGAACGGTTGCTAGTTGAGTCAAACGTATAAAGGAAGAATTACAATTGTGATTATTGCACAAGGGTTTGTTTAACAATTCGCACTAAACTTATTATTCAGAACATAACTTTATAGAAAATTAGCCATATTTTGCAACTAGAGTGTTAATGAATTATTAGTATAATTCACTCAAAGATTTTAAATTTACATATGATAATATTTTATTCGAATTGGTACATAATTTTGAAATATAAAGTTTATTGAAAAAATTGCTATTTCTGACTAACATTTCTATTAAGGTGGGTTACTGTTTATTGTATAAAAATGAAACAGTCTTTGATATCAGCTTTTTTGTGTTTATTATACCCGCGGATCGAATATAACTTTTATTTCTTATTTGTTATTCGGCATTCATCAATAAGAAAAGAAAGTTTTAACAATAAGCCGAAGGATGAATTTAAGAAAAGTGACAACTATAAGATTCTAAACTAGAAATTAATATGTGCGCCGCGTCGTCGTTTCTATGACAGCTTGAGAAACTCCCCATAGCGTAGGTCACACCTGCAACCCTTGGTGCAGCAGTGTCGGTAGGGTAGTAGCGGTTCAGGGTTATGATCTTGATTCATTGACTACGAAATATTTTTAACTAATGCTCAACAAAAATAAAAAAGAAAAGAATTGGTTTATGCAGTAATGTAGACGGTTCCGTCACAGTAGTCTGCTCGTACGGATGGGAAACGCTCGTACGTTAGGGGAATGCAGGTCGTCTGATCGTATAGATCGGTAGATAGATCAAATTACTCAATTTGTGGATGTGATACTTACATCAAGGGCTTAATCTGATGAAACGGAACTTCAGACAACTAGTTGTTTTGTTAGAAATAGCAGTAGTAATCAGTTGTGCTGCTACAATTAATCAGGACAGAAAGGAGCATCACCGTCAGATTGTCAGGGCAACAATTTTCAGATAAGTATGAGTAACCTCAAAAGTTTTTGAGGAGACTCAACGTATAATATCTCACTTTTTTACTTAAAAAAAAAAAATAGGTTCTTTGTGTTTTTTTTTTCTTTTTTAGGATGTGGAAGTACACAGGCAACCTCATCTAACGTGAAAGAGCGATGTCATTGAGATGCAGTGAGAAGTTTGTCTAAAAGATGGGATTGTTTGGATTGTGAATATCAATTCACTTAATTTTTGCTAGATAACATTAAAAGTTTTATGAAAAGAAAAAGTCAATTCAAAAAGTTTTTTCGAGATATTTGATTTTTTATACCCCTGGTAGAAAATTAACCATAAGTTGACCAGAATATGTTTAATTTTATGGTAATTGGTCAACTTATGGTGAAAATTCTGGCCAGAAACCCCGCGTGCTGGCGACAGTTTCTGGTCAGAATCTGACGAATTTCTGGTGAAATAAAATCATTATATTTTAGGTTATGCTCTATATACATAATGATGCTCACTGCAACACTCATCTGAATGCAACAGGCATAATGAATCTGTCATTAGGCACGACCGCTACTCGGGAGAGCCTTATAATTTCACCAGAGCGAAAATTGTAAGAATTCAAATACTGAAAATTTAACGTGTAAAAACCATTTTCCACTCAGCTTGATTGTAAAATGATTTTTACCATTTAAAAATGACTTATTGAAGTAATTTATTGAAGTGCAACTCTTCGAAAGACAGTAACTCTCATAATGTAAGCTAAGCTAGAAGTTTCGAAACCCATTTTATGCATAGGTAAAGCATTTTCATTATTTTGACTTTCGTATATAACCAACCGGGAAAAGGATTTTTATGAGACAAAGATTATATTCTTTGTATTTTGGTCATAGTTATGATTTTAAAAGTTTCAAATATGAAAATTTCCTAAATTTAATTTTGCTTATATCTGTTATGATTTTTACCATTTAAAAATGATTCATGGAAGTAAATATCTTTTCCGAGAGGATAATGGATTTTTGAGACAAAGCTTACATTCCTTGTATTTTAATCATAGTTCTGGTTCGAAGAGTTGTACTTCAATAAATTACTTCAATAAATCATTTTTAAATGGTAAAAATCATAACAGATATAAGCAAAATTAAATTTAGGAAATTTTCATATTTGAAACTTTTAAAATCATAACTATGACCAAAATACAAAGAATATAATCTTTGTCTCATAAAAATCCTTTTCCCGGTTGGTTATATACGAAAGTCAAAATAATGAAAATGCTTTACTTATGCATAAAATGGGTTTCGAAACTTCTAGCTTAGCTTACATTATGAGAGTTACTGTCTTTCGAAGAGTTGCACTTCAATAAATTACTTCAATAAGTCATTTTTAAATGGTAAAAATCATAACAGATATAAGAAACCTTGAAATAAGGAAATTTTCATATTTGCAACTTTTCAAATCATAAATATTACCAAAATATGAAGAATATAAGTCTTATCTCATGAAAATCCATCACCCGATTAGTATTATATACCAAAGACAAAATATTGAAAATATTTTACCGATGCATAAAATGGGTTTAGGAATTTGTAGCTTAGCTTACATTGTCAGAGGTAATGTATTTATGATATATTACTTGAAAATAATTCTAATTATATTTTTATTTTCACAATGAAAATTTTATGATACATTGAAAATCATTGTAATTATATTTTTTTCATTACTGCTCCGCTTTGATGTAAAATGGAGTACAATCGAAAAAAATTTATTTACTAAAAAACTAGGGGGGCCGAGCCCCCCTGCTTGTCTTCGACACGCCCCCCCCCCCCCCCGCCCCCACACACACCTGCTCCTCGCCTCGCTCGTCGCCCCCCCTCTCCCTATGTAAAAACTTCGTTTTTACATAATAGACACGACCGCAATACTCAGAAGAACCTTATAATTTTATTATTACAAAATTTGTAATACTTTATTTTTATCGTTTTTATCATTAAAATAAACATAAATACATCTGCAGTAAAATTTAAATAAAAATTATCCATTTACTTTTACACATTTATTTCTTTTTCTTTTTTGTAAAAGGTTTGCATTTTAATTCTGCATGTATAGTTATACGTAAATAATTTTCTAATTAGTCTATGATGCATATAAATTTATTAAGTATTAATTTATATGATCAAAAAGCATATAGGAATATTAAATATAAGTATCATGATTGCAGGTATATTTAAAATTAGAAACATGGTTTTCATAATTTTTATCGAAATTATAATAATCATTTTTATTTTTTTTAATAACGTTAAATAGAAAAAAGTTTTCTTTCAATGTTATCCACAACTTTTGTATTCGAAATTTTTGTGTATAGTCAAATTCTGTTAAATTATATGAGGAAAACTACTGTTTCATTACTCTCGATTAATAAAAAAAAACATAGAGTTACATTTCATATAGTTCTAACGAAAGATGGGGACTATAGCTGCTCACGGGTGTTCCTAACTACATATACCTATACAATCTCAATTACGAAAAAATACTCGCGACACATGTACACATGCACTAATACCGCAGAAAGGAGAAAAACAGAAGAAAAAAGCAATGCACATTGATGCATTCAGCAACGGCAATCTGGCATTGCGCTGCATGACTGAGTACTACTGCATTTACAGCAGCAATAGTATAATTCTCATATGAGTGTAGGGATTTAGGATTAAATGTCGGAAAAAATTTTTACATCAGAAAAATTATGAAAAAATATAAAAAATTTAAAAAAATAAAAAAAAAACTCTTGAAAAACAGTACAATTTTTTTTTCTCATTAGATCAAAAATCCCTACACTCATATGAGAATTATACTATTCTGGAGTAATTTAGTTCAAATCTGGAGTCAATCCATCCACAGGAAAATTTCAAAGCTTACGGTTAGTGAAAAAACTTGTTTCATCGATGACTATGGTTCTGGACCATATAAAAGGCCCATCGGAGAAAGTTTTAAGGTAAGGTAAATATACCCACTTTTATATGTAAAAAGTATGAAATAATTAGTTTAAATTTATGTATTAAAATGTGACTTCTTATCCCTCTATATAAAATGCAACCAGACATGTTCGGCGCCATGTTGATTTTTTCTTGAAAATCTCGAAGTATATCTCGAAAATCTCGAATCGCGTCAATTGCGTCTGCTAAAGTTAGAGGGACTAGAGTTTTAAATGCGAACTAGATTAAGTTTTGAATACAGATATTGTAGTAATATGTAAATTGTATTTTGTATTATGTTGACATGTTGTTGTATATTACATTATTGTAATTATTGCATTTGTAATATAATAATATTAAAGAGGCGTATACATTCAGATGTTGCGCCGTGTTGCATGCGCAGAGATGCAACGTGACTGTGACGCGCATCATAAGACGGTCATGCGACCGTCTTAAGACCGTCGCAAGACCGTCGAAAATATGAAGCAAATGACCATACTTTGTCAAGTTCCTGATGACGCTTATCGCCATTTTAACAGATTTGATATTGATAAATGCAACACATATTTGTCTAAAGTTTTTAAAACTCGTATCGTATATTTCTTAAAATAAACTTTTTATATTTAAACTATTGCTTCCTCCTAGAGGAAGCTTTGTGATAGTAAAAAAAAAAGTTTGTGAGATAATGTCTTAGGAATGTTGTATAGAAAATTTGGAATCGAAATACACCATTTTTAGAAAATGTCCGTATGGATGTGTGTGTGTGTGTGTGTGTGTGTGTGTGTGTGTGTGTGTGTGTATGTATTTTAATAGCAAAACTTAGATTAAAATTAAAATTCATGACGTGACCAAAACTTTTAAGACGGTCATTCTACATCTATATAGATTTATAGGGTTATAGATTGGATAAATGCAATACATATTTGTCTAAAGTTTTTAAAACTCCTATATGGATATACATAAACTATTTTTTAACTATCAAAATTACAATTTAAATATATTTTATTACAAGAATAAAAGTTACAATCACAAAATAATTTATTAGATTAAATTAACTTTATAATGACAAATATTAAATGTAGCTCCTATTACACTATACTCGGGACTACCGGTTTCAAATGTAGCTCAATCTGAGACACAAAATACAACAAACTTGCGGTTTTTATAGGCGGTGATCACGAATCTGATATAAAAAATAATGTAATAATGAATTTAAACAAAATTATTTAAACAAATTATTGAGAAATATAATTTTTTGAAACTATAATTACGGAACTGTATTATGTTTTGTTTTTGGGATTGCTAATCACGAATCTGATATCAAAAATAATGAAATAATTAATTTAAACCGGATCATTTATTTAACAAACTATTACAAAATAGAATTTTTTGAAACTATAATTACGAAACATGTATTAGTACAAGTAGGCGGGGGATATGAGGTCCACGCATGTAAGGGAGTTATGTAGATATAAAAAAATAAGCAAAACGATTATTTAAATAACTTGTAAACCCCAGTAGTCAGGGAATATGAGGTCCACACATGTAATTTGCCCACCACTAAGCATCGACGCCGAAGATTGGCTCCGATTAGCTGAGAGTTGGGTACCTTAATGCACAAGGTACATTATGTAGATACTCATGAATGACAGAAATTATAAAACGGTAATTTCTCGAAAACACGTACAATGTAGTTACGTCGTCATTCCTGGAAGCTACATATATGTATTTGCATAAATACTTGACCATTTTGATAGCTTTATTAACAAATTATTAGCAAAATAAAAAAAAAAAGAAAATCAGCGCGCGAAGCGCGCGTGTCGAACTCTAGTCCCTCTATAAAAAATGCATCCTTGGCATGGTCGACGCCATGTAGCGACGCCATGTTGATTTTTTCTCGAATATCTCGAATATCTCGAATATCTCGAATATCTCGAATATCTCGAATATCTCGAATATCTCGAATATCTCGAATATCTCGAATTTTTTGGCGCATGCGCAAATGCCCTATAGGGACTTAGGGAGTCTCTACAACCGTGCAGCGCGCGTGTGTGTGCTCGCCGTGTATAAGGTATACCTATATATAGGAGAGCGCTATATATAGGTATACCTTATACACGAGAGGGCATATGCACGCGCAAAGTTATAGAGACACCCTTAGAGTTATGGTGGAATGGTATAGAGATAGCGCATGTGTTGTGAGCGGGAAAATATGATATATATTAATTCATAGAAATTTATAATCAATTGATAAATCGATGAAAAATTTTTATTTAAAAAAAAATATTTATTCATTACGTGTGCGTGTGTCTGTATGTGTGTGTGTGTCTGTATGTGTGTGTGTGTGTGTCTGTATGTGTGTGTGTATGTGTGTGTGTGTGTGTGTCTGTATGTGTGTGTGTGTGCGTGTGTGTGCGTGTGTGCGTGCCTGCGTGCGTGCGTGCGTGCGTGCATGCGTGTGTGTGTATGTGTGTGTGGATGAGTGGGTGGGTGGGTGTGTGTGTATGTAAACACTCGATATCTCGAAAACCATTTCACCTATTTTCGTCGGACAAAGCTTATTCTCTTGGTCCCGAAAAAATATTCCGTTTTAATTTTTTATCGATTTTCTTTTTTTTTATAACCAAAAAATCTTTAAGCTACCTACGTTTTCTGTTTTTAATTTTCAAATTATCTTTAGTATGTCATGGAAAATGTTCTTATAATTCATAAATTAATTTTTCAAAAAATATTTGATTATCGACTCAAAATTTTATTTACTTATTACGCTTATTGAAGATAATATTTGGTATAAATTTCAAGAGATTATCTTCATTTTTTTTTTTTGAGAAAAAAATTATTAAAAAAAAAACAACGCGTTTTCACTGACACACGATGACAAGAATAAAAACCAATTAATCGTCCTGAAATTTGGTATAGAGGATATAGATTTTTTATATCTCCAAACTATTCATTACGCAAAAAAATTGAACTGTCACGACCAAAGATATTTGAGGTTGAAAGTTTTTTAAAAATATTTTCGAATCGCGTTTTTCAGACAATATTTGATAGATAGAGAAACTTTTGTATAATACAATTAATTATTGTCATATAAAAAATTAAAAAGAGGAATAAATACATTAGTTTGAGGAAGCTAAGTGCCAATGTATATTGGGAGCGGTTTTTTATTAGTGATGATGGTCGGATTAGTGTAAGGATCTTTTTATTTAGTTAAAATTAAAAACACGGTTTTCTCAATATAAAAATATTCATCTTGAAAAAACCTTCACTTTGCCTTTTTATATGTTTAACATTATTAAACACAGAAAACAGATATTTTCATAATTATGTTATTGTTTATCTATCTTAGTGGCAATTTTACTTATTGAACAAAATCACAACATGAAAAAAGCTTATTTAAATGAAATTAAACTTGATTAATCTTTATCATTGTAGTGACATTCTGATACTATAGAATTGAATGAACCTTTAAATTTGTTAAAGCAGGAAACTATGGAATGGAATGAATCACTAGAACTAAATTCAAAAGATAAAGACAAATCATATATTAAAATAACAAATACTTCTTCATACATACATTTTTTAGTCAATAAAACTATAACATAGTTTGATGAAAAACATCATAATGTTTAAATGAATTCAAAATAAGTGCATTAAGGTTGTATTGGCCGTAAGATCTCATTTAAAAATTTAAGACAAATATTTTGGTCGTATAATTTGTCGAAAACACTAATATTCTACAGTACTAAGAGTAAACAAATATGTAAAATGTTTTTTAGAACTATGAAGAAAACTTTACATCGGTTTTAGAACATTGCATTGCTTATTTCTTTCACTTTTTAGTATGACTGTACGCCTTACTACACAGTTTTTATGCTATAACTTTGATGTGAGTACCAGTCGTTACCGACGATTGCAGGGACCCGTTTTTCTCAATCAATTTTAAATTTTAAGAAAATATCGCTCTGGTACGTTATAGTTGACTATCAAATCTATAACGTGTCAGAGAGATTTTTTGTCAAAATTCAAAATTGAATGAGAAAAACGGATCCCTGCAATCGTCGGTAACTGTGGGGCCTTGCATCGCCTTAAGGGGGTCCGAAAGTCAATTAAAAATTCAAATTTCGCGCCACAATATAGCAGACGAAAAAATAAGTAATTTGCCTATAACAAATAGTAAAAACAATATTACGGAAAATCAGGACTGCATTACCCTCCGTTACATTATTATCTACCATTTTACAAAGTTTGAAGTTTCTATATAAATATTTCGCTGAATGGCATTTGAATAATGTCTCAAAATCAAGTAATTCAAATGCCATTCAGCGAAATATTTATATAGAAACTGCAAACTTTGTAAAATGATAGATAATAATGTAACGGAGGGCAATGCAGTCTTGGTTTTCCGTAATATTTTTTTTTATTAATTGTAAATTTTTACTAATTGTTATAGGCAAATTACTTATTTTGTTGTCTGCTATATTGTGGCGCGAAATTTGAATTTTTAATTGACTTTCGGACCCTACTAGCTCGCAAAAGCAATTCATTTCAATTGCAATCGATTACAAAGGTTTTCTTTTACGTATACACAAATTTACAAGAACTAAACACAATTTTTTCAACTTAATTTTTTCAATAACTACGACGAGTCTAGCCATATTCAGAGAATCTCCATAAGAACCCACGTTAATTTTAAACTACAATATCTCGAAAACTAGCACGCAAATCATATTCAAATTTGCCAGAGACGTTTATAATGATATTATTGACCTACTGACGAAACTTTATTGATCTGACATTATTTTTTACATATAGTCCATACAACCTTAAATAATGAATTGAATAATAACATATCTCTTGTAAATAAAAAAGAAACCGTTCATTAATTGTGCAGCTTCTTTTGTAACTTAAAAAAAAAAAATCAGCGCGCGAAGCGCGCGTGTCGAACTCTAGTTTCAGAGAAAAAAGATGTTTAGCCCCCTTAAGCTTAAAAATCGATTTTTTGAGATATTTCTTTGTGTTCGCATTTTTTTAATTTTTCATCGATCTTTCTCAATAGAGAACCAGCATTTAGGTATAATTAGAGGAGTATTTTTCCCGAATCCTGATGAAATCGATCGAAAATTCATTGAGATAATCTGGAAACTTGATTACATACGGACGTACAGACATACATACATCTCAGAAAACGCTTAAAACGCACTCAAGTTGAGTGGAAAATGGTTTTTACACGTTAAATTTTCAGTATTTGAATTCTTACAATTTTCGCTCTGGTGAAATTATAAGGCTCTCCCGAGTAGCGGTCGTGCCTAATGACAGATTCATTATGCCTGTTGCATTCAGATGAGTGTTGCAGTGAGCATCATTATGTATATAGAGCATAACCTAAAATATAATGATTTTATTTCACCAGAAATTCGTCAGATTCTGACCAGAAACTGTCGCCAGCACGCGGGGTTTCTGGCCAGAATTTTCACCATAAGTTGACCAATTACCAGAAAATTAAACATATTCTGGTCAACTTATGGTTAATTTTCTACCAGGGGTATAAAAAATCAAATATCTCGAAAAAACTTTTTGAATTGACTTTTTCTGTTCATAAAACTTTTAATGTGATCTAGCAAAAATTAAGTGAATTGATATTCACAATCCAAACAATCCCATCTTTTGGACAAACTTCCCACTGCATCTCAATGACATCGCTCTTTCACGTTAGATGAGGTTGCCTGTGTACTTCCACATCCTAAAAAAGAAAAAAAACACAAAGAACCTATTTATTTTCTTTTAAGTAAAAAAGTGAGATATTATACGTTGAGTCTCCTCAAAAGCTTTTGAGGTTACTCATACTTATCTGAAAATTGTTGCCCTGACAATCTGACGGTGATGCTCCTTTTTGTCCTGATTAATTGTAGCAGCACAACTGATTACTACTGCTATTTCTAACAAAACAACTAGTTGTCTGAAGTTCCGTTCCATCAGATCAAGCCCTTGATATAAGTATCACATCCACAAATTGAGTAATTTGATCTATCTACCGATCTATACGATCAGACGTCCTACGTTCCCCTAACGTACGAGCGTTTCCCATCCGTACGAGCAGACTACTCACGTACCTCTACTGTACGAGCGTTTCCCTAGCGTACCAGCAGCCCGTTCGCGTTCCCCTGTCGTACAAGCGTTCCCCTTGCACACGAGCGAACCACTCGCGTTCCCCTCGTGTATGGGTGGAACGCTCGTGCGCGAGCGGATCGCGGGGGCTCCCCTCGGGCTCCCCTCGGACTAGAGTTTTATGCGCGAGAGTTCCACGCGCGCGAGCGTTTCCCTCGCGGGCGAGCGCTCCTCCGCGTGCAAGCGTTTCCCTTGCGGGCGAGCACTTCTCTCGCGCGCTTGCGCTGCCCTAGTGCGCGAACGTTTTACGTTGACTCACTTCGCGTGCGAGCATTCTGCGCGGACTGGCTTCGCGCGCGAGCGTTTCACGCAGACTCACTCCTAGCGCAAGCGTTTCGAGCAAGCTCACGGATTAATCTCGCGCGTGAGCGTTTCTCGCGAACTGACATCGTGCGCGAGCGATTCGCGCGCACTACTCAAGTAACTGCGCGCGCGAGCATTTCCTGCGGACCCATGACGGATTCTCCTCGCGTGTGAGCGTTTTGTGCGGACTCACACTTGGCGCGCGAGCGTTTCAAGCAACGGTTCAACTTCACGCGCGAGCGTTTTTTGCGAACTCGTGGACTAACCTAGCACGCGAGCGTTTCGCTCAGTCGCACGGAGTCATCTCTCGCGCTAGAGTTTTGTGCTCAGTCACGGAGTCGCGAGTGTTTGATGCGGACTCACGAACTAATCCCGCGTCCAAGAGATTCGCGCTGAATCACGTCGAGCCTGAGCGTTTCGAACGTACTCCCGGACTAAGCTCGTGCGGGAGTGTTTCGCGCGTATTCGAGCGTTTTCTGCGTTTCCTGCATATAGCGTCCCCTTGTGCGACAGCGCAATGGGCTGGATTCCCCCTCGCGCGATCGACTCGTGCGAGTTTAGAGACTAAATGTGCCTCTTTACCAAGCCCGGGATGCATACAGGTCACCTCCAATTTATACTGGTGATACCTATGGGCCGAGGTTCACGGGAGCATTTCACTCGCGCACGCGCTACTGTGAATGTACTCTGACACCCGCGGCACCGTGTTCTAGGGCATCGCTGGCCTGTGGCTTTTTGGGATTTTCCCCCACTAGCCATCCCGTTACTATATATGTATATATGCTTGTAGAAACATACAATGGTCGAATTAGCTACTGTCACTAAATATATATATATATATATATATATATATATATATATATATATATATATATATATATATATATATATATATATATATATATATATAAGTGGCTCTAACTCAACTCGAAAGGGGTTTATAAAACCCGTTTTTTTATATATAGGGGTTTATCGAGCCCGATTTTGATTATGCAGCCCGGGCTTCATAATATTTCTAAATATAGGGGTTTATGCGGCCCGACATAGAGTCTATAACCCCAGGGTCCATTATTTCTTTAGTCACTTGCCATAGGGAACTATGGGCTGTAGGTACTAATATACAGTCTTGGGCTACATAAACCCCGATAAGTGTATATATATAGTGACAGTAGTTAATTCGACCATTGTATGTTTCTACAAGCACGATTAGGGAAAAATAATAAACAGATATCAAACTATACTATTTATCTTTCATCAAGAGAAAATGGAGAAATTGATAAATATAGCCAAACATGATTAAATCAAAATCTAGAACTTTTACTAGAACAAACTTCTGGGTACTCCAAAAATGAAATTCGCGTTGGTAAGAGATAAATGGAAAAATTGGCTAACTGCGGTGTAATACTTATCGTGTGGACCTAATACAGCCATTTTTCAAATTAATATTATAATAATGTTTAATTATATAAGTCTTCTCATAAAGTAGGGCCAATAAACCGCATGTCTGGCTGAATTAGGAATATGGCCAATAAAGTAGCTACAGCCAAATTACCTTATATAAAAATCAAAATACAAAGATGAATACATGATTGAAAAACTTTAATTGTATTTTGAAGGTTACGAGTCATTTATCTACAATTAGAACCCACAAAAAACTTTTTCTTTTCTAAATAATTGATAAAATACTGATCTTTAAAATTATTAAGAGTAGGTAAGTATTCTTAGCTACAAGAGCTGTATTTACCAAGGTGTCTTCAATATTATGTTGCAAAAAATTCAATGAAGAAATAAAAGGATAAAAGGATAAAAGGATAACAGTTGAGAGATGAACAAATAAGTTATTAAAGTGGATATATATAGATAGTATTTGCAGAGAGAAGTCGGGAAATAATAAAGCATTTTAGATGCGATTTTAGATACAATAATTTATTTTGTTATTATCGTCAGCTCTTTTCTCTCTTCATAAGTACGATATTCCGTTACATAATGAAGTAATAATGTCATTGAATACGAAGTACGAAATCTATGCTAGATATTCGCTATACCTTTTTTGTTATTCACCACATACAAATCAAACGGTCGACCACATATACACTACCGCAGATAGGTACATGTTTGGTTTCTTTAATTCCCTTTAGTATTTAAACGTTTTTTTTTATCTCCGTTAACTTTGCCAGCAAAATCTCCGTGTTCTACGTGATCGTACGCTGATATCTTACGTTCGAGTTTCGCATGACTCAGATTGCTTCGTTATAATGAAAAAAATTTCGCGCTTTTGAAACGCCGCCGCAAGCATCGACAGGAAGACTAGTAGTTTCATTCATTACTTTTTTCTCTCGTTCTCTCTCTTTCACACGCATTCGCTCTCGCTCTCTCTTCCTTCCTTCTTTGTTTCGTCTTTTACACGTTATTTATGACATAACAAAGACATTTACGCGAATGAAATCAATATACCATTGTTTGTTTTTACTTCTTTACTCGATTTATACTTTATTTTTCTTTATAGTCATGAATAGTGAGTAGACAGTGGAACCGGACAACGCGATCGGCTGCTTCGAAAATGTTTCCAGTCGATACGCATGAGACGCCGCACAACGCAAAGAACACAAAAATTTCTCTTTCTCCTTCTGTTCTACACGTAATCTTGAAAATTGAATTTCTTGTTTGTATTATGTACGCGAAAATCTTGCCTCTTCGCGAGTGTTCGCGAAGGAGTGAGATTTCGCGTCGATGCGGTAAACACGCTATTACTCACAAAATATATGACACGATCACTTTTTTTCTGTTATTTCTATGCATGCCTATTTTTATTTTTAAATCTATACCGAGAGATTCGCTAACGGCTTGTCGCGCCTATAGGGGGCGCGCGAGCGTCTCAATCCACGAAAGAAGTTACACAATATAGTACGTATATTTTCCATTCTTATCTTATCATCAGTATATTTATTTATTGGTTTTACATCAGTCGAGTGATCTTGTTTTTTTTTGCCTTACATTATCTTAGTCGTAACGTTTAATTATTTTAAATCCCACAATTTTTTTTCTGTTATTTATGTACATGCATACACCTCGAGTCCTCTAAAACTGCACGGCATTGTTATTCTTTCTCCAGTATCCTTCTTATGACACGTATATAGCAAAAACACGTACTGCTTTTTTTATCTTCTGTGTTAATTTTTGTTTATTTTTGTTAAAGAATGCGTGTAAAAATTCGTATCAAGCTTCATACTTGTGTAGTTTCACCGATTTCTCGGCGAAGCGAAATAAACGTTAAAATCGACGGTTGAGGTGCAGCGACATATCAGGCGTACAAAGATTTGAAATGGAATTATTTCGAAGATAGGCGAATAAAAAGCGACTTCGCAATGCGCGTGTGTTATTCGTTAAAAAATTGCTAAAAGCTCTCGCGATGCTCTGATACGAACGATACTTGTGCGCGTTCGATCAGTCCTCAAGCAATTAATTCATTTTGTTTATTAGCAAAGTTGTCGAGGCGTTGCCTTGTTTTTTATCCTTTATATTTTTTATTACGAAAATTCGTTTTTACAGGAAAAATGTATTCATAGAAACAGACTATTCTTGACACTTAGAGAGAAAAGGGCCATTTTTGTGTATATTTAGACAGTTATTAATTAAGTAGCAATAAATTATTGGTAGAGAGTTTCTTATAGAATTCGATATCGCGAGTGACGTATATTCAATTATATTAAAGTTTTCATAACTGCAAAACTAACTAACCATTTTATTTTAAAGTTTAAGATAAATTGACCTTATCAAATCAAAGTGAATCGTGACAAAGAGAAAAAGTAGACATTTCAATTAATTGCTGAATTACAATGTAATCAGTAGCATTATTTCAAAAGTATTATAATAGTTTATTTTATACATCATCGCATTCCTCTCGCGTGCAATGTTTTCGAAGAGTAAATAAACACACGGGATTGTCATCGACTCGTCAGATTCACCATCTCCACTTTTTAACACTTCGTAGGTTTGGAATTGTTACAAAGATCCGTGAGCGATTGCCATATAATTGTCTTCTTTCTTTTTATTTCAAACGAATCGCCAATACTTTCAACCGTTTTTAAGCTCCGTTCAATTTGTTTATTTTTTTTTTGTTTCTTTTGTTTTGCTTTTGTCTTAGTAAGTTTACTACCATGATTTACATATTTCCTAAGAATTCATAGATTTGAAGATATTATCATATTTATATAAGTTACTTATGTAATTTATTTTTACAAACTTAATTAAATCAACAATCAATTAAAAATTCAAAATTTTTTAAGGTCTATAACAACAGGCACGAAATCTCCAAACTAATTTACAGTAGACTTTACAAATTTGAGATTAAATTACAATCCGTAACGACTTTTCGATTTTTTAAATTATTTGCGATTTAAGGTCTTCGTACGTCACCCACATTTGCCTCTACTATTTTTTTTTTTACCGAACGTTTTCATTCCATTGTGACTGCAACAATGTTTGCGTTACATCACTCAAACTAAGATTGTTTACTGATGTCAATGATTATCTAAAATATTATCGATTGAGGAATTACTTCATTTACTGTAAGAAAAAATCATGGACCTTGACAAATACAGTTTTCCTTTTTTTCTCACTGCAATTTAGCGAGGAAAATAAGGAAACATTGTACATATCAGCGTATCTCTGAGGATGCGTATTTCTTTTATCATGGTAAGGGATCATATCAAGAATAGTTTCTAATAACAATATTAAAAAACCGTTACGAGAAAATAGAGAGCGTCATCGATTGAGCATGAGAAAGTAATCGTATATGTCAAAATGGAATGATTTTCTTCTTTTGACGAAGTAATTAATTTATACCGAAAAAGACTTGTTCTTATGTTACTGTTATATTATTTTTTGCCCACGATTCACAATAATAACATTTATAAAATATCGATGACGCCTGTATTTAAATGTGTTAAGTGTTTTCTTTTATTATTAATTATCAACAACATTCACCGTTATATTATAATAAATCTTTTTCTCCATAAATTATAGCAAACGCGCAACTATCGCGCTTCATCTTTCTCGAATAACAAAAGCTATTAACGCTATTCCGTTTACAGCATATAATATAACACGAGGTATTCTCTTTGTTTCATTTCTAAAGTACTAAGTATTCTTGTCATTCACATTTAGTACTATTATAATTATTCTCGTGTTGAGAGACTATCGCATCGAAAAAAGACGAAGAAGTTGCAATGATAAATTTAATCACTTCAACGAACGTATTGTAATAAGGCGCGGTATTCATAACGTGACTGAATCTAAATTCAGACAAAAGCACCAGATAGATCAAGAAAACGTTATGAGGATTACGTGGACTATAAAGTAGGTTCAATATACCAACTACTCAAGAACATCGTTCACGACCTCGAGCTCTTTTTTTCTCTCTTTAAAAAATATTTGTGCCATCTCCCTCTGCTACTATCTTGCCCACTTCTACAAGTATGCGGTTATTGTTAGACAAATTTATTTTACAAAACTTATAGTTAGAACGCTAAAATTAGAACAAAGACAAAGGTATAATACAGAGTTTGTACAATTGTTGTAATACAGCAATATACAGAATATCGCGCATACAAATGTTGTGTAACGCAACTAATATTTAAAAAATCAGATGCGATGCCGAAATCGGCTCGTCATCTTAAACATGTACCTAGGAACTTTTCAGGACGATTCGTACAATCGGCCGCCTTAATACCGATAACGCGACCGATTTTTGCGAAGTTCCTGCATTTGGTGCATCGTCGAGTGTAATTATAGTTAAGTAACTCTACAGGCGAATCATCAATTTGGTGTTTAAATTTATCAACACTTATGAATCAAGAGATTTTAGAATAACTGTGGAGTTACTTTTACAATAACCCACGTGAAAAGAAAGATGAGAAATCAAAGAACGCTTAACAAAAGTTCAGTTGCAATACTTCGAGATACCGACGCAAAGAGACGTACTCTGACGGTACATAGTCAATAAGCGTATACGAAAAATCGTTCGAGTACGTCTTTATCGAGAGTATCTTCTTCTCTTATCGTCGTTGACTCGAAGCACGACGGATGTCGAAAGATAAAGAAAGGTGTGGTTTTTTTGTGCCAACTCTGTACGATACGAGTACAGAATGTAAAACGAGAAAAGGATAAAACGTCGACGTATACATATATATGTATATCCGTATTTACAACGACTTTGTCGCTTTCACAATTTTACATATATATTCATTACGATAACAATGATAATCAGAAAAAAGTATATATATATATATATAATATATAACATGCTAGGATATCTAAATGCATCTATATATTACGATCTCGAACTTCGGGTTCTTCTTTGCCCCATCTCGTCTTCTCTATAATTCGTTACAGATTAGTCAGTTCTCTGTTTTGTTCTCATTTGTTGTTTAAAATTACATACCTAGAGCTTATTTAAGGCGCTGTGGCCGCGCTTACACACACATATATATATATACTATATATATATTTCGCAAAGTGTGTAGAAAACATTTTGTAAACGTTACTTTCGATCGCGTACAATCGATCGTTCCGATATATAAACTACAGATTTTGTTGCGCGGGAGAAGCTCGATCTTCAATAGGATTGGCAAATTTGTCGACGAACAGTTCATTTATTTTTTTTTTAAGTTTGACAAATGTCTGGATAATAATGTCTGAAATACCGCCTACAGTATCTTACGTGATCACTTATGTAAATTCCAGTGTACAATATACGACAGAGAATGCCTAAAAAAAGTTTATGCAAGTAAATTTTTTCTTAAAAATTAAGATTCTGAGTATAAAATTCAGCTACAAGACCTCGACTTAGAAATGTTGAAAACGTTTCGTATGAAACTTGGCGAAGTTTTACGTGTGAAATTTAGCTAATCTTTTATACGTACAAAATTTAGCCAAAAAGTTACGTTGAAGTGAATCGAATGAGGCGTCGCATACATCATTCGTACAAAATCTTACTCGCAATGTTGTGATAGTAAGATGATGTGGTTTCATACACCAGCCTTGCGAAAAAATAATTAACCGAAGTAAAATCGTTCGTCGACAATTTCGCGATTCGTCTGCACCCTTGAACGCTTTACATTTAGTCGCAACTGTACATCATTGAAAAAAGAATAAACGAAAATACACGGCGCGCTTATCGTGGCACTGTTTATGTACAAAGGGAAGCCCAGTTCTTAGACGGGTCCGCGATGGCGTCGTCGAGCCGAGAGTATCGTTGCTACCAGTTAATCACCACTATTACCCGGTCAATCGTACAACTGACGTCTCGTAGTCTACGACGACGAGGGTCCCAGAACGCGAATAGTCCCGCCTCGACGACACCAGGGTAGATGTCGTGATGAGTTGTTTTTGTCAAACGCGTCACACGGCATCTCGTCTTCGTCTTAGCCACAAAGTACGTCCCTGACCGCTCTGGCGCCACAGTCAGGTCTCCTTCTAAGGCTCGTTTCATGCTCCATTTTGTATTGTCGGAAGTCTCGTCCAATTACTCGTACGAGGACGATCATTGAACGGCGAATAATGTCGGCAACGAACAAAATATAATATGTGCGGATGGCGGAAATTCCGGCGGACGACAAGTAATGCTTGATGCGAAGCCCAACGCGCCTGAGAACGCGATGAGCTTTCCTTGCGATCCTCTCTCCGGCAAACGTGCCACTCGTTCGTGAAGAGAGCGATGATGATGATCTCGAGACCATTGCGCCAATGGGCAGCGAGTGGCGTAGCGATGCGCGATAAACCAATTGATGGACGAGCGTATAACGATGGCGATGATGATGATGGTGATGATGGATGGCGGTTGGAGCAGGAAACGCGAGCAGCCTAGAAGAGTAAAAAGGAAACCCGCGTGCGGCGAGCGTCCCCCTTGGCCCGTCGGGCCATCCCAAACTGTCAGACGGACGGATCGCTGCCAGGGGCGGAGCCCACCTTGCTGCCGTCGCCACCCGCGCCGCTGCCATCGCCGTCGGCACCCGAGCCGTCTCCGCCCCGGTACGGCGAGCCGCCGGCCCCGCGCGCCGACAGACCTCGGAAATCCAGGTTGTACTGGAAAAAGATAAGGCACAAAACAGGCCCGTCGTTAGTACACTGCAGTGATACATTCTAAGCGCTTCATAGCGTTGTGTTTGTGTGTGTAAGGATGTGTAGGTGTGTGTTCTAGTATTTCAAGGATTTCGCCTGGATTTCTAGCACACGTGTACATAGCGAGCTGCTCGCAGTGACTCATTATTTTATGTGCTCGTCGGCATTTGTGCACTCAAAAAAGACTCGTGATTTTCGGACGATTAAATATGTTTCAAAAGATGATCAAGCAATAGTTTTTGACAATATAATTTAGGATTTACCAATTGGTACATGTTGAGGTAATCGTCCAGAAATCAGCGGTATGTGAGCTTTGGTAGTAATGTTTGATAGTTTTTGAATTCAAAGTAAAAACTGAGATGTAGGTTATTACAGTTAAAAATATATGTAATGATAAATTGTTATATATGTGTGGCTACAATTTACTCAAAAAGAATTGTACTGTGGTATAAAGTGGCGAATGTACTGTATAAATAAAAGTTACCTACATCTTCAGATTTAAAAAAAAGTAATAATACTAAATATCTTAGTCAAACCATTCATTAGCATAAGTAAAATATTAATTCAAGTCATAAAAAATAAACTTCAAACCAAAAGAAATTGAGTTAATTTACAATTTCTATCTTACCATCGTACTTTATCCGCAATCCCGATAATATCATTAATTTAACAACAAAATAGTTGACTGATAGTGTTTGTATGTTTGATATTATCGAGACAAACCTTTTATATTAGTTAATGTTGAATGCGGTTTCTGAAATGTTAATCAACATGTGTTATACAAAAAAATTAGCACTAAGTATTAGTTGAAGCAAAATGTTTAGCATCATAAACGCACATGTACACCCAAAAAATGTGCGGAAAAATCGAGCTGAAACTTCTAAGATTACCTAAATGTTTTCTATCCCAAAAGAAGCTGGAGAGGAAACATCAAAAAGTTCTTGTTCCATCCACGCCAAAAATTATGTTCCAAAAATGGGATGTTAGTGGGTTCAAAAGCCAAAGACAAAAATCGTTGAAAAAATGGGGAGTAACTAAACAAACAATGATGGCCTAAGCAGAAGAAAGAAAAGAAAGCAGTCGAACCTTTGCAAAATAACAAACAGAAGTAGAAGTGGTAGAAGAAGAAGTAGAAGAAGTAGAAGTAGTAGAAGAAGAGATAGAAGTGCGTGCTGCGCTTGTGAGAGTGGTAAAGAAGTTCGTTCGATGATGATGACCGATTATCAGCAGCACTGCCGACCGGGGCCAATTGTCATCTCGGCACACTCGAGTGCCTCAGCTGATAGAACTGCGGCGGCAGACTCTCGCTCCTCAGGCAGTGCAGGTCCAGGTCGTTCAGCGCCGTTCCCCGCGATGCTGGAAAATAGTGCGGGACGGAGGATTCGCGCGCGAACGGCAGGGCGTTGTAACAATATTGTTGGATGATCGGGGTGACCGACGGATCTAGGTTCAGCTGATTCATGAACTGATGAAGTATCGGTAATGAACACGGCAGTGGTACTGTCGGTTTCTGACTCGAGTAAAGTTGTGCACGTGTGAGAGGATGGGGCTGTACGTAAGGATGCGAGGTGGGCAACATTTGGGGACTAATGGGATACAGGCAGTCCTCTTCCCCCTGACCCGGCGCTGTTGTCGGGCTGGCTTCCATGTACATTGGCATGCTGACATTGTGCTAGTGCGTAAATATAAGAAAACCATGAAAAACGAATGACATGTGTGTGTTTTTCTTTTTCTTTTTTTTTTCTTACTCTTTCGTTTACCATCTAAAAGAACTTTTGCGATCAAAGTGACACGAACATTAGCATCGTTAGATGGCGTTATTGCGAAAGACGGTGCACACGTCCACATTGGTGTCGGCTGTATGTTGGTGCAACGGTGCAAACATCCATACATATATAAAAATGTCCCTAAATGTTTACCAGTTCGGTAACAAACGTTAATCAGCATTCTAAGAAATTTATGTTCGTGTTGTAATGTCAGCCAATGTCCATAATCGTGCGAACGTCCAGAATTATTGTCAGTGTCGTATATGTTCTCTAGTGTCGAAACGTCCAGAGGTAAATTGAACTCTCTCTATTGTCAATCACAATATATCATCGTCTTTCGCACACGCAATATATCATCACTACATCGAACGTTCATTGTGATCTACGTCTACCATCGATATTAGCGTCTCGGTGCAGTAAAGTGCAGCGAGCAATGGCGTTGAACTCACCTTTGTGGCGCAGACGAAGCACGTTGTGACAACTTTCGATATGACGTTCATGAGATTTTTAGTCTCTTGTATAACATTGTCGACTTTTATGAAGGTGGCGGCTTTTCCCACGGTGGGATTCTTAACGGTGAACTGCAGCTGCTGGACGTATGTCGGCACCCGGTCGAGGTTCTCCAGCAGTTCCTTTTTGTGAGGCCCACCCGGTACCTGCGCCCATACAAACACGTGATACAGAGTTGTCGAGGCGGCCATCACGCCAAACGAACGCATTAAATCCGAGCTTTGTAAACCGGCAAGCTCTTTAAAAAGTTTGTGAAATAAAGAGTAAACGATATCTCAACAACTAGTGTTCATTGATAAAGACCTTTAAGTTAAATATCTCATATTCAAAAAGCAATTTAATCACTTGGAACTTGACTTACTAGACATTTAATTTCTTGAAACTATTCATGATTAGACTATACACTGAAAAAAAAGTACAGGAAAAAGTACTAAACGTTCAATAAAAATTACCATCTTGTGCAGGGAACGCAACCACAGACTCTAAAAACCCAAAAAATTACCATACTTTATAAGAAATTTTACAAGAAATATAGGAAAATTTACTATACTCTATTGTAAAATTTACTGTAAAGTATGGTAATTTTTCGGGTCTTGACAGTCTGTGGTAGCTTTACGAGACAGTATAGTAATTTTTCCAAAACTTTTCTCTCAGTGTAGAAGCTCGAAAAATGCGCTTGTTTCACGATGGTATTGATTGTATCGCGACTTTGCTTAAAACTCTGTAGTATATGCAATGTATATGCTACGGTCATCTAAGCTCTGCGATCGTATATATATTTTCACATATATAACGATTCTGTGTAATATACTAAGTACGTGTATGCACACACCTTTGACGCGCTTTTACTTTGACATGGTTAATGCATGAAGGATAATTAATCTTCATCGTGCATACGTCAAACGGCGCCTGCACACACGCGTCAATGTTTATATGTATCATCTAGGTAAATTCCTAATTCAACACAATGCATAATAAAAGTTGAAATAAATAGAAGAAGTATAATTAAGATAGATAGAAATAGTTAAGAGTGATCATGTGAGTGACAGTGATACAGTACAGACCTTGTTGCTTTTGCCAGCTTCGTGAAATATCGAACCCTATATATTTACACCCGGCTTACGGTTCAATATTTCAATATCTTGACATAGAGTGCTTTACTTTTGTGAAAAAAAGAACGTGTGACATACATATTATTCAAAGCGCACGGCAAGAATCAAGTGGGGCTAGATTAAAAATCGTTTTCTCTTTGCTTTCGCGTTACTGATACATGTTATTTTTTTATTTATCTTTGTTTTGTTATGGAAGCCAGCAAAAACTTTGGGACACATTATAGTCATGCCCCAGATAGTGGAAGGAGGGGGACCACAATGCACATAGACGTCGTCCACAGACGGAAGCATTCTCGTAGCATCTAAAACACACCTTACTATCGTACACAGAAAATTCTTAATATTTATGAAAGTAGATACTTTAATACTTAGAATGCACATATAGTATTTAAAAAAAAGTCAGAGATCTCGTTCAATTTAGATCGCGATTTCCGTGGCCGAGGATCACGCTCGTTAACACATATTTTCTACTAATATTACTTTTACATCTTTATGGTCATGAAGATGTGCTATTGTTTTGAGCATGATCCTCTGTAAATCTAGATTCGAAAATCAATTCACCGTAATCCAATATTCACCGTGACATTTCTTTGTGGCCAGAAATAAAAGTGATAACACATAATTACAGCTAACGTTGAATTACCAATGGGCTAAAGTGAAATGAATAATGAATAGAGAAAGAGAGAAAGTTGACAAGTAATGTTACGAATGAAAATATTTTTTACAGGCGAGATATGACATTTACAAAATAGTTAACAACCAACGGGTCTAAAGTAAAGATAGAAAAAGTTACCTGGGTGGAGGCATTCAAGAGCGAGGGTCAATCGAAAGGGCGTTATAATACAGAATTTACAGGTTAGCACTTATCTCTCAAAGAAAAAGTAATAAATGTGAGAGATCGAAGTGGTAAATTTGGATAGCTATATGTAGATTTTTGCCTAGCTAGGATGTTCGAAAGGGCAGCAAACGTGTTAATTTCAACGTGTCTAATGCTAAGACTTTGCGCATGAGCTTCATCCAATTGTCCTTTGCAGCTCGTGATTAATAAAGTGATTTTTTACAATAGTGATTATTATTATATAGATAAGTGCACTCAAAGTGTATCGTATACTTGACGTAGCATAAAATTGCATCTATAATTATAAAATCAGCGTGTGATGTAAAAGAAGGGAAATAGATAGAGATAGAGAGAAAAAATGTGTTGGATGTAGCTTGTGCGCAAGAAATTACGAAATAATAGAGAAAAAAAAGAAAAAAGAAAGTATAGTCCAACAGTAAGTAACGTAAGAGGAAGGTATTTAATAGCACGAATATTTGGATTCAAGTCCAATATAGAATTCGTAAACAATGGATAAAGAAACAATTGTAAGATGATTCAGAACATTTCCAGATAGTTAGGCGAGCAAATTGGTATTAGGGCGAACGTACCTGGTAGCTGAATTGTCTCACAACTTTGTACAATCTGTTGGCCTCCTCGGCGAAGTACTCCGCCTGAGTGAAGAGGTCCTGGGTGGTCTTCAACGCCCCCTCGCCCCGCGTGAACTGATACATGGAGAAAGCCATCGACGACATGTTCTTCGCGCGTTTCACAATGTCGTTGTTCTCCTCTAGTGCCGTGCCGTTTTCCTGCCACTTTTCCGTCTCCGCGTCCATTTCCGATGTGATGCGCTTCATCTCCAGGCCGGCCTTGGCTATTTTCGCCTGTTCCTCGCTGTCTAGCCTCACTGGCTTCAGTGGTTTACTCGTCGTGCCGTGTTTCTAATGAGAAGCAGAGAATTGTTTTATTTTTTTTTTGGTTAATCATGGATAATCAAATTTCAGTGCTTTGGAATGTTCTTTTCTGGTGAACTTACTCCTGGTCGTGGGAGGGACATGTAGACTTGCTTTTCAGGTCGACTTTGTGTTAACTCAAGAACGTCTTTTGCCACTGTTGTCACGTCTGACATTAACCATTGCCACATATCTGCGAATACTAAAAATAGAACGGAACTTGTTAGTGTTGACCCGCAAAAATAGAATAGCAGTTCCAAAAATAATTAGATCTATATTTAAACGTGTATATAGGTAGCTAAAGCATCATAATAAAATATTGAAAAGTTCTTTCGAACTTTGCGTGTATATGTACCAACCTTCAAGATTTTCTTTAGCGATTTTACTCGTAGGATGCCTCGCTAACGTATGCGCGGCCGTAACTACTTGAGGTCCGTATATTCGTAAATTGATTTCTGTAAACTTCGCTGAAACTTGAAGGGACTCCGAGAGTGCGATGTGTCTAAGAAGTTTGCAAACCTAAGGAGATAGAGAAAATCGTAAGTTACATTTTTAATGAAAAGTTCGAAGAGGGTGTGATGTAACGGGAACAACTCTAGCAAAAAGTTTCTATCACTTCGGAATACCTAATTAAGTTCAGTTCTGATTGCGTTTTTTACTAGAGTCATGTTGCAAGTAGGAACCCTCGGTGGATGGATAAAACTGAATTTTGTATTTATACACTAAAAATCTATATTATTCTATACATAGCATATAAAATACTGAAAATAATTATGTATGATTTTAAACAGTAATAAGTTTTAAATTTACTTAAAACTAGCTTACTCAGCTTACTTAAAAGCAGTAAAGCCATTAGATTCATTTTACTAAATTAAGAATAGGAGCTGTCATTCGAATCATTCGTACAAATTATTTTCGAATTAATAGAAGGTTCTCAATCTGAACCCATTAAAAAGTAGTGTCTTAATTTGTTCCTAATCTGTTTACGTCAATTTTGCATTACATTTCTATTTACTCTATAGGCAATGAAATAGACTTTACACAGTCTATCTAACAAAGTATACTTAAGAAAAAGTTTTTATAATCCAAAGGAAAGAACAATTGTTTTGGCACGGTTTATTCAGATATTTTCCACGCCTTGCTATCCCATAGTTATTAAAATGACATTTTTATTAGAATCGAATCAATTCCCACTCACAATCCAAACCGATTGATAAATAATTCCCAGATTAAATCTAAAAAATTGTCTCCCCCGCGTCCTTTCCTGTAACGCGACAATAAAGCCACGCTTCAAACAAATGACAGTCCAATCGATTCCGACTCGCTGGCCGCGCCGCGAACCGTGCGCCAGACAGTTTTGCCCCGTCAAGGGGAAGTCATCTTTTTCCGCGTTCCATTGACATCGTCATCCGCCGTCCACACACACACACACACTTACACGCGCACGCGCACACACACACACACACTCACACACACACACACACACACACACACACACACTTACACGCGCACGCGCACGCGCACGCACACACACACACACACACAGCTCAGCCTCACCTCGAGTATATGCTCGATGTACTCGTGGAATCTGTCGCTGCATTCTTGCAGTCTGTCGATATCACTGGCGAGTGCGAGATTCCTGATGGTCGAGACGAGCTCCTGGCCGGCTTTTGTGACCTGGCCGAGATCGCCCGCCTGCTCCATCGTCGTCTGACAAAGCTGCTGACGGAGGTCTCGCGTTGCGCGCAACACGCCGAGAATCGCAGCGTCCAGGTCTGTGCTCGGCGAACCTGTATTGCTCGTGTCGAAGTTCTGGGGGGTTAGAGAGGTGCATTAATTAATATGGCCGAGGATCTTGTGGATATTTGAGACGCGCGATTGTTAGAGATGAGAATTTGATATTGCCCATGGAGTTTGATAATTAGTATAATAGTTGATGTTTAACCAGACAGATAGTGCAAGGACAGATAGTGTATGTGTTTCTTTAAGATTTTAGATGTCAGGATATGTTTATTGAAAATATTGGCTTTTAATAATGTTCGAATTTATTTTAAGAAAAGAAGTCTCACTCTCTAATCGTGAAGTAGTAAGTGGTCTAATATTTTATGCAGTAAATAAACGATTATAATATACTAACGAAATAATCAATTATTTATAATTCGAATTGATCAAATATGTTTCATTATTCTTGGAATAGTCATTTAAGGGGATGTGAAACGTTAACATGATTTCTTGATTTTTCAATTCATAAATTTTTTTAAAAATTGTATTTTTAGAAATAAATCTTTGAAATGTTGAGTCAATTAGTCGAGTTGATTTTTCTCATTATTCAAACAGTGATTATGTCCTAAACTAGTACAAATGGAAAAGTGCATAATAAAGATAATATTTTGTTGTTATAAGTAAAATAGGGATTTTTAACTCTTAATTTAATTTAGCGATTTAAAACTTCACTTTTTCAGAAAAATTCAGTAAATGAGTTTTGTTTCTTATAAAATTGACATTTTATTAACGAAAGAAGAAAATAACTACGAACATTTTTCAATTTTCCAATTTTGCTAACACGAATTCTCAAACTTAACTAACTTTAATCTCATAAATACTATACAGCAAGCGAAAATATTGGAAACTAAACGCATTTTACATTAAACTCCCTCGAAACATGTCGGGAAAACTCCGTGCCGCAACTCACTTAAAATACTTCAGCATCGAAAGTATCTCGTCGCAGCACAGGCTTTGCCCGGTTGCAACATCCACATATCGGCCCTCCTCGTCGGTCTCCAGCATCTGCGCGACGCGCGCCTGTCCCCACACTTCCAAACTCTCCCGCGCGCGAAAACTTTTCCACCCTCGAGCGCAGAGGGCTGGAAAATCCAACGCCCACACCAAACACATATACATACATAGAAGAGCTTCTCTCTCTCTTTCTCACCATGCTGTTGCCGACTCGCAGCAGAGTGTTGAGCTCGAGCTTGGCCCTGTCGCAGAGCAGCAGTATGTTCTCGCGGTGCTCATGCGACGTGTACGCGCTGTCGGTGAAGTCCTGGGTGCGCTCGACCACGACGTCCAGCGCCGCGGTGAGGGTCTCGCGGCAACCCGCGCTCAGCAGGGTCACGCGCGTCGATTCGACCAGACGCTCGAACTGTTTCAGCGCTGAGAACACGGTGCTGCTGTCCCAGTCCTCCTGCTGCGGGCTCTGCGGAAGGAATGAATGACTGAGTGAGTGCTTAGGGCGAGACGAGGGTCAGGATTGACTTTCGACGAATTGGGAAGCCGAGTACGCAGTTTAGACGATTTTACGTCGTGGTTTTGGACACCGTAGATGGAGAATGGATTAGGAGAGAGTTATCGTAGAACGGGAATTTACTAATGGGGTTTGTAGGGGAAGTTCTTGTTAGGAAGGGGGGGGGGGGGGAGAAAGTTGTGGGAAGGTGTTAATTTAAGCTAGTCTAAGTTGAGAATAAAGTTTGGGTTGAATGGCGTGTAAGTTTATACTTTCACGAGTTTAAATAGATAAAGATGTCATGAAGTGCCTGGTCTTAGAGTGTGAACGAAAAGTTAACTGAACTTTGAAACCGTTTGAAATTGTGTGCCTCAACTTCATCTCAATCATTCGCTTTGAAAAAGGCTTCATGTGAATAAATCTAACGCGACAGCTTGCTGGAGGTAGAACGTTTTGAATACAGGAGTGTATGGATTGAGAAGATAAAGTATGGTTGATGTACATTGACCAAGAAGCAATTTTGTAAGGAATACAATTTGAATTTTACGATCTGAATGTATAGATCAACGGCATTTCACATATCCGCCGATCCCAGTTCGATGATTCCAACGTGTATATTCCACGGCTATATGTTCGGACCATAAAATACAAATCGTATTCTTGACAGTATTATTTATTATGTGCATGTGTATTTATACTTCGAGGCAGAAATATGATTGATTTCGAATCAAAGAAAATAGAATATACGGAAAACATAAAGAAGAAGTATATTTACTTCTTTATTTTTAAGTGTTTGAAATTCTTCTCTTATTTTAAACAAGTGAATTTTAAAATGGTCTCGTCTTTGTTAAAGTTATATTTTTGAAACATATTTTTCATTGTTTAAAAAGGCTATTCATGATCCTCACGTTATAAAACGTTTCAACACTGAGAAACGGCTCGATAAGGAAAATAAACATATTAGGAGAACCTTTTAGAAAAACATTTTTCTTTTTTTTCAAAAAATTTTTCTTTTTCACTACCTAAATTGTATGAATAAGAATTAAAAACTTTCTAAATAAGACCAAATATCCCATTTCGACCTTATTTATTCTCGATTAAGAAATCAATCATTAAGAGACATAAGTGATATATGTATATTTATTTCCACTTCCGACATTGACAAGCAGCTAGTTTGTCAATTTCGAAAAGCTGTAACCGCAGCGGCAATCAAACCAAACGTCCAAAACAAGCATCCATTCGGCCCTCGTTCCTCTTCCAAGCTACAGATATATATCGGTGGGCGATCGTCTGGATGCCATAGGGCTGCGACGGTCGGCGATTAATAACGGGGGTATAGAGAGTGAATCCTTACTTGCGAATTGGAGTAGGCGGACTCGCTGCAGTCGAGCACGCCGTCCTTGACGACGTAATGAATGAGATCCATGGCTCGCCTCATCTGGCAGAAGACCGTGTCTCTGTTCTCCTTGGCCGACGGACACTCGGGGTGCCTCAGGCAGGCCTTGCTCGACGTCAGCAGCATCATCGTGCTGCGCTCCAGGACCTGTCGCGCCGCCGCCATCTGAGCCCGCCGCCTCTCGTCCTTCAGGTCGTTCTGGTGAGCAAAACGAGAGAGCAGAGAGTGACGCAGAGTTCCTTTTTTTGCTCTGTCTCGGTCGTTAGGGGTGCTCGAGAGAGAAAGAGAGGAACAGCAGACGAAGGAAAAAGTGTCAAGGGAAGCGTGATGCATCTCGTTTTAATGACTCGGAAAGCTTGAGGATTTTGGTAAAGTCGATACAAGGTATTGAGGGTGGGTAATTAAAATGTTAGTGAAAGATTAAGGCTTATTATGTAATGAGCTTTTAAGCATACATAAATGGCAGTATAAAAATAATAATTTCGAATATAAATTCAATAAATTGTGCATTATTTATATGCCATATTCATATATATAAAATATCTCATTCGTATATTTTTTTCTGTAAACGATTTGTATATTTTATAAAAATTGTAGCAATATATTGCCTCGTCGAAGTACAACATTTCTTATACTAATTTCGGCATTAAAACTTGTTTGAAGATGTCAATTACTAACTTCTTATAACTGAAGGACTATGCTATAGATTTCATCATATAAGTATACGGATGATTCATTTGTAAAAAAAATTTACTAACGTATTGTTTTTTTTTATTTATAATGAGATTAACGTTTTTAGTAAAAATAATCAAAGTATTGAATAAATAAATTTTTTAGCGGTCTCAGAAGTTATTCAATATTAATGAAAAGATTCCCCAGAATCTGTCATATTTCTCATAAATATAAATTGTTGAAGTTCTTATATTTATAAAATTGAAAATTCTTAACAATGTAAGATTAGCCTACATTTATTAAGATCCGACTTAACAAAATATAGACTTGCCCATCCAAGAAGTTTTATGAAAGTTTCCAGCGCCATTTCCAATAAAGTCGATGCCGTGTAATTAAAAATTCCGCGCAGTTTCATTGCCACGTTAATGCGCTCTCGAAAAAGTCATTACGGCGACGCTCGAGGGCGACTCGGCAGTCGATTGTGTCTCTATTTCTTTTGAAGAAGCCTTTTCGCGAGAATCACTTTTAATTACGCCGATTGAGATATTTAATTTGCATTTCAATCGATACGCCTGGCGTTATGAAAGAGAAACACAAAGACGATTTGTTATTGACGATGTTAATTAAAAATATCAAAAGTAATTTTTGTTCATGTGGATTTTTATCCACATGAACATAAGTCATTTTTGTCCAATGCTAGAACTCTTGTGTAGTCGGTAAGAAGCTTTACTTGCGTTCTTTGCTACGAGAATAATTTAATTATTGTAGTGCGTACTTTCATTAGTTGAAATGTGTATTTCTTTAATTAACAGAAAAAATATTTTTCCTGTGTTGCTGAATGAAATTTTTTGTTATTAAAACAATTTGATTAAAATTGATAACAGTAGCTCAGAAAAAAATATAAATGAAGCTTTCGTTTTTGGAAAAAGAGGAAGGCACGGTAACTGACTTTCTATAAACGTATAAGCTGATATAAATGCGAAAAGCAATATTCAAAGAAACAGCCAAGTAGACAAAAAATTATCAAACGGTCATTTATTTCCTCGATATATAGTTAGGAGCTTGAATGATTTAATGATCAAGTACCTATTAGTTTTTGCCCCGTAAAGATTCGATTACATTTTTCTTTCTTCATATTATTTCTCGTAATTCTGTTAGAAAAAAATATATGAATGATCAGTTTCAATAAATCAATCAAGAATAGGCACGAAGTAACAGCTTTTTCATAAAACTAAACATCAGCATATAAATTGGCAATAGAATATCCGAATAGGATATATTGATATTGATTAAAACGTCTTTTTGATGAACTTCCGACAATTTTATTAGACAAGAATATTCAGCTAGCATCGATATTAATAAAATATTTTATGATTTTATAAGGACGCTGAAAATAATCTGATAATCTATCTGGCCTCTCTCGTTCACGCTCGAGCAATCCATTCCCTCTCAACGATACACTCGTTACACTAACTTGTCGGTCTCCCGTCATGTGAGCCAGCTCGACCATCTCAGCACCGAATTGGCTGAAGGCTTTGACGAACTCCGTGAAGTTGGAGACGCTCTCGAGGCGTCCCAGGCTGCGCGCCACTTTGTCCTTAGCCATGAGTAGCTGCTTCACGACCGTTATGTCGGCCAGCAGCAGCACCCTCGTTACCGCGCCGAGCAGGCACTTGGCTGCCCGCACCACCGCCTCCCGGTCCGTCATGCTCTCCTCCATCGCGCACTCGCATAGTTTCTCGATGGCCGATCCTGCAACAGCAAAAAAACATTTCGCTTAATATTTGCTTTATCGTGAAAGCTGTAGCTCATAGGTTGTGATGATATTAGAAGATCAATTGGAATAGATAGATTGTTAAAAATGTCCAACCAAACTTATAATAGGTAAATTCACGATTCATACAAAAATAAAGTCTTTCTATCACGAAGGTGTACAGTGAATTTTTTCCCTAAAAATATCTTAGGAATATAAATAGATATACAATGTTGTACAATCATTATTTTGCTACTGATCAGTTTCAAAATGGCGACCGTTTTACTCTTCGTCTTTTCATCATTTCTTTTGTATTTTTCGCAAAATCCCGCGTTTTTTTGCATTTTTAGGTGGTTAATGGTTTTATCTGGAAAATATTCTGGATGTTTTTCAAATTTACAATTGTTTATAGTTATTATTAAAAAATATATGCGGAAAATTGCATGATTTCGTTAACTTAATGCCTGACTGAAGCCTGACTGAAATGGTTAAAAGCTTCTTTGATGTTGATTGGCTAATGTCTATATCACTCGCGAACGAGATCGAGATGACTTTGATCGATCGCTATTAAACAAGTAGTATATAAGGGACTCAATAAGGTAAAACTGGCCATTGCAAATCTGCTTTTGTGGAGTGAAGAGTTCTAACGCTAAGCATGAAAATGAACTCAAAGACCTACCAATCGAAATATGCCAAATTATCCTTTCTAAACTTAACACTAAATCTTTGATTTGTAAATCAACTTCGACATTTAGACAACGCATTCCGTTTTGCCGTCAATAATACCTTATCCGCATATCCGTATAACTAACAATTCTTCTAAAAATATCAAAATATTTTCTTATAAAAATACATTTGTAAATTCGTCATCTAAAAAAATTTGTTTTAGAATTTAGGCGTTTAGAATATCTATTATTATAGTATTTAAAAGTAATAATAATTGATTTCCTAAATTTTGTAAAAGGAGATGTTTTGTAAAAAAAAGTTATACGTAATATTGTCTATTAGGCGAGTATTGATGATGTGCTCTTAAATATTTTGATCATGTATGATTTTACCAAACAATGTACAGTTGATCTAGTATAATAAGAATCTATGCAACTGAATATCTTTTCTACCTCGGGAAAATAAATAGTTTCATCCTAAATATGAATATTCATAAGATTAATTATACGTTTGATAAATGGAATTTAGAATGCTATATAAAATTGTACATATTATCTTTTAATATTTAATTGCGATTTTGATCTATTAGTAATAGATTTATTAAAATATATTTTTATAACTGAGTGCGTAAAACTCGGCTTTAGATGCCTGTTTAGCGAATGTAAAGTACCCCCTTTTTCACTAGCATGCGTAAAGTGTTTACTTTACGCACGCTAAACAGGCATCTAACGCAGAGTTTCACGCGCTCAGTTATGAAAAATAGTAAACGCAATACGTCCTCAAAGTAGGTGTGTCGAACATGGATAATTTGTCACCCTCTCTTCGCTTGGGCGACAAACTATACTCGCGTGAATAAAACGCCTACTTAACGCACTAGTTGCGTAATGTACTATTTCATTGAAAAACAAATGTTATTAAGTTTATTTATGTACCTATAAAAAAATAATGACAGTGCTTGTTTTCACAAGAGTATCAAATTTCTTTTATTATAAGTAGTATGTATCCATTGAGGAAATTTTCGTAACAGTATCTGCAAAAATCTTGTTGCACAACAATGTAACAGAATTTTTATAATTAAGATATTTATCTTTTTAATTCGTATAGTAGATAATAAAAGCAATATAATATTGCTAGCATAATTAAAGTAGCTGTATATTCTCATTATAATGAAAAATTTAAATGAAAACAATAGAAACAATAGCTTTACCAGGTACCGTACATATTAATATCCGTATTCTATGGCATGAACGAAGACCAGTAAACAAAAAAAAATGTATTATTTTACGATACAAAAAATGACATTGTATATGTATTCTATCCCGACATAATATTTGCAGTCATGTTTTCAAGGCCATCTCGTACGGTTACCCCAAAATATAACAAGTATAAAGATACTGTAAATCCAACCGAACTCACAAGGGGAGCACCAGGAATGCGGATCCTGGATTTGGCTGAAACTGTAGAAAGCATTTTTAATGAGACACGTGTCTCGGGATTTTTGTGAATGGGCCTTTTGTTCTGAGATTCAAACTATTTTATGTCTAAAATGAACTATTTTTTATAAAAATGGGGTATTTTCTTTAGTTATAGTTTTTTGAATATTTGGGTTATATAAATGGACTAAAAAGTTATACAAAGCTTCAATTTAAGCTGTTTTTCGTTGAAAAATGTCGATTTATTCAAAAGTTATAGGCTATCAAAAATAGAGTAAGAAGATAGCTCAAAATACTACCCGTTCAATGCTTGAAAAATATAAGAAATTTTATTTATTTTATTCCCATCTCAACAAATATGGCCACTTCTTTCCCTGAAAAGCGGGACAAAAGTTAGATTTGTTTGCCTCTTTCAACAAATTTAACGTTTGCGGGAGATATGACGATATTTCCCGCAAAAAGAGGGAAATATGACCATATTTCCCGCAAAAAGAGAGAAATATGACCATATCTCCCTCTTTTTTCCGGCCGCCGCCCATGTTTACAAATACTCCCCATATTTCCGTCGGTCCCACTTTCCAAATAAAAAAGTGGCCACAGTTGAGATGGGAATAAAGTACTATATCTAACTCGGGAGAAAAGTCGATGATTCCCTCTGGTGATCACCCACCTGCGGGAATCAAGAACGACTTTTCTCCCTTGTTACATAATGTACTATTATTACTCTATTTTTGATAGCCTATAACTTTTGGATAAATCAACATTTTTCAACGAAACAGAGCTTAAATTAAAGCTTTTTCTGCCTTCTTTTATAAACTTTTTAATCCATTTAAATAACCGAAATATTCAAAAAGCTATAACTTAAGAAAGATATCCCATTTTTATCAAAAATGGTTAATTTTAGACATAAAATAGCTTCAATCTTGGAACAAAAGGCCCATTCACGAAATTCCGAGACACGTGTCTCATTATTTGCCATAAAGAAGTTCCTCCTACAGTTTCAGCCAAATCCAGGGCCCGCATTCCTGGTGATTCCCTTGTCAGCAGTACTTTTAAATCGCGAACAGGCGATTCAGTCGGCACGATATTTATAACATAAAACTGAAATCATACCGCAGCTAATCGATGAGGAGACGATCTCATGCGTGATGATTGTCATCGTGGAGCTTATTTCAAGAAATATCGACCCTTCCGCCTGGGCTGCACTCGTTGAGACTATTACGGTCGACTCACAGTCGAATGCTTATTAATTACTATCGACTAACGCAGACTCCGCATTGAATTCACAGATACACGTACACACATCTTCGTACACAAAGGGTTTGAATAAACAAGCGAGCGAGAGAAAGCTCGCACTTTCATTATTGACTATTAAGCTCCTTGCCGGCGCTCGGCTTTTCTGCGCATAGCACGTTTCTCGCTGTTGTCCCTGCCTTCGTATCGGTGAGCTTCAGGGTTGCCGAACTAAGTTCCCAGTTGGAATTACGCGATCACAAAAGCCGTTTCGGGGTTCGTTAAACAGCAATTCCGCGAATGAGTCGATAAGTTTAGCCGAGCGACAATGGGGCTCGTGTTTTCTTCTGCTTGGGTTATGGGGAACACTGTGTCTGATAATGACGTCTACTGGTTTACTACAGAACGTTTATTCTCGTATTTTATTGCGGGTTTTGTTATTGCATTTCTAGTGATTACATGCTTATGCTGAGCGATTTAAAGGACTGTATAACAATTATTCGAAATTTCACTTCCTACATCGATTTATGAAGCTTTTCCGTTGTAACATTTAGAATGTAGGATAATCTATTTACTCTCTAAAGTAAGATAAATGAAATTGTTATTTACTTTTTTAAGTGAACGCCTTTTTCACTTTTAAATAGGTGAACAAATGACTTCGGCTTTTACGTAATTAAAAAGTAAATATGCACTTTTACAATAAGTCATTACAATATCACTTATTGAAAAAGTTACTACTACGCACCTTTTCTACGTTTTATTTCACTTATTTTACTTTAGAAAGTATGGATAGAATTATACTGTGATTAATTAATTAAGATTTGTCAGTCTTTTTCTTTATAAATTGCAGAGTATTTAGTTTAATCTGTATGATTCAATGACGTAATTATAGTAAAGATTATTATTATCATCTCATAATTCTATTATTATTTATTACGGGATAATCCTTGGTCGTATTTTATCATATAGCACCTAGAGCCAAGTAACTGACCGTAGCCGCCACGCCATCTGCTCAATGGCAGGTACTCGGAGGCAATAGAATTCATTTAAATTAAATTTATAGCAGCTTTTATTGTTTTAATAATCTCTGGCTCGGTCAGAGTTTCTGGCAGCACTCGAGTCTAAGCGCCAACATTTATGGTTTTATATCTTTAGGCGCTCGAGGTAGGGTGATTGACTAATGTCAAGGGGTCCCTTCATGCCCCAGCCTCCCCTATTAGAGTTTGGGCAACAATTAAAAAATAGTTGATTATTTTCGTGATTTGTATGTGTGCGAGCTTCTTCAGAAAATGTACATGACAAAAACTCTTCGACGAATAACAATATGGTAAGTGTGCCAGTTACTGTGCCCTCACCAGTTACTGAATTTGTGGACACTATCTGCAAATTTCCAGTAACTGAAACTTGTCATCTTAGGGTACACAGTATACGAGGAGTCAAGGGCACTCCGTCTTCGGCGAGCGTAGCTATCAAACCGTATTTACTTGTCGATATTCGTGTATTTGGGATGGAAAGTTTATGAAGTGTTATTTTGTCATTATTTCGTTCTTATTTTGCAATCCTACTTACACTGTCCATAATAAAAGTATTACTATACACTGATATACATTGAGTTGCGTAATTGTTTTATAAAATTTATTACCGTATTTTTCACTTTAATAACACATAAAAAGTTCACGATTTATAGTAGCCATTATGCAGTTTCGATAAACCATTATTGAAAGTCAACTGTTAAAAATATTATATAGATTAAAATTAGTTTGTTATGATTGCGTGAACAACATTTATACCAGCGACTACTAAAATATAAATAATTTTCTATAAATTTGAGTATTAAAAAAAAAATTTATAAATACATAAAAATGCTTTTATGTGATAAAGTTCCATTCTCTATCAAAGTTTGAATACATGTTTTGATTTATTGATTCAGTGCGTTCTGACTTTTTTCTTTTGCACATAAATTTTAAACGTAATTTTTTAAAAAACATTAAATAAAGTTAGAATCTAGCATGTTTAGATAATGGCTTGGAAATGATTATAATGCTAATTAACTAGATTTACTGATTAATTATAAAAATAAGGCATACGTTCTATAGTTTCACTGTAAGAAGAATTCTAATGTTAATTTAATGTGCGACTGCACTGTGCTCGTCTCCGAGCTAGACTGAACTGCCCTCCTTCTTTTCTTTTGTCTACTTTGTACGAGACAGTTCAATGATCATTTTGTTTAGGATTCTATCTACGATACCATTTTTTTAAAAATAAATTATTAAAATTTAAAACTTATAAAGAAAAACAAAATATTGTAAAAAACAAAAAAAGTTTTAGTTAATCGTTGTAGCCATGTGCATGAAGCATGAAAACGAATATGTACACCCATCTTTGATGGATTCTTGCCGAGTGTGCCTGCTCAGTTTCAAAATCATGCAATCTCATTGGACAATTCGAGTGTAACCATTAACCTTCAACTGAAATCGGCCAACGGGATTCCAGGATTTTGAAACTGAGGAGGCACGTTCGGCAAGAATCCCTCAAGGATGGGTGTAGACTAAATAGCCTAGATATGTGTATAGCAATGCCTATAAATAATCATTTGTAATGTTTATAAATCATTTAAATGTCTTATTGTTTATTTATACGATAAGTCTTATGTTACATTATATAAGGAAAATTTTCCCTTTCAATTTGCTGATAATTTCATTTCACGAAGGAATATGGATAAACAGATTTCATTTTGAGTGTCTCCAAGTAGTATTAAATATCGCCCAGAGTTTAGGTTACGAGATTGATCCGAGCATACAGAACCGACTTCCAATATATTATGAGCTTATCCACGTCATATTGAGTGACGTTTAAAACTTCGGGAGTCCAGTTTGATGAAAATTCTTGTAGAAAACCTATATCATGAATAGCGATTCTTCATCTCAAATTTTGCTTACCAGCAAAATCGAAACGCGCTGCACGCGTACTATTTTGTTTTTTAGGTTATGAATATATAATTTTTCATTATGATTTCATTTTAATTGGTTTAAGTGATAGGATAATCAGATCATTTTTCAAAGCATGACAAAATTAATCTTTTTATTCTAATTTGATTTAATTATTTAGTTTTAAATAGTTGAGAATAAAAATTCAATTTCAAAAATTCAAATGTAGCGGAAGTAGCGGATTTTCGCGGCTATTCCTTACAGACCAATCAAAATCACTCTTTAAGTGCTTCACAACATCCGGCCATCGTTTTTTTAAGAGAAGATTAAAGTTTCATTCTTTTTTAACCCTTTCGTACCGTATGGGTCCTGTAGGACCCACTTTGTTCAACATACTGTAGAAATCTGAAATTAAATAATTTTTTAAATCTACTTATTTAGTCGTGTTCTTTTATTCAAGGGGAAGCCCCTCTGGCCATTAAAATTAAAATTTTTGTTTTTTTCCGTTTCGTTTAGTACATTAAAAAAGGGTTGGGCGATGAAAATTGGGATTTGACGAAAATTCGGATCTTGAATGGTTTATTTTAGAATAAAAAAATGGTTAATGGTTATTTTTTTTTTATTCTGAGTGGTGGATCTTGTTAATGAGACAACGTACTAAGAATTTATCACTATCCGAGTTCAATAAAATAATTTTATTGGTGGGTATGGGTTGTGTGGGTCCTCCAGGGCCCACTTGGAAAATAATACTTATCGACACTTTTGGAGAAAAAAACTGTAGATTGATCTTAGTTAAAGTGAATGTGTCTTTCAATTGTGTTTTATTCAATGGTCTTACATAAATATCATAAGAAGGTTGTAGACGATTTGAATGCTATTATACATATTGTTTAGATTTTTTGGAATAATATGTATATTCAGTTAGACGAATATTTTATTTTAATTAATTTCATAAGGTAAAACAAATATTTTTAATAATAGGGCTAAGAAAATACATTCAAATGTTCACATTTTATTATTATTTCTTGTACAGCGATAATGCATTGATATAAATTTAATTATGTCAGACAAAGCCAATGCTTATCGATTAATATACGTATTTTGTTATAAGTCTTAGTCAATAATACACCTATTTCGATATTTATTAATGAATAGTATATTATATAACTTGATGACGTAACAGTCATGCTGATTACCTTCGATTCCACTACATCATATAATCTGTATTAAGTATCTATAGGTACAATAATGCAATTACACGTGAAACAATTAATTCAGTGAAACTATAATAAGTATTAATTTATCAACCGCCGCGTTTTCGAGTTAATTGAATGATTGAAATAATTGTTGAAAGAAAATCAACTTCTTATGTTCATATTACCAATAATTAGAGTACTTGAGTTCTCTAAAATAGTTATGATTTGACAGTTTGAATAAAACATGAATAACAATTAAACCAAATTTAAACGGAATAATAAGAGTTTCACATAATCAGTGAACACCATAGCATTAAGCTAACGCAGTCTCGTAGAAGACCAGCAGTAACGATTCCAATAATTCGAAAAAAGCCAGGTCGACCCGTTGAGCCGGAAAATTGCCGTTCCATCTACACGAGCGAAAAATAGCCGCCGCCGCCGACGGAGCATGTAACGCTCTCATGTCTCGGGCGCCCTCATACATACGCCTACATTATGCATACACGCGCGTTTTACATAAGTTCTCGGCTGTACGCGCGCGCACTCCCTTTCAGCCTTTAGACGCTGGCGTTACGATGACGGGGAAGGAATGTCTACCTGCCCTTTTAATGCCTGCTTTATAGCGGAAAATAAACCGTAGTGCCGGGTAAAAGCCAGCTGTACCTGCAGCGCTGGCAGTTCGCTGTTCACGATTTCCGGATTTCTAGCCGGGCAAACATATTGCGCATCGTCAGTATAGAGCTTGCGTTTATGATGGGGTTCGCAGGCCCGACAGAATTCCGCGCTAATGAGTATCGAGAATTCCGCGAGGGGGCGTGTTGTTATCAAAATTTCACTAATGGCGGATGTATGCCAGGCGTCTGCACTGTTGGGTGTTTTGTCAGGTTACGGAAGGAAATTTTGCGAGAGGCGCGGTTATGCGATACTCGATGCCGAGATTTTTCAAGGGTTCGAGAAAATGAAGTTATTATTTGACAGAATAATGATCACGACGAGACTAATGGTTAGATTGATATAAAAATAAAATTTTTTTTAGTATTTAACGCATAGGTACAATAAACGAGATCTTTGAATAGTAATAGTAGATTATGCACCTAGGGAGTGAAGTAGGCTATGTACGCCCGCGAGGGATTTGATGCCCGAACGAAGCGAGGGCAACAATTCGAGGACGTCCATAGCCCTCATTACTTACGAGGGCAATACACAATTCTTTTACGTGCCCGGCGGAAAGTTATTTGTGCTTAATCCCTGATTTTAAGGTCGAAAACGTCACATAACCACTCCTCACTCCTAAAAACTGCAACGCTTATGCTCGTGGGTCTACTTTTTTCGAAGCGAGGGCAGCAACACGCAGGCGGCGCCAGCCGGGAAAAAAGTGGGGAAACATGCGTAAACGTCGCAGTTTCTAGGAGGGAGTACATGCGGCGTTTTACTCCCCGACGTCAGGGAGTAAACAAAATACTTTACGCGTGGTATGCGAAAAAATTACTTTTTAATGGCAACAAAATATGCCAATACAGACAATATATTGGTACTTAGCTTCTCCAAACATAATTAGTTGTTAAAAATATGTGTCCTAATAAATAAATATCATGTATAGGTATGACCATTGAATAAAAAAACTCATACTAGCACCATTCTAACACACTTTCTTACACTGAGGAATAAGATTTGTAGTGTTGAAAAAGGTTTGATTGCAGCCTGTTTATAAGATGTTATGACTGATTTAATGAAAGAATTTTTACGCCAACAAACATTTTATAGAAAATAGGGTTCTCTTTTTTCTAATAAACAATTGTGCACGTATGAACTAAGTAATACTACTACCTCAAGTAATTAAAAATGTCGTAAATATTTATGGAATTATTACTTTAGAATAGAACGTTTTCTATCGCAAATGAATAAAATGAATAAGTCGCATAAAAAATATGCAACGAGCGGGATTCGAACACACAGACCCGAGGTTTGTAGTCCGGCGCTCTACCACTGAGCTAACGTCTCGAGGCTTGCTCGATACACGGAAAACATTTTGCACACATAAGGACGGTAGCTTGGCTGTGCTGCACAGTGCCGGTACCAGATTTCAGGTGTTGAACTAGCATGGTGGTCGAGTCAACAGCGCAACCTTCATGTATGTGGCGTTGCCTCGTATTAGGTAGTAGCGCCACCCATGCGTCTCGAGGCCAGCACCATACGCCACGAGGCGGGCACCGACAACAACACGGGATAGCTACCGCGGCCCACAGGAAGTCAGCACCGTATTTTTCGGTGCCGATGCAGCAGCCTTCTTTGCGGTGCGATAGGCATCGTGCGAAACAGTGTCGCTCAGCCTTACGCGTGGTGAGTTAGGGCACTAAAATACGATGCTTCTCGAGCATCGTTCATTAAGGGGATGCCTTACTCGTACTATTACCGACCGAGCAATTCACACAGTTTCAAGCTGATTAAAAATAAAATACGTCGAATCACAAAAAATCAAGAGAACACTCTTCTGTGTTTTTTAACGTTCTATCATTCAGTCAAAGTTTGGAGTCGAAATATCAAGTCATTTCTGCAAAAACTTTGAACAAACGAAATTTAATTTCGTTCAAAGTTTTTGAAAAAACGGCTTGATATTTCGACTCCAAACTTTGACTGGATGATAGAACGTTAAAAAACACAGAAGAGTGTTCTCTTGATTTTTTGTGATTCGACGTATTTTATTTTTAATCAGCTTGAAACTGTGTGAATTGCTCGGTCGGTAATAGTACGAGTAAGGCATCCCCTTAACCTTCAAAATGTTTTCCGTGTAGCCTTGCGCGCGCATCTTCTTCCTATCACTGTGCTGACGCATCAGAGCTCGGGTGTACAGTCGAGCGTCGCCCGTGACACTACTATGTGATTCGCTAATCTTATACAGTTAGCTATGTGATCAGAATCGTTTCTGATTAGTCGCTGCCGAATGCTGCTCTCTGGTCCGACCAATCATGTGCCACGACAAGTGATATAAGAGGTCCAAAGCTGAACCACTGTCAATTGCAAATCTTTCCCTCTTTCAAACAACTAATGATATTTATGGGCATCTCCCATAATGGCATCGACTTTATCAAAGACCTACCAATCGAAATATTCCAAATAACACTGTCTAAACTCGACAGTAAATCCTTACTCAATACTGCTCAAGTTCGCAAAAAGCTATCAATTTGTAAATCAGCTTCTACATTCAGACAACTCGTTTGCGGACATACACAACGACGCTATTGTCAGCTTTCCAAAGTTCTACCGACAATTACTTCTACACTGGCAGACATAAATACTTACCGACAACCTATGATATCCTTTCCACGAATCAATACATACGACTTTTCGTAAAATGTCAAACTATTTTCTTACAAAGTTTATCTATTACCAGTAGAAAAGTAAGTCTTAAAATTTAAGCTGTTGTAGTATAAGTTCTATGTAGTACTTAATCCCAGTGCACGCGCTGTGAAATATTGTAACTAGGGGGGCTGTGCCCCCCTGCGTGTCTCGCTGTGCTCGCCACGCCAACCCCCCGCGCCCCACACACATCTGCTCCTCGCTTCGCTCGTCGCCCACCCCCTCCCTATGTAAAAACTTCGTTTTTGCATAATAGGCACGACCGCAATGCTTAGGAGAACCTTATAATTTTATTATTGCATAAATTGTAACACTTTATTTTCATCGTTGTTATCATTAAAATAAATAAGATAAATGCATCTGCAATAAAATTTAAATAAAAATTATGCATTTTACTTTTACACATTTATTTCTTCTTTTTTGTAGAAGGTTTGCGTTTTAATTCTATATATATATATGTAGATAACTTTCCAAATATAGTCTATGATGCATATAAATTTATTAAGTACTAATCGATATGATTAAGGTACACATAGAAATATTAAATATAAGTACCATGATTGCAGTTATATTTAAAATTAAAAACATTGTTTTGATAATTTTTATCATAATTATAATAATCGTTTTTATTTTTATTAATGAAAATGTTATATAGAAAAAAAAGTTTGGTTTCAATGTTATCCACAACTTTTGTATTTGAAATTTTTGTGTAAAGTCAAGTTCTTCTGAATTATATAAGGAAAACTACTGCTCCATTACTCCCGATTAATACATAAATATAGAGTTAAATTTTATACAGTTTGAACGAAAGGTGGGGACTAGCCGCTCACGAGTATCTATAATAACTACATATACCAATACTAACTAATCTCAATTACGAAAAAATAGTCGCAGCACATGCACATATACATACTAATACCGTGAAAAGGAGAAAAACAGAAAGAGGAAGCTCAACACTCTGATGTATTCGGCAACGGCAATCTGGCTTAGCGCTGTGTACATAAGTATACTTACTATTGCAGCAGTCGTACGGCTATGTCGGCTAGGCTGCGTTCGCACATCATACAGCGGAAAAACGCATACGACCCGAGCGACCGTGAGCGCTCCCTGTGTATAAGATATAACTATATATCTATACATATATGGATCACGCGCGTTTTCTACTACTGCGCTACAGCCCTATAGTGAGTATATAGTGTGGCGTGCCGTGTGCGGGTATGTATCCGCATGGTGTGTATAGTGTGATGTCAACAATCGCATCGTCTGGCTCCCGGCGTTCCCGCAGTGATGACAGCTGCTGCTGTAGGACGCTGCCCTGGCGAATGTCGTCCCTTTCATCGTGTTTACCGGTTAATGATGATATTCGTCAGAAACAGGAAAGCAGCGTGTCGACGGCGAGAGAAGATTTAGTAAGCCCTTTCTCGTTCCTAACCTCTCTGATAGGTGAGCTGATGGTACTTTGTCTTATTGCAGGTATTTGTGCGGCAGCACTGCTGCATATACTGTCTCTTGAGTGTGGTAATGTTGCTTGGCTCATTTATTTATTAGTCATATGTGGTTTTCAGGTACTCAACTTTCTTTGTTTGGCTGTTATACTAGTGACTGTGTACAATTAATCTTCTGTCTGTGTCTTCAGCGACTCTCAAGCTGGAGGTGTTTTCAGCAATGAAACAATGAGTGAAGGCTCCACCAGTCCTTCCCCTCTAATTGTTACAGGTAGCTTATGTAGCAAGAGTAGTGAACAACAACAATTGCTGCAGATTTTTCTCTTGTATGTTAATGGTTTTTTGTGTCATCTATTTATTAGGCATATGTGGTTTCTAGGTGCTCAACTTTCCTCGCTTGTCTCCCAGATCAGTGACTGATTTGCTCATGTGCTTTGTTGATCCCTAGGCTGAGGTAGTCCCTGACATTGAGACACAAATGACGGTCTCTGTCAGTACTTACCTCCCAGATGGCTGTTAGATAATTCTGAGCAGACTGGCATACATGGAGTAGTGCCCGCTCTGGGTCATCCAGTCTCATTTTGTAGCTTCTGCAGCTCTATCAGTGATCTTCAAGTGTTAGTGCTTTAGAATGTAAGGGGACAGATAATTAGGAATTGGGGGATATTAGAAAAGTGATATATGTGTGGTTAAATGCGATAAGGGTAGGTAGTTGTCGCTGGTAATATTAGCTCGTCTGGTTAATTTCTAAGTTTAGTCAGGGTACAAGAACTCTCCTCAGGGTATCTGTTGTATTAAAATACATGCTTATGTATTTCGCAGACTTCTACCCAATGTGACTTGCCTATTTAATTATTTTCTAGCACACTGTAAGACTGACAGAGTCAGCTAAGGTAAAATACCCAATACTTGGACACAACAAAAAATCAGACCAGCACTTGGACAGTGGTAAAATATTACTTTTACAAATAAATATGATAACAATATTAATTCATTAGCATTGTTTATGACATTAACTGTCTAGTGAATTTGAAATTGTATCAGTTTCGGTCTTATTAAATTTATAATACGGAATATAATTTTTATGAGGTTAGGTTTTGAAAGAGTGCACATATAAATGTTGTCCAACTATGTGGTATCCCTCAATTTCTATATACCCGTTGTTGGACACATTAAAAAAATTATTAAATCCTATTTTATTTCTATTTGGTCTATGGGAAATGAATATAGGGCACCTTATTAAAAATTTTAATTCGAAAATAGAATCAAATCGGATTTAATAGATTTTTTTATCAGGGTTAATTATATTGTCCAACTACTGGGTCCAAGCGTTGTCCAAGTATCGGTATTAGTTTGACATATGCTGTCCAACTATAGGGGTTTTAAAGATATTTTTTAAACTGACTTTTTTAATATAAAAACATTTAAATATCTTTGTCTTTGCATAATTTAGTAAAATACCATCCCGAATTAGTAATTAGATTCAAAAGATTTGACAAATTCCGTTTATTGAATTTAGAAATGCCGTTTATTCACGTTATGTTTCAAAATGTGTCCAAGTATTGGGTGTTTTACCTTAGAACATTGCATTCTTTATACATTGAAATTTACCATATTACAAAATCTATAGCACATACATTACACTAGAGTTTTTTTGTAAACGTGATATTACTTTAACATGTACTTATATAATATTAGACAATTTTGATTCTTTTAATTTAATCACTTAGATCCTGTGAACATAGTTAACAGGTTAAGCTGTGTAATTTTATATCAAATTTCTATTTGTTATCAAAACAATAAGGTAACATAGATAATTATAGATTTTTACCATCCCAATTCTTAAACATTCTTCTAATTTTAATTCTACTAAATATTAAGTTCTCTAGATCATTGATAAGAAATTATAAGTTCTGACAGCTTCTATCTAACAGTTTTTGTTAGTTATTGTTTTAGTTTTTTTATTGGTATCCGTATACGTTTATTTCTTGTATTAATTGTTTGTTTTTGATATTTAGTTTCTGATAATGATAAAAAACGCTCTCATCAGAAACTAATTACTCAATATTTATTTGAAATATTCTATTTTGTAGATTTATAATGGTCTTAGACTATTCGTATATAAACCACCCCAAGCTATTATCCCTTAATTTTTAATGCTATTCAAAAGAGCATAACATAGTATCCAAAACGTTTTCGTTTGCATAATATTTTCCTTTTTTGTAAAAAAGGGAGAGTAAGATATTTCGTTTCTTTAATTATTTTTCCAATGTGTTTATTGCATTGAATATTGTAATCAAATGTAATTTTGTATCTTATTATTATGTTTTTGTAATATCTATATTATTTTTGGAATGTTATATCGATTTTTTCGATCTTATTTATAGCTATTGTATCGAATATTTCGAATATGTCAAATTGAACTTTGTTAAATAATAAGTGAAAATTCACTACACGAGGTGTATTGAGGGGTTAAAAATCGTGTTTACAGGTTTAGGTGATCCAGGAATAATTCTACATAAAAATGTTAATTGGGAATAAGTTTTGTTTAAACGTTATCTATATCCTTTGTATTTAACATTTTTATTGGAAGCCAATTTCTTGTAACGATAAGCGAAAATCGACTATTTCAGGTGTATTTAGGTATTAAAAATCGTTTTTATAGGTCTAACAGGTCAGAAATTCGATTTACATAAAAATGTTAAGAGAAGAAGTTTTGTTTAATTATTATCTACAACTTTTGTATTTAACATTTTGTGTAAAATCAAATCCTGTCAAGTTGTAGCCAAAAATCGTCCATTTTATGTATATTTTGGCGTTTAAATCGTTTTTATAAGTTTAACTCGTCAGGAGTTGATTTTACACGAAAATGTTAAAATAGGAAAAAGTTTTATTTAAATATTATCTACAACTTTTATATTTAACATTTTTCTGTAAAATCAAATCCTGTCAAGTTATAGCCGAAAATCGTCCATTTTTGACAATTTTTGCCGTTTTTCGCAGTTATCTTGGCAAATATTGCTCATAGAAAAAAGTGTCCAACACAAAAAAGGTGTATTTTAATTATTTTTAGCAGATAGACCTGTAGATATTAGCTTAAAATTAATTTTTCTAGACATTAGGCTTAAAAATCAATTTTTTGAAATGTTTCTTTGTGCTCGCATTTTGAAAGTTTTCCATCGATCTTTCTTGGTAGAAGACTATGGGGAAGGTATAATTAGAGGAGTATTTTCCCGTAATCCTGATAGAATTGATCGAAAATTCATTGAGATAATCCGGTAACTTGATTACATACGGACGTACATATATACATACATCACAGAAAACGCTTAAAACACGCTCATTTTGACTGGAAAAGACTTTTCTTGTATCAAATTATTAGTTTTTGAAGTCAGACAATTTTCGCTCTGATGAAATTATAAGGCTCTCCCGAGCAGCGGTCGTGTCTAATAAATGTATTGTTTTTCAACAAAATAAATCATTTTTGCGTTCAATAGCGAAGTAGGTATTAGAACATACGTTTTGGCGCAGGTTTTACTATATTATTAATTTATATGTAATAATTAATTTAAAATTTGAGGAAATCAAGTTTTCTTCGTATATGTATGTAGTGTTTTAATCGATTATTTTTCATTGACAAAATCGATGATCATTGATTTTCTATGTATATTATTGAATTTTAGATATATACGTATGTATATTTAGGGTTTATGCACTGAGAACAAAATTTCTTTGAAACAAAGAAAGCTTTCTTTGATTTAAAGAAATGAATATGATAAATAAATATTCTTTGAATCAAAGAAAAATTTCATTGCAGTTAAGAAATATGTCTTTACATCAAATAAATATTTTGTCGGATCCAAAGAAAAAATCTACTAGGTGCAGTCAATGAATTATTTTGTTGAAGTAAGGAAATAATCTTTGTCTCAATACGAAGGTATCTTTGATTTAAAAAAATTGATGTCAATCAATTGACAAAATCCTTTTGAAGAAATATTTTTTCAGTCTAAAGAAACATTTTTTTCTTTCAAATGTTGGATCTTTTGTTTCAAAACATAACGACATTGAATTAAAGAAAATTGTCTTCTAATGAAATTCACTAAAACCAAAGAAATCGTGCATACTAACAAAGCTCTAGTTTTTTGATTCTATGCTACAGATATTTACTGCAAAGAAATTATTTTATTGAACTTAAAGTTAATTTCTTACGATGTATTTACTAATTTCAAAGAAGCGCTTATTAATGCGAAAGTAATATATATTTCATTGAATAACATAATTTTTAACAACAAAGAAATATTTCATTATTTTTACTATTCGTTTTTATAATTTAAATCCCAACGTCAACAAAAGCATGTATACTGGCAAAGATTGAAGATTTCGACTGAAAGGTACGGTTATTAACGGCAAAGAAATGATTTTCTTGAGCTTAGTGTTAATTTCTTACGACGTATTCGCTAATTTCAAAGAAACGCCTCATTATGCGAAAGAATACATTTTTGATTGAATAAAATAATTTTTTTCAAACAAATAAATATTTCCTTGTTTTCGCATTATGAAGTTTCTAAATGTCAATCGCAATTTCAAAGAAAACATGCATAGTAAGGAAGCCTCCTGATTTTGACTCAATGATACCGGCATTAACGGCAAAGTAATGATTTTCTCGAACGAAATTGAAATTTCTTACGCTGTATTTTCTCTATTCAAAGAAACGCATCATTATGCGAAAGGATACATTTTTGATTGAATGCTATCATTTTTTTCGAACAAATAAATATTTCATTGTTTTTAGTATAACGTTTTTAAATGTCAATTGTAATTTCAAAGAAAGCATGCATAGTAAGGAAGCCCAATGTTTTCGACTCAATGACACCAGTATTAAAGTTAAAAAAATGATTTTCATGAACGAAATCGAAATTTCATACGCAGTATTTACTCTATTCAAAGAAACGCGTTTTTATTCGAAAGTAATATATTTTTGATTGAATGCAATTATTTTTTTTGAACAAATAAATATTTCATTCTTTTTACTACAAAATTTTTAAATGTCTATTGCGATTTCAAAGAAAGCATGCATAGTAAGAAAGGTCAATGTTTTTGGCCCAATGATACGGGTATTAACGGCAAAGAAATGATTTTCTTGAACAAAATTGAATTTTCTTACGCTGTATTTGCTCTTTTCAAAGGAACGCGTTTTTATTCGACAGTAATATATTTTTAATATTATTACTCTCCCAAGCTGCTCGCGTTGAATGATAATTTTTATTGAGGGTGTAATAAATTCGTACACCATAGATCCTTTCGAGCATCATAAATTTATTGATACACCGACGTTTCGGGAGTATAATTAACTCCCCTTATCAAGGCATTCGAGGTGGTATATCAATTTACAAATTTATAAAGCGGCCATTGCGTGGACTCCGCGTGTCAAACAGTTTTTCATTTTTTTTTTACAATAGGTTTTTAATAAATCACCAACATTTGTAAAGCAATACATGTTACAAATCAGTCGTTTAGTCATAACGTCAAAAGCTGTTTTACCCAGGATGATGTAATCTCACTGTCCAAAAGAGACATTGTCTCCAAAAGAGACCCAAAAGAGACAGAAAGCATGCATAGTAAGGAAGCCTCGCGAGTTTGACTCAATGATACCGGTATTAACGGAAAAGTAATGATTTTCTTGAACGAAATTGAAATTTCTTACGCTGTATTTTCACTTTTCAAAGAAACGCGTCATTATGCGAAAGAATACATTTTTGATTGAATGCAACCATTTTTTTCAAACAAATAAATATTTCATTCTTTTTACTACAAAGTTTTTAAATGTCTACTGCGATTTCAAAGAAAGCATGCATAGTAAGAAAGGTCAATGTTTTTGACCCAATGATACCGGCATTAACGCCAAAGAAATGATTTTCTTGAACAAAATTGAAATTTCTTACGCTGTATTTGCTCTTTTCAAAGGAACGCGTTTTTATTCGACAGTAATATATTTTTTATCGAATGCATTCATTTTTTTTTCAAACATAAATATTTATTGTTTTTACTATAAAGTTTTTAAATGTCAATTGTAATTTCAAAGAAAGCATGCATAGTAAGGAAGCCCGATGGTTTCGACTCAATGATACCAGTATTAACGTCAAAGAAATGATTTTCATGAACGAAATTGAAATTTCATACGCTGTATTTACTCTATTAAAAAAAACGCGTTTTATTCGAAAGTAATATATTTTTGATTGAATGCAATCATTTTTTTCGAACAAATAAATATTTCATTCTTTTTACTACAAAATTTTTAAATGTCTATTGCGATTTCAAAGAAAGCATGCATAGTAAGAAAGGTCAATGTTTTTGACCCAATGATACCGGTATTAACGGCAAAGAAATGATTTTCTTGAACAAAATTGAATTTTCTTACGCTGTATTTGTTCTTTTCAAAGGAACACGTTTTTATTCGACAATAATATAGTTTTGATCGAATGCATTCATTTTTTTCGAACAAATAAATATTTCATTGTTTTTACTATTAAGTTTTTACATGTCAATTATAATTTCAAAGAAAGCATGCATAGTAAGGAAGCCTCCTGAGTTTGACTCAATGATACCTGTATTAACGGCAAAGTAATGAGTTTCTTCAACGAAATTGAAATTTCTTACGCTGTATTTTCTCTATTCGAAGAAACGCGTTTTTATTCGAAAGTAATATATTTTTGATTGAATGCAATCATTTTTATCGAACAAATAAATATTTCATTCTTTTTACTACAAAGTTTTTAAATGTTTACTGCGATTTCAAAGAAAGCATGCATAGTAAGAAAGGTCAATGTTTTTGACCCAATGATACCGGCATTAACGGCAAAGTAATGATTTTCTCGAACGAAATTGAAATTTCTTACGCTGTATTTGCTCTTTTCAAAGGAACGCATCCTTACGCGAAAGAATACATTTTTTATTAAATGCAATCCTTTTTTCGAACAAATAAGTACTTCATTGTTTTTACTATAAAGTTTTTAAATGTCAACTATAATTTCAAAGAAAGCATGCATAGTAAGGAAGCCCAATGTTTTCAACACAATGACACCAGTATTAACGCCAAAGAAATGATTTTCATGAACGAAATTGAAATTTCTTAGGCTGTATTTGTTCTATTAAAATAAACGCGTTTTTATTCGGAAGATCAAGAAAATCAAGAAAAATGTTCAAGAAAATCATTTTTTTGCCGGCAATATCGGTATCATTGAGTCAAATACATGGGGCTTCCTTACTATGCATGCTTTCTTTGAAATTACGGTTGACATTTAAAAACTTTTTAGTAAAAACAATGAAATATTTATTTGTTCGAAAAAATAATTGCATTCAATGAAAAATATATTACTTTCGAACAAAAACGCGTTTCTTTGCAAAGAGCCAATACAGCGTAAGAAATTTCAATTTCGTTCAAGAAAATCATTTCTTTGCCGTTAATACCGGTATCATTAAGTCAAAAATATGGGGCTTCCTTTCTATGCATACTTCCTTTGAAATTACGCTTGACATTTAAAAACTTTTTAGTAAAAGCAATGAAATATTTATTTGTTCGAAAAAAATGATAGCATTCAATCAAAAATATATTACGTTCGAACAAAAACGCGTTTCTTTGCAAAGAGCCAATACAGCGTAAGAAATTTCAATTTCGTTCAAGAAAATCATTTCTTTGCCGTTAATACCGGTATCATTGAGTCAAAAAATAGGGGCTTCCTTACTATGCATGCTTCCTTTGAAATTACGCTTGACATTTAAAAACTTTATAGTAAAAACAATGAAATATTTATTTGTTCGAAAAAAATTACTGTACTGAATCAAAGATATATGACTTTTTCGTTAATACATACCTTTATTAGATTAAAGAAATATTTTTTCATTGAAAGACATTTATGTTAATTTAAAAAAAAGATTTCCTTGTTTGCCGGTGATGACACGATTTCATTGGATCAAGTAAGTTTTCTTTGTTTCAAAGGAATGTTTATTATAGTAAAATAATCATGTGTTGTTATTATCAATGTTTCTTTGAATGTGATCAAAGCGGCTTATAGAAGCCTTTTGAAAGAACCGAATACAAGCATGCGATGTAAATGTGCTTATAATTTAAAAATGCGTTTTAAATTGACTGTAATGCAAATTTTAGCGAGCGTTAATTATACATATTATATATATGTGTGTGTGTGTGTGGGTGGGTGGGTGGGTGTGTGTGTGTGTGTGTGTGTGTGTGTGTGTGTGTGTGTGTGTGTGTGTGTGTGTGTGTGTGTGTGTGTGTGTGTGTTAACAAATAAGACGGTTTCTTGCCGTAAAGAAATATTTTTCTAAATGAAAGAATTTTTCTTCAAACCATGAAATCGGAGTCTCTATTGTAAGAAATATAATTTTGATTGAATGAAATATTTTTTTGTTTTGACCACGAGAACTTTAAAATAAAAAAAATATTTCTTCTATTGAAAAAGACGGTTCCTTGTCGTAAAGAAATATTTTTCTAAATGAAAGAATTTTTCTTCAAATCATGAAATTGGAGTCTCTATTGTAAGAAATATAATTTTGATTGAATGAAATATTTTTTTGTTTTGATCACGGGAACTTTAAAATAAAAAAATATTTCTTCTATTGAAAAAGACGGTTTCTCGCCGTAAAGAAATATTTTTCTAAATGAAAGAAATTTTCTTGAAACCATGAAATCGGAGTCTCTATTGTAAGAAATATAATGTTGATTGAATGAAATATTTTTTTTTGTTATTACGGGAACTTTAAAATAAAAAAATATTTCTTTTATTGAAAAGAACGGTTTCTTGTCATAAAGAAATACTTCTTTCAATGTAAGGCATATAATGCCAAGTTAACGCAATATTTTATTCAAATAAAGAAATATCACTTTCATTTAAAGAAATATTATTATTTATTCAAAGAAATATTTGACCGATTGCCCACAATGACACGATTTCTTTGATTCAAAGAAATTTGCTTTATTTCTAAGAAATATTTTTCTCAGTATGCACCTGTAGCCTATTTGATCCAGCAGGTGACTTTTTTCCATACTCGCTTTCGAAATCTATAGTTAAATTTTTTTTTATTTGGTGTGAAACTTTTAAGTAGACTCGTTAGCCAGATTTCTGTGTGTCTCGGACACGTCGAGAAACTGTGAGTTTGCTACATTCGCTTCACCATCATGCAGTGTCCAACACTTTATTAAGAGCGAAAAATCACCTAAACGATCGCTGCAGTTGCATAGGTTTCCCGCAGTCACCCATCCAAGTACTAGCCTCGCCCAACGCTGGTTAACTTCCGTAATCAGCTGAGGTACAGTTCCGCTACTCCACCAAAGTACCGAATCTAATGTTAAGTCAATTCAATATTTTTTTTGGCAAACATTTGATCTCGTGTGAAACTTGCGCAAACTAAGTTTTGTTCTAAAATGATTAGCAAATAATGTGATGTTATACAACTTTCAGCTCATTAGTAAATTTTAACCAATACATCCAAGCTCAATCCTCATTGTTCGATTCACTAGACAAATTATCAATGTCGGTGATTCAAAAAATGATTTTTAACACACCCCATCATAAAGTTCGTACTTTATTCCCGCCGAAGTGGGAAAAAAGAGCTACGTTCATTCCCTACCCCCACTCTAGTCCCTAGCGCCACGCACATGTGCCCTCGCCTTCGGCTCGGGCACAAACAGTGCGTTGCGCTGGAAACGAGAGTGAGGTTAGGGAATTAATATGCAACATTTTTTCCCTTTTCAGCGGGAAACGAGTACGAACTTTATGATAGTTGTGTTAAAAAGTCGTATATTGCACTCGTGAATACAGTGGGTTGTGCAAACCTGCACGTTTGTCGCCCTCGCTTCGCTCAGGGAGCACACAGCCCACTTTATTCCCTTGGTGCATAATATACTAGTCTTTTATAAGCATCTGCCATGATAACATTGTAGGTTTTATCAAAAACCTACCCATTAAAATATTCCAAATCATCCTTTTTAACCTCGACACTATATCCCTGCTAAATGCTATTCAAGTTTCCGGCAAATAGCTATCTATTTGTAAATCATTCTCTACTCCCTAAATATGAATAAATGATAAGTCGCTCACTGGTGCAAATAAGTGAACAAATCTACTAATACTTATTGAAGCAGTGGAATAAAATTTTCACTGTGTAATAAGTGAATATTCACTACAAATTTAGTCGGTTTTATCACTTCCCGTGTAAAAAAATTAGTCTGGCTCTGGTCTGGAAGAAGTCTGACTAAACTAGTCTGGTTGTAGTGGCCTTAGTCTGGCTACGGCCACTATGCCACACTTATCATTTTCTTCTCAAATAAGTCTGGCAAAAATGCCGGACTTCTCTTGAAAATGCCAGACTTTTTTTTGTCAGACTAATATTTAATTTCTCAAAAAAGTCTGGTAAAAGTACCCCACTTTTGCCAGATTTTTTGCCAGACTTTTTTCTGCGACCTTCTCTGTTCCAAATGATGCTCTAGGTCCTGCAACGTCAGGTCATCGTTACCGTCGTCCATACCATAGCCATGGTTCCTCTATAGTAGCGCAGAGAGTGCGTCATAAATACTTACCGACCAATTAGGAAAACCCGCCCCTGCATGGTCGGCGTATTGGAATAATTCAGTTTAGATGTCTAGGTCACATTCCGTAGGCTTAAACACCGAAACTGTATTTATCCACACCTCCCGCTCAATTTGTCAGAAGGCAATTCAACACCTAACCGATCACTGATCACATGAGGTACACGGAAAAATTTCCTAGAGTGACTATCGCAGCGCTACGAGTGACTATAGAATATCTCTCCATATATAGTATACTTCTCTTTAGAGCAGTGACACCACGCCTTTGGTATATAACTCACTGTACCAATCTGACACAACAGCTACGGAACTCGGTTAGTATAGCGGTTCCTAACCTCGCTCTCGCCGAGATTGGTGCACTGAGCGCGACAAATTGGCAGAGATACTACTGAAAAGTGTGAGGGCGCTGCCGCAGTAGCTATATGGTCTACTCACAGCAGGACATTTTTTTCCGTGTAGCCGCAGACAAAAACGCGGTCACACATCCAAGTACTGGCCGTGCGCAATGCTGTTTAACCTCAGTGATCGAACGAAGTGGCGACTGCGCTACCTGTCAAACTGTCGCTTATAATGTATTTATATTTTTATTGGTACGTACATCACCCCGCAAACACAAAGGTATATGGGCATTTGGGAAAAATAGTGTATTTACATTTCAAACATGGATTTTTGACAAATATGAGGAAATAGAACCTTTAACTATTGCGATTTTTTTTTTATGTAATTTATTGCTGCTATTTTCGTGGATTTCCGCATATATATTAGTTTTATTGCCAATATTCATAGGGAAAATTTGGTGTAATACAATTAACTATTTTCATAAAAAATGTTAAAAAAGGAATAAATACATTAGTTAGAGCAATCTAATGTATTGGCAGCGATTTTTGTTCTGTAAAGCTATACATTGCATAAGGTTTAAGCATTACCTACAGATTAAATCTATGGCTTCCAGGAATAACGACTTAACTGACTTTTACATGTTTTCAAGAAATCACCGTTTTAAAATTTCTGTCACGACATTTCATATGTAAGATCGAAATACGCGAGATGAATCATAACAATTTCGACATTTACAAAGGTATGGAATATCTTTCGAACCCCACTATCAGCTGCTAGAATACATTTTTGTTTTTTGTATAAACGAACAAAACAATGCAGTTAAGTCGTTATTCCGGTAACTGTGCAGTTAAGTGGTTTAGGTAAATTGTTCAAATAAGATAAATAACATAGTTATTTCTACATTTAAAACATAGAATATGAATTCTTTTTTAAATATTCATTCCCGTGCATGCGCCTTCAAACGGAATGTGCGTCAAGTCAACGGAATTCAGTAAATTGAATACCGAACGTTACTCGGTTACTGTTTATGCACACTCGCTCCATAGCCTGGCAATCAAAGCTGTTGTGTTACCTTCTATTATCTATTGCCTTTGATCTTCGTTGCTATAAAAATAGGTATGTCATAATCTGTTTATTGTATAGTATTAACTTCAAAACGGTGCTTTTAATTAAATATAAATATTCAGTTAAGTGGGTTTTCCGGGCACAGGTGCAGTTAAGTGGTTATACTTAGCTGATACTTGCTCTTTGAATGCGTTTTAGATTTCCGGATCAGGTCCACATGAAAAAGTAGTAGTTAAAAGGTTTTTTATGTAATTCCGGTGCTAACTCAATTTTGACAAAAAGTTAGTTAAGTCGTTCTTTCTAGAAGCCACAGAAATGTAAAACTTCACAATATGAAATATATCAGAATATAAATTCATGAATGTAAAGTATTAGTCAATTAAAATGTATTTACTAGATAACCTTTTCCTTTTGTAATAGGAATGTAAATTTAAATTAAAGTTAGAGTTTAATCCTCTCGTACAAGAAAGGCAAAAATGTGACTGAATTTCACGAATTTACATTGGAAGTATATACGCGTAAATCCAAGTAGAAAGCTACTGGATTTGCTCGGACACAATATATATCTTTTCGCCGTACACGTATATGTGTGGATTCCCACCGCATTTGATTCGCTTTTTCCACTAAGCGGATTTACTTTTAAAAAAAAATTTTTTGAAATGTCCTACCCCGAAAAATGTTGTTGAAACCCTTTTTATTATGCGATAAAAAGTTATATTGTAATTAAAATAAACAATTATGAGGAAAAATTAATTTCAGGTATTTTAATTTATGTTAGATAATAGTTGTATTCACAAAATTGCCGTAATAATTTATTTATGTTCACACAGATTATAACATTATAGGTATTTTTCTATTGGCAAAAATATTTCAATTAAAGTGTGAAAATTATATCATCTTGTTTACAATATAACTGCATTGACATAATTCATGAAAGCACTTACACGTACATAACAGAAATATAATAAGTTCTACGAATTTTATCATACATCCATTCCACAGGCAATTTTTACGAAACGCTCGCATTGTACTTCACGTGACCTTTCGCAAACCCATTGCTTTCATAAAAATAATCCAATACTGAAGGCGCAAGCCATCATCGTCTGCGCATAACGCATAATAACACGCTCTGTGTTATTACTACTTTCTGGCAACCGCGACGCGCGCAGCTATTCTTCTCGAACTGCGAACATGCATTCCCCGCTGACTTTTTATACGCACTCCATTCCGATGCACTCGCCCTCTCTATAACCTCTCTATATATCTCGAATCCGAACGGAATGCGCGCACCCGGTAATTTTTGCCGACAATGGCAGCGGTGGTTCAATCAATGGATTTGAAACGTACTCCTCGAAGCCGCAGAAAAGCAATCTAGTGAAGCGAGGAAGTAAGAGAGAGAGAGAGAGAGAGAGAGAAAGAGAGAGAGAGAGAGAGAGAGAGAGAGAGAGAGAGAGAGAGAGAGAGAGAGAGAGAGAGAGAGAGAAGGGAGAGGATGAGGGGGTTGGGAAGGGCGATACGATATCACCTTTGATCGTCTTTCATTCTCCGCTCTCAATGGGCTTTTGTACGCTCCGCCCAGGGAATTTGATAATCCCAACGCGAAAATTCGCTGCCCACCGGTGTCGCATTGGTTCAAGATTTTCTTTCGTTCCTCACGTTTTTGCGTTCTCTTTGTTGTGAAGGGGACAAGGAGAAAGAATTACGATTGGGTTAAATATTTCTGTGTATTTTGACGGTGCGATTTAAGTTATGTGGAATGTTTACTACGTTGTTTTTGATGAAAATTCTTTGTCAGAAATATGAAATTCCTTCAAAATGTAAAAAACTTTTAAATCTTATTACAAGTATTAGGGTAAGTGTGCCAGTTACTGTGCCCCTCAAGGCGATGTCCATAGTATTTAATCAATTACTATTTTTTTTTTTTTCAATTTGTTTATTTGAACACCCTCCATTATTCAAAAAATCGTGAAAATTCGATATTTGAGGGCCAACCCTCAAATATCGAATTTTCACGATTTTTTTTTTTTCAATTTTTGATCATCTTAAGACCTTTATATAATAATTATATATTCTGTGAGCAGAATAAACACCTTTTTAATACAATATTATGTAAGGAATATTAAATAATTAATAAAATAACAGCATAAACCTTTGCATCAGTTACTGTATCATTAATTTAGTTACTGTGTGTCAGTTAGTGTACATTGTTTTAATTACTGTGTGTTAGTTAGTGTACATTGTTTTAATTTCTGTGTGTCAGTTAGTGTACATTGTTTTAATTACTGTGTCAGTTAGTGTATATTGTTTTAATTACTGTGTGTCACTTAGTGTACAGTGTTTTGATTACTGTGCCTTAGATTCTGGACACTGTATTTAATCCTGTGTCTTTTTTTCTCACTCATCTGCATCTGCATAAACTATATAAAATATATTTAAACATGAAATTTGCTTTTTTTTTATTATATTTAGTAGACTCCCTGCTGGAAATCATCCATTTCTCTCCCATTGGTGAAACGATTTTTCGAACATTTTCTAGTGTTTTCACTCAACTTGGCTTTCATAAAATGGGAGAGAAATGGATGATTTCCAGCAGGGCTATGATTTACTACGTATAGAAGTACTTACTTATTATAGAAGAAAATAAAATAAAGATGGGAATAAAATATATTATTTTTAAATATATTAAAAACTGTGTTATTTGCTCTGTGGGTAAGCAACGAACGTCGAAGTTGACTTGCACAGGTGGCGAAGCATGAGAAAGTAAGGTTAGCGTAGCCTACCGCGAGGGGGCGCAGTAAATAAATACATTCATGAAAACTTGTCCAGTTACTGTGCACAGTAATAGAAACATGCCGAAAATTCGTTTTAGTTACTGGATTATATTAAATTAAACAATAATATTAATCAAAACTACTTTTTTATTGTTCTTTTGTCAAGTAGATGGGTTTTTTTATTATGAAAAATGTTATTTTTATAGTTTTTCAATCACTTTTGTATAGGCATATTCTTAAGCGTTTCGATAAGAAAATCATAGGAATCGCGATGAGAAATTTAATAAATTATTTTAAATATATTATAAGAATAATTAAATCATACTGTGGGTTTAACAATAAAAAGCATGAATTGAACAGTATATAAAAATTTAGATATTTATGATTAAATATGATTATACTCTACTATAAATGAAAATGATTTAAGGGCACAGTAACTGAAGCGGGCACAGTAACTGGCACACTTACCCTATATAAATAAATATTAAACCTACATATAAGATAATGTAACAGTATTGTTTCTGTATAATTGACGTATGTTATTCACGTAGCTTTTAAATCTACCAGGATCATAGGCCTTCGCAACAAATTTTCTTCGAAATCCTCAATATGCTTTTATTCATCAACCGTAATTCCTCAACCAGAACCCATAAATCACACAACATTCATGTCCGCGTGCACAAACGCCTCAACAGCAGCAACCCCGCCGTCCCCATTAAAACGCAATCTGAAACTGACACTCACGAATCCTTCCAAGTCTCACGCACACCCATGATATGCGTACAACTTGCGCCTATAAATGCACGCTCTCTCCCTCTCTCTATCCTTGATACCCTTTTTCACCGACTCAAGATCGCCCACACCTATAGCCCGCAAGGCTGTCTATGCACCTACTCCACCCCCGCGTGTCCCCAGCGCACCTTGATATTCCAGCAGCGACCGAAAATAGCTCACCCACCTCGTCTCGCGCTCGCATCAATCCTCGTCATCGCCCCCATCACGGTACTCCCGCGGCGCGAAAAATCCACTCTCTTATCAGACGCAATCATCGCTAGCCTATACCTAGATGCATATACGCGCGGCTCTCGCGTGGCTCGTGCGGCGCACGAAGGAAATGAACTTGAAAATTAACGGCGCGAGCGAGCGAACGCCCAAGAGATTTTTACGACGTCGCGTGACTTTGAAATTTTCGCGCTCGCTACTCCGCGCGCCTCGGCAATTATCCGCGCGAATCACGCGCGGGGGTGGAAATAGATGTCTATCGCGCACTCTGGGCTTAGGTCAAGGTAGAACCCCCGCCCGCCGACAATCTACCTACGCCTATCTGTATGAAGCCTCTCTCTCTCTCTTCTTCCTCTCATGCGCGTATGGTTTCGTTATCAAGGTGACTTAATAGATTGCACGCGGCGCGTAATAGGCGCCGGCGACGGCCCCTCGCACGCGCTTAATCTTCTTCGACGCGCGCTCGTGTCCCTTCGTCCGTCTCTATATCTCTTCTGCTCGTCGTTCTTTTTTCTTTTTTTTCTTTCTTCTCTCGACGTGCAGCCAGTCGCCGACGAGGCTTTGAACGCCCACGAGTGCCGTCGTCGTCGCGGAATCGCGCCTCGTCGCGAATTTATCACGGATATCTTTAATGCGTTTTAGGTGGTGCAGGACGCGATGTATAGGCCGCATGCACATGAGTGGAAAGGGGGAGAATGAAAGCTTGTAGAGGAGTTTATTAATAGAGTTTAGCGCGCGAACTGCCTTTGTTTAACGCGCCCGCGCGCTCGCACTATATGCAGATTATCGTCGGGGTACTTTGAGCCGTCGTCTCGTTAGGTTTTATCCGGCGTTTTTTATCAGGAAATTATAGCCACGGAGAAAATTACACCTCGATTGTTCCGTCTTTAATTCATGTTTGTTCTCACGTAATTGAATAACGGTTTGTAAATTTAAGCGATCTGAAATTTAATAATTTAGTTGAAAGGTGGTAACAGCTTTTCTTTATTATAAAATTAAACGTTATATTGAAGTAAAAGTCGTTTGGTTAAATAATCTTGATGTAATCTTACATCAAGATTGAAAATGAATATTTATTAGACACTTTATTCAAATATCTGAATTAGTGCTTGGATAATTGATGAACGATGGAAATAAATTCTACAGGAAGGTATTCTTTGAAAAGGGCAATTTATATTTTAAAATTTTACCCGAGTTTTTTTAGTGGCTACTTCAATGAAGTGATTAAATCCACAACTATGTCAGATTCTTTGTCGTTCCATTCACTTTCTACTTTCAGAGCCTCCTTTACAATGAAATCATTTCTCTACAATTTTCAGAATCTCTTGCGTAAGAATAAAATTATATAAATCTAGACCAGCGAAAAGAAGTTTGATACTATGAGAAACGCTTGAACGCTGAGTAAAAATTATAGTATTACTAACTGCCTCGGCTGACCTATTTCTGAATGAGGAAAAAGGAACAATTGAAAAGTTAAATTCAAACGGCTTGCTAGCAAATGCTGCGTTTATGAAAAATTGTGTACGCTATCGGATTTTCGATCGGCGATTTGACGCGTCATCGCGAGTGACGTGATTTCTCCCAAAGGCCAACGCGCGAGCAGAAAGAAGTTCGATTTATCAAATTTCCGGCGTTAAGGCAAATTCCGGCTTTCCGGCGAGCTATTGACACTCGAAATTTGACGCGATGACCTTTTGTGAACGTCAAGTTAGTCAGTAGTGGTGTATCATAAAGGTTACCTGAAAATTGAGGTCGCTGAAATTTTTCAAACGCTTACAAGAAAATGCTTTCCTTGCGAGTAATTAAATTAATATTTATCATGCAAACAAAGATCTTTCCGGTGATAATTGTTACGGAAATCCGTTCATTTTATGAAATGAAATAACGGTGTACGTCATAAAAAGGCTTTATAATTTACTAAGAGTTGCATAATTGTTGAAATGTATTGTTCGTAATAGTAGTATTTCAGAATTTATTATATTTTGATGTAAGAAAACTTGTATACAATATGTAACAAGAAAATAAAATATTACTTTATTTAAATAATATTAAATATAATCTAAGGTATTTTTTGCTTTGAAATGTACCATATATTTCAAAAAAATATGTTTTCTGTTTTATTCTTTAAGCAACGACTTCCTATCTTGAATCCTCTCTTTAGAAAACCATGGCCGGATGTTGTGAAGCACTTAAAGAGTGATTTTGATTGGTCTGTAAGGAATAAGAGCGAAAATTCTCTACTTCCGCTACATTTGAATTTGATATTGAATTTTTATTCTTAAATATTTAAAACTAAATAATTAAATCAAATTAGAATAAAAAGATTAATTTTGTCATGCTTTAAAAAATGATCTCATTATCTTATCATTTAAATCAATTAAAATGAAATCATAATGAAAAATTATATATTCATAACCCAAAAAAACAAAATAGTATGCGCGCAGCGCGTTTGGATTTTGCTAGTAATTATAAAGTTCTCATTTTAACCATTAAATTATGTAAGTGGCTCTTGAGCATAATTATATTTGAATGCTGAACGCTTATTTACGAGGCAAATTAACAAAATTTTTATTGCAGCTATAAGGTTTAATTACAAAACCTCGTTAAAAAAGTAGGGCACCATTTATTTAGATTTCTCAAACTACCCGCCATGCAAATTTGTTTTCATTAAAATATATTAGCAAACTTCAACACAAAAAAGCTCTTTAAACCATCAATAGAATTTCCTAACAGCTTAATTATAATGCATTTACTACTATACATGTTCGAAATCATGATCGAAATCATGACCGAAATCCAGGTTAATTCTGTGACATTTTGCGCTCCGCAATACGATCCAGTAGAAAAATTTATCGATAATTAATTAAAATTCCTACGAAACAAAATCGCACGCAATCAATTTTCACGCAAAATCATTATAGCACTGAGCCGACAGCTATGCGCTCGGCTGGCCGTCAAAGCAGTACAGCGCTCCGATTTTCGTGTGCGTTAATTAATTTGCGCCGCCTAGCTACTAATATAAAGCAGCACACAATGACCACGTATGAACAATAAATAGACGCGGAGAGGGGAGAGGATGAGAGAATCCGAGAACAACAAAGTTGTTACAGCGAGGAGCGAGGGCGCGCACGGTTAATTAGTTCTCGAGTCGATGTCGAAAGAGCAAATAACTCTGAGAGCCTTAGTAGCCCGCAGGAGCCCCACGGTTTTCCCTCCTACTGAGCTCGTTTTAAAGACAGACCTTCGTTCGAGTATTTTCTCAGTCGCGCTTCGTAGCTAGCGTACGCCGCCTTGGCTTTTCTTCCTTCCCAGTATCTTCTCTCTCTCTCTCTCTCTCTCTCTCTCTCTCTCTCTCTCTCTCTCTCTCTCTCTCTCTCTCTCTCTCTCTCTCTCTCTCTCTCTCTCTCTCCCTCTCTCTCTCTCTCTCTCTCTCTCTCGGTGAGTGGGCACACGAGGAAGTCTAATAAAATTAAACGCTTATGGAAAGGTATTATGTACTTTCTCTCTATCTCTTTCTGTCTCTCTGCCTCTCTCTCTCTCTCTCTCTCTCTCTCTCTCTCTCTCTCTCTCGTGCGAAGTTTTTCTGCATAGCGTTAATTGCCAGAATGCGCTTAAGTGTCCTTGAGGAGATGGAAGTAGGTCTCTGAGTTACATGAGATGGCAGAGATAAAAGAATATTTATTTTTATCACTGAAAGTAATGCTGATCTTGTTATCTTTATTTTGGCAGAGTTTGTTAAAGAAAAGTTCAATTTTTTTCAAATTAAGTAACCTCTAATATGCGATTTTTTAATTTTTGTAAGTCTAGTTTAAAAAAAAAAATATTTATAAAAATATTTTCCTATCGTGTATTCTGTTACTCAATTATCAATTTCTCACTTTATAATAAGAAACAGATACATTTCTACGAAAATATACTGTGAAATTAAAAGAAAAAAAAATAAAGGTATTGATTTAAAGGAAATGTTAAAATATACTTAATTGAAATATCATGAAATGTAAGACGTTATGAATTTCGTTACATAATTAATGTAAAATTTTATATAGGAAAGAAAGAAGATGCCTTAGATGTTTGTAGGGCCCAATCAGGTTCTCTATAAGGGTCTATAGTAAGGCGCGTAACGGCTCTCCCGTCCGGCCTCGATAATCCTGATGGGGCCTTAGGGACGGCGGACGAACGCCGTATGAGGGCTGCCACATGTGACCCTGACTGTGGCCTTACATTTCTAAATAGTTACTTACTAACATTGGCTTGTCTCTTATCATTAATTTACATAATCCTAATATACCAAGAGCATTCAGGGTTGTCAAATGTTACTAATTAAAACAGTAGTATCCACTAACACGAAGTCACTGACATTATACGACTTGACTACTACTCAACAAAAAAGATATTGATTTTCTCAACAGAAACCGATGTCAAATACAATATTTCGCACCGAGTGCACTTTGGGTGTTGCACAAACTAAGTTCTACAAAGTAACAAAACTTATATCAATAACTTACGTTCAAAGTCTTATTTTTCTACTGGTTGAAGTGATAGATATGTTATCATAGAAAAATACTTCAATATTTTTCGAAGAGTCGTATGTTGTCGGTATCATAGGTTGTCGGTAAGTCATTATGTCTGGTAGTATAGAAGTACTTGGCGATAAAAGTGGGGAAAGCTGACGATTGCATTGTATTTCGCCGCAAATGCGTGGTCTTAGTGTGGAGGTAGATTTGCTAACGGGTAGTAATTTGCGGTTGGTATACCTTCGATAAGGCCGATGTCATGATATTAAATATTCATAAAAGACATCAGTTGTTTGAAAGAGTTAATTTGCTCTTCACTCTACAAAAGAAGAAGTTTAATTGACGGCTATTTTCTTTGGGACCTCTTCTATACGAGGATATCTCCGGAATCTTTAACTGTTTGAGAACTGTTTTTTATTTTAAAGTAATTTATTGCTGCTATTAGCGGAGCATGCGAAGCAAATAAACGAGACAGGGTGTAAAATCTTCAATTTTAACCTAGAGAACTAGTTCCTGTAATCCATATCAGTGTGCCACGCAGGCTCATGTACAAAACTTTTTAAAAAGGTCGTTGAAACCGGTTTCATGCTTCGCTAATAGCAGCAATAAATTTCTTAAAAAGAACAGTTTTCCAACACAGTTAAAGGTTCCGGAGATTTCCTCATATACCAATCAACAGCAGACATGGTTGATCGAGTGAGTCAACCAATGAGAATCGAGCTCGTATGCGATTGGTTAAAATTGAAAAAAGACCAATCAGCTGAGTTCTGTATAACATCACATTATTATCTACATATATTAGAACAAAACGTCTAGTTTGAGTATTTTTCATCGTATAAATCAATAGCTACTTATTAGCATCTAGTATAATATTGTATTTATAAAAGATTTCAAATTTTTTTTATTAAAATTAAATATCTACTCTATATACGCTAAAGTAATTTCTACATATTTTAAATCCAACATAAAATTGGATCTGCTACTTCTCTTCGTATACTATCTAAAGTGTCCTTCTTTTAAACCTATTTCTATATTTTTTTTCACGAAGCTTTTCATCTACTTGAACTTGCAACTTGAAGTTGAAGTTACACCACCTTTGCTAAAAATCATGTGTGTTTCACTAACACGTGATTAAAATGAGCATGTATAGCTTTCCTTTTACCTCCATATTCTAGCACCCCTTTAATCAGCACTGCGATGAAAAGCCACGAGGGAAAGCTACGCGGGAAAAGCTTTTCTTTTCATCGGGGAAAATAAAGAAGAGTTCGCTCGCTCGCTTGTGGCGTGTGAATCGCGAAGATTCGCTCGCTGGTGTGCTTGGCTGTTGAATGTTTTGTAAGCTAACTTGACCCGATCTTAAAAGACGCGGAGCCCGAGTTAAAAATAGTTCGAGCCGCGTTGGCTGCCGCCGTCGCCGTCGGCGAAGCGTTTTCGCGCACATGGAGAAACATCGTCGGCGACGCGACAGCGTACACGAGATCGATTTGCTTATTGGTGGACCGGGCGACACCTGCTGCCGCGTAGCGTGCGCGCGCGTCCGCTGCAGATATATTAGGACGGGCGAGGAAACGAGGGAAAGAGTGAGAGGGGGGGAGTAGTGAGGAGTGAGACAGAGGATGTTTTAATTATTGGCGTGAAAGCGCAAGCGTGACAGCTGCAGAAAGATGGTGCAGTGCTGGTTATTCAGGCGTGAGAAATCAACCCTTTTTTTCGAGTTTTTTTCCAATTAAACGCTATTTTGACGCGACGCCAAAAATTGATTGGTTAGCCATAACTTTGAAAATCAAAGTTTTAACCAGTTTTTCAAACATATTAAAATATAATTTATTGAAACATACCATAGTCCCTTTCAACGGTATTTCCATTTCACTATACTAGCAAAATCCAAACGCGCTGCGCGCGTACTATTTTGTTTTTTAGGTTATGAATACATAATTTTTTATTATGATTTCATTTTAATTTGTTTAAATGATAGGATAATCAGATCATTTTTCAAAGCATGACAAAATTAATCTTTTTATTCTTATATGATTTAATTATTTAGTTTTTAATAGTTAAGAATAAAAATTTAATTTCAAAAATTCAAATGTAGCGAAAGCAGCGAATTTTCACGCCTATTCCTTACAGACCAATCAAAATCACTCTTTAAGTTCTTCATAACATCTGGCCATCGTTTTTTTAAGAAACTTCTTTCAGAAAAATTTGTAGACGAATTTCGGCGAAAATTGGAATCAAATGACGTGTTGTATTTTTAATTAACAAAAGAAAAATTGTTTGATAAAGTAAAATTAACAGGAAAACCCGAAAATAATAATGAAAAGCGTAAACTTTTTAATTTCGGGTACCATACTGTATATAATAGTAATTCCAGGTAAACTTTAATTACTTATAAACTTTTCAACCAAAAATACGAAGCTGATGCACTGAGAACATTTCAAATCCAATTTACCGGATGCCCAGTATATAATACGGAATTTATCACTCGCAGTTTATTATCGTGCAACGCTGCGAGCTATAAAAATGATAGTTCTAATAGCTCGACAAATTCGACTGATTAACCCGAACAGCGGCGAGCACTAAACGGCAGCAACGGCGACGAACGTTGTCGTACAACGAATTTGACACGCGCAACACTAAATCAATCTCCCACGCTCACTAGCTCTTTCTCTCTCTCCCTCTGCGTACCAGCACACTATACGTCACGAGCGAATTATCCGGGTACGCGTATAACGGACATGCGTACATTTGGCTCGCCGCTAAAGCCGTGTCCTTCTTTCCGCGCTTGCGCTAATCCCCATCAATAACGTTTCAATTCGCGTATATATGAAGATTAACCCCACGCCGACCTTGCCGAATACAATTTCGAGCACCGGCGTAACGCGCAGACGGAGGGTAAGAAAAAATTTACGACCCCATTAGGGCGTGCGCGCGCTCTCCAGAGGCGCAACAGACTAAGGGCACGACAATGAAGACATTTGGCACATACATGTACGCGCGAGCGCTCGCGTCGAGAGAATATTATCATTTGGCCGCGAGCCCGTGGATTTTATTGTTTGCTTTACACGCGGCGTATATACGCGCGCACTCGCGCTGCTACTTGTTACCGCTGTCTCTTCACGCGAGTCTCTCTCTCTCTCGAGGGAGAGGCGCGCAGTGTCGCTGAGAAATACGCGTAAGCGCGCGTGTGGATGTGCCTATCTCTGTGCGGTAAGAGCGAAAAATGCCGCGGGTGTCTTTTTAAAAAACGGAATATTACGTGGGGCGAAGCGTGAAATACGGTGACTCTACGCTCGCTCGTGTCTCTTCTTCTTTTTTCTTGCTCTTCTTTTACTACTTTTTCGCGGAAGCTTTATCCTTCTCCAAGTGCGCACTTTTCTGCCTCTCGTCGCGTCGTCTTCCTTTTTCGCGCGGACGTATTATCTGGCCGTTGGGAATTTGAGCACTTTTCCCGCCTCGCTTTTGGAATCTCATTACCGAGCAGCGTGTTCCGCTGAATAGCATTGCGAGGAAACTGATGGCGCAGGATGAAGATACAGTGAAGCGTGCGGTTATGAATATGAGATCGGCCAGCTGTATAGTTGTCAAGTTTAATATGTGCAGTGATTTGTGGTGTATTTGGCTCTATTTTTTTCCTTTTTTCTTTGTCAATTTTAGTGTGTGACATAAATATCTTATATTTCAAAATAGACTTAGAGCATCTAGTTGACTAGACCAAACTCATATTGTATTTTATAGATTTTATTTTATTTTTTTTATATTTATATTTATACACGATTTATTCACGAATATTTTAATATATACTTAGAAAATGTGTGTAGTCGTTACTACTATATCGTATAGTTGTCAAAATATAGTTATGGTTTAGTTGAATACTATATTTTAGTAGTTTTAACTATAATTATTGTAAATATAACTATAATATAGTAACTTTTACTATAGAAAATAGTTGTGACGATTTTGCACTATACAGCATTGTAACAGTAACTATATTTTCTTCTCAGTGTACCGTTTGTAAATGCTATTTATTTACAATAAATGACTATTCTATTCTATTCTATATGGCTGAATTCTAGTTTCCAAAGACTGATCAAATTTATCGCTACTATTATTAAATTTATATAGATACTACAAAAAATGCACGAGAATGCAGGTTTCACGAAAAAAACTTATTATATAAAAAACCCTTCATTAGTTTGTATTGTGAAATCAAATATGTTCGATAAAGTAGGCTAAAAAGCGGATTGCCGCTTGATAAACTCAATTTTCTCGTAAATTTTTCAATTTCGTAAAATTCTAGGAAACCATGCCTCGGCCTCACTAATTATTTTTCTCTGGGAATCATCTATTATTAAATATACGTGAATGACATATCACATTCATTTTTTATTATGAACCGATGCTTTTTAATAAAGACCAAAAATGTTCACAATAAAAAGAAGAGTTTGCACTAAATTAAAGAAAAGTTCAATAAAGTGGATGAAAACACGATGTCGAACAGCGTAGGAAAAGAGAAGGTAGGCGGGAAAATGCCAATCAACAAATTTTACGAGCCTCTGGATCAAAGCCAAACTCGCCTGGCGGAGCTTTTCCTATGCAGCAAGAGAAATAACGCCGAAGTGGTCAATCGGACACATCGATCAACAATTTTTATTCGTTTCTGTAAGCCTTGTAAATCGAATATGCAGCCCAGAAATTTAAGAATTTATTTTCCAAACGTTCGTCATCCATCATCGGCAATATCAAGGATTGAGCGTCGAATGAAATTACACTTGCACTGCCAAGCATCATTCATTTTCGCGGTACTCATTTGATAATGTCAAAGAACTTGATTTGGAGAAATGACGTCAATCGCCGACAATGGAGCACACAGACAGAGGACACGCCAGAACTTTTCAATCATCAGAAGTCGGAGGAGGGCACGAGGTACACACAGCCTTGGAGCAGCAAATCTACCAATCCATCTTACAGCGTGTATACGCGCAAGCTAGCGCCACAACAGACGGATAGTCTCTACGGTGGCCTGTATATCCGGCCGATCCACCTGTGTATCTATTCATCAAGGGGACGAGCTGACCCGATAACTCTGTGAATGCGCTAAACTATCGATTACCCGGCACTGCTGAGCATTACGTTGGTTTCTAGTACGCAACATTATGCAAATGTACTCTGGCGTATATTTTGACTAGCTTCTGTACGGCTGATTACTTGAGGGTGGAGAGGATATATCGTTGATATTTTTGTACTGAATCTTTCTTAACTTCTTTGGTTGAAATAAATGTCGATTTTCGACTTTATATTGCAGTGTGACAAAGGTTGTCTGTCGATTATCTTTATTACTTTCTTTCCTTGTGCTTTCCTTGTGCTCAAGGCGCAAAATCTATGCAAACATTTCAAACAGGACGTCCGTGGTAGTGTATTCAAGCGGTAGGTATATTCGAAACTCTGTATATAGTACTGCTTACTACAGTAAAAATGGATAAAGATCGCTCTAAATATTTGTTTCTATATAGAAGTATAATTTTTTGAAAAATTTCAAGGATTTTTCATATTTATGCTCTTTATTTGACACACTAACACAAAAGATTTATATACTTATTACCTACGACTAAAAAGCTTTAAAATTGATAATAAATGCAAAAAATTGCATCCTGGATATTCAATAATTAATATTCATAGAGATTGATGATCATCGACTCTGTCAATAAAAATTTATGTAGATTACAACATTTTATACCAAGTGCACTTGTAGTTCAAATCTTACAAGCTAAGGTACTCACATATGAAGAACACTTGTTTTCATTAAATCATAAATTTTTTATCATAACCAAATCATAAATTAAATGTAATTAAAACTAGAATAAATCATGCATTTACCCAGAAGACTTACTGCACTGTTGAACGCAAGGTTCCTTAATTTCGTTGACAATGAAAAATATTTCTTGCAATATTTTATATAAGTGCACTTGGATTGTTGAGTTTTAGAAACTACGAGAACTCACACTAACAACTTTCATTCTTATAGACTTACTTTTCTACTGGTCGAAGTGATAAATATGTTATTGCAGGAAAATACTTTAATATGTTTAACGTGTCGCATGTACTATTGATTCGCAGAAAGGATATATCATATAGGTTGTCGGTAAGTGTTTATTTCTGGTAGTGTAAAAGTGGTTGGCGGTAAAACTTGAGAGAGCTGACGATTGCATTGTCGTATTTGACGACGAATACGTTATCTAAATGTGGAGGTCGATATGCAAACGGATAGCCATTTTCGAGAAACTTGTGCATGTGCAGCATTTAGTGCGGATTTAGTATCTAGTTTAGACAGAATTATTTAGGTATGATATCCTTGATAAAATCGATGCCACGATGGTGTTGATATCCACAAAGGATATTAGTTGTTTGAAAGAATACCTTTTGGTGCTTGATACAGTCGATTCTATTACTATTATAAGAAATTACAGTATCAAGATTTCATAATTTTTTTGTCGTGATTGAAGAAAGCTTTTATTACGAGAAACTTTATTTAACCTTTGAAACGTATTTTTTATGTGACATTGATACTTTTCTCGGTACAAACATACTATTTTGAAGTTTCCAAATCCTAAGAAATGCTCTGTTACATTTTACTCCATCCAAGCTTTTGGATAAATTACACTGAATTTTAGCTTTTACAAATTGCACGAGGCCAAACTGTCTGATCTTTCCTTTTAAAATATCTTACCACGAGCTCATATCCCGGCTTACTTTTGCACTTCTCGCGAATGCATCAGTCGTTCGCTTTCCCCAGAGGTACGCATACTTTTCTCGCAAGTGCGCACTCTGCCCGCGGCGCCGTCGAAAGGAAGAATCGTCGTCGCCGGCAAATCCGATAAAAAGGTGACGGGATGCATGAAATAACGTCGCTGGCGCACTTCGACTGTACGTATATAGCGAGCTCTATGTATATACATAGACGTCGAGTTTTTCTCCATCTCCCCGGCGCTCGGTGCTAAAACGAGCTGTAATTGTCGAGGGATGATTGGATTTGGTGATGCGACTAAGTGCGGCAGCTATTCTCGAGAAGCGGCTTCTTTCGCTAGGGCGACTTTTTTTATTATGGAGCTCACTCGCGATGACGACGACGACGTCGGCGACGATGATTTCTTCTACTTCATGGTTTATGTATGAAGTTGAGCTGCGCCTTGCTCGGGGTTATATTTTATGGAACGCGGCTTCTAAATTTCTTTTTTACGACTCGATGTATGTCGTATTCGTTTCAGATTGTCATTATGACGATCGTTTGGAAATGATGGGAGGATTTTGACAATGGCAGTAACGACGATTGTTATAAAAGTAAAGTTATTACTGGAAATTATTCACAAACAAAAAATAATAATATATTTCTAAAATTTGCTAGCAAAAGTTTAACTCACTCTATAAATACTTATAAAAGGTAATTTTAATTATCAACGATATTCTATACTTGAACAATTTAGTTTATGTGGAGACACTTATAGAAGGTTTATATATACTGTCGTACTCTCAAAAAATGTCAAAATTTCTTTTGCGGCCACATATACCAAGTAATATCCAACGATTGATACACATCGTGAACCATTCTTTCCAAAAAAAGTCCTTAATAATGTTTTCAAAAAGAAAATAATATCACGGAAAGATTACTTCTATTTTCTTTTCACTTAACAAAAAATAAATATTTATTCTAAAATTATACTATTATAAAATTGAGCAAACAAAACGCACTAACAAATAGCAAAAATTCAAAGATCTGAATTCTTGATATTACGTGTAATAGTTATTTTTTGTGAATCTCACTCCCCAGTAAGTCATAAAACTTTTTCTATTAAGATTTTTTCATTTCTTTTTCGAATAAAAAACAAGAAAATTACGTTGCGGAAAAAAGGCCTCTAAATACAATTTTAACAATTATTGTATATTTTCTGGCATATCTTGTTAGGATTAACGGTCCATTTGATTTTTTTTACATGAATTAATATGTGCCCTCTACAAATTTGAATCAGTGCGTACGCACTGATACAAAATTAGTGGTATACGTAAAACTGATATTTAATGAATCCTCACTAATTTTCAGTGGATTTTCACTCATTGTATTATAAGTATACCGTTGATTTTGTATCAGTGCATATGCACTGATTTATAAATAAAATTTAATGTATTCCACCAATTTGATATTTTATAAAAGAACCAATCGTACCACACAGCCAATTTGATCGCAAGCTATAATTTAAGATAAGAATTAATAAAAAATTCTTTCATTACAAGGACCTCCTGTATGCCACCTATTTTCCGCTTCTCGTGGGTGCTATATTGCAACAAATTCACACATCTCGTGTATCACTTTTTCAACGATATCGTCGTAATTTTCTAAACACGTGGCGCGAAATCATGGCTCTTTTGTTTCGGAATTTATCGACTGCGACAAAATCCAAGCTGCCGCGGTCCATAAATCCGACGTCCACGAGTCGGACTCATTTATTCGTGGCTTTTTTAGTGCCATTCATTACCGGTGCGACAAGGATGCCGCTTTTTTCGACGAAAGTCTATACCTCTAATCTACAGCCTGCAGTTTGAAGCGTGAATTCTTACCTTATTTGATTTTATTCTGTATAATAAATAAATATTGTAGGGTTGAGTAGATAAGAGTATTTTTATAAATCGATTACACCATATAGTTTAATTACATTTTCATGTTAATCTTGATTCAAAACGTGTTACATATATGTTTCAACACTGTATTTGTCGCCAGTAATGACCTTGTATCTACTTTTTGCATTTTAAAAGTATTTTTAAAATTGGTATGTTGCAATCATGAGCTGCGAATTGATTTAAAGTATTATTTTGCTGAGATTTGAAAAGAAGAAAACTATACTGTATAGATATTTTCTAAAGCTGCAGACCTATCAACTCGGAATAACAAACCCGATTAAACTCACAAATCATATAATATATATACGCTATAAAAATAAACTGACTTCTAAACTGATAAAAATACAGGAAAAAAAGAATCGTCAAGAACAAATGGTTTCCCTTCGAACAATAAATTTTAACGGTATCTTCTGCATTTTTTTCTCAAAAGTATAACGAAACATTCCTTCGCGCGAGATAATAAATTACAAAGATGTATTACATCCTGCCCTTCCTTGTACAGCTAACACACACTCTGCTCGAGAACATAGACAATATTTTTTCCCTCATCTCTATTTAAAAACTAATAAATATCGTCGACCCCGCGGCCTCTACAGTCGATATTTATCAACCGACCATGAAAAATGTACACAATACTGTTGGAATATGCAAATTTTTTACACACCTCGAAAATATCACAAAAAGCGGGACAAGCCATCTCTAAATTCTCCCGCGAAACACAATTCCGAATAAATGACCAAGCGAGCTCGTGGAAATCATAACGCAAAGTACAATTCGGTCGATTTATTTCTTGGGCGGGAAGCAATAAAGCGGTTACCGAAAGTTAAAGCGCTCGTATATTTACCAGTCCACGCGTTTTCCGCGTAGAAGCGCAATATTTCGATTCGCAACTGTACGGCTCCCGCGGGAATCTGTGCTATTGCGACGATAAATCGATTACGTAATTGAATTCTTTTCTAAAAATAACCATGCGTTTTCGCGCGTCGAACTACATTTGCGTTTTCATTCGCGACGCGCCCCGTATATACACTTTCCATAGGGCTTCATTGTGTAAATATGCTATGAGTCGAATTGGACAGTAGACTATTCTGAATGGTAGGTTTTCAAACTGGAATATTTTGTCGGAGTGCACATAAAGTGGACATTTATGAATTCGAAGAGACTCTAAACCATTCGATAAATTCAAAACATGCAATTCAGCAATGGATTTTTTTCGCATTAACAATATCTACTAGGTGAATAGTGCAATAACAATATTGTATTTTATAATATCACAAAATTATTACTCGTTATTACTGGTTAACAAAAACTTGAACTATCAATCAATGAAAACTAAGTTTATCGTTCGGTTGTAGTTATAGCACGTCAGTGATGTGGATTGACCGGTCAGAAAAATTTTTCTGACTTGACGGTCATTTTGACAAAAAGTTGACCGTCATTGGCAGTCAGAATTTACAATCCCTGAATATAAAAATGACCGTCAGTGAGCTTTCTGACCGGTCATTGGTCAGAAAGTTTAAAAGAATAAAAAAATAATCAAAATTTTGATAAAACAGTTTATGCTATCATGCGTTTTACAGAGCAGTCTTTTTGTACAGAACAGTCTATATTAAATAATAATAATAATAAGTCAAGGAGGACGGAAACGTGTGTTCTATGCCAGAAGCAGCCCATTCCTGGTGACAAAACCATACTTTTCTCCGTTATACTCTATACCATGGTGTAAGGAAATAAGGTGTGCTCGCTAACCAGACTCCTTTTCGACCATTACTGCGCATCTCAACTTTCCGCCATGATCAATATGGCAGCGTAGTGTTTACGTTTGAATAGCAGTTGAAGATTTTAATGTACATTTTTACGAAATTCCTACTTGCTCAATAAAATCTTGCCATAATTTGAATGGAAATACTACAAATAACGGAATCAAATACCTTAGATCTCCTAAAGATCCATAAATCGCAAGCATGTGGATAAAAGTTGGATGTCTGAATACTTTTTACACTTACTGTACATTCATACTATTGTACATTCCTATACTGTTATGGCTATAAAAAGGCTATAATAATTAAAACTTTTACAGGTTTACACTGCGACTCAACGTATCTAAATGAAGAAAAATATTTTCCATAAATATGAATTTGGTAAATGCGATGAATGATTTATTTATTTTAAACAGTATGTTTCAAGATCAAGAAAAGAAATTACCTGTTAATGACGCTGAAAGAAATGTTGCTAATATAGTGTATAATATTATAATATCAAGTATAAATGATCGTAGTATTTACGAAGAAATGGAAGAATTTCTATATTATGATGATACCTACGAACCTTACGATGACATACCTGCAGATGATTTACATGAAGACATTGATGCAGAAGATATGATAACACCCGAAACTGAAAATCAATGTAGGACCGAATCAGAGAGTATTAATTTTGACTACAAAAAGCAAGCTGTGGAGTATTGGTTAAGTAGTAAAAACAAGTTAAAATTTGAAACAGTCCAAAATCGATTCAAAAAATTAAAAACAGCACGTCAGCTGTATAGATGGAGAGATCAAGTGGCAATAGGAGGAAGTAGGATCGATAAATTGAAAAAAATTGAGGAATATTGTTTACAAAAATTTAACGTAGCCAGATCGAATAGAATACCCATTCATGACATTGATGTAAGACGTATGGCAAAAGAAAAAGCATTAGAGTTAAACTTCAATGAATTTAAAGCTTCTAGACACTGGTTAAATGAATTTAAACGGCGATTTAATATCGTTTCTCGAAAAATAACAAAAATTATTACTAAAAAATCTATAGATGATTCAGAAGAATGGTCAGCACAAAAACAGGAATTTCGCAATAGAGTAAAAAATGCCATCATAAAATATGATGCAAAACGTGTCTATAACTCCGACCAAAGTGGTTTTAATTACGAAATACACAGTGGTCGAACCCTCAATCTTAGAGGAGATAAAAGTGTAGAGAGTATAGTGCAATCAGTGCATTCGACAACTCATTCTTGTACTATCCAACCTACTGTATCTGCTGAAGGAAAACTTCTATCACCCTTCTTTTTAGTCATGCAAGAACCAAAGGGAGAGTTTGGAACTGTAGTCAGAAAAAATTTATTTGCAGCAGAAAATGTTTATGTAATGGGATCGAAATCAGGTAAATTGACTAAAGAACATGTTGAAACTTGGGCGCAAGATGTATATTTTCCATCAACTACCATAACAAGTACCCTATTGCTTAATTCATGGAGAGGTCACTGCCTAGATATAATTTATAAAGTAAACCCGGAACATAAAACCTTAACGATTCTACAAATTCCACAAAGAAAAACAAGTGAACTTCAACCGCTTGATATTTACGGTTTTCGAATGTGGAAGAACTTCGTTCGAACGTTTTCGGATATGATATTTCTAACAAATGAGGATCTCAACTTACACGATAGAAATAATATAATCAAAATGCATTCATTAGTACATAATCAATTATCAAGTCCCAGGTTTCAAAATTTATTTAAATATGCTTGGTACGCCGCCGGTTACATTGATGAAAGGCCAGAAAAAAATTAAAACCCAAAAAAATTTTCCTTCAATTCTAATTTTATTACATGCGATATTTGTGGTAAACGAGCGATTATAACATGTTCATGGTGCAAAAAATCGCTATATTTACAACATTTTTTTCATGAATATCGTTATTGTAAAACATATAATCCATGATCGTCAGAATAATTAGCTAGCTTGCCGTCTGCTGTTGGCTGACCCGTAGGATTTAAAATTGGTCGTTGTGCTGCTTAGACATTGGTAGAATTGTATAAGAATTTGTATTAAAAGATAATAAATTGTAAAAATCTATAAGAATTTGTAAAAATTTAAACTTTTATACAGTAACTTACATTTTGTAACATATATTAATTATATTTCTAATACATAATAATTTACATTTTATTACGTTTTAGTATTTTTTTTTTTACATCTTTGAAAATATTTTATTTATAGCTTTATTTAAATAAAAGTACAATTATAAATTATTATAAAAGTATAATTATGAACTATTTGAAAAAAGTGTACAAATATGTGATACGATGTAAAATGTGTATCAAAATTTGTATATAAACGTAAAAAGATGTAATTAAAAGTACAAATATATAATAAAATGTAAAAAGATGTACGAAAGTGTAAGAATGCCTATAAAATTTGAATTAAGAATACAAATTAAAAAGTAGTAAAACGTAGACAAATGTAAGGAAAAGTAAGAAATTATTAAAAAATGGTATAAACTGTGGTAAAATGTAAAAGCGTCCGAAATCCAGTAGAAAAGTACAATTTGTTACGTTTTCTTACACTTTTTTACAAACAACTACATTATCATACACTTGTTTATCGTACGATAAACAAGTGTATGATAAAAAAATAATAAATAATAGAATAACATAACAAAACATTGTTACATTATTATACACTTATTTACATAATATAATTTCCGCTAGGGGGTCTACATACTATTTTTCGTGGAATTTAAAATATTTCTAAAAAATTTTTCGCCATATTGAATTCACTATTTTAAAATTTTTATTGTGGATCTAACTGTGGATTCCGATTAACGACTTCAAGAACCCATTTTAAGGAAAAAAATAATAGCCAAAAAAATATACCTAATTCATTTGTGTTAGGGGTGTTTTACCACCTCTTAAGGGGTTGTTTCGCGAAGAATGCCCAAAAACACCAACTGTTATTTATTGTAGTTGGTAAAAATAATGTTTTGACCTATTTTTAATTATTTTATGAATTCTCACAACAAAAATTATTCTTAAAAAAACACAATTTCACCCTCTAAAAAATAAGGGATGCAACCCTTAATGTTCATACTACCACGGATTTCTTGGCTTTTTAATAAGAAACTCTTTCCATTTTGTTTCGTTAAAAAAAGTTAAGTAGAAGCCGAGATATATCAAAAAAACGTTTCTTGGGGGTAAACTTTAGGGGTGATTTTAACCCTTATAAAGCGCTTCTCAGCCGATAAAAAAAATGGTTTCGTGAATCTCGCATGGAGGTCTACTTTTTAATATGGGTTTGGAATTTTTTTGAATTTGACAGTTCGGGTACTTTCCTTGTGAGAACAGCACAGATTTTGGAAATAGTTTTCAACAATTTTAATAAAGATACACTGTCAAGTACCAACTTCATTTTTAAAGGTCATGACGGTCAATTGACTGGTCAATTGACCGGTCAATTGACCAGCTCACATCACTGTAGCACGTCATGATACATATATTATAATATAAAATTAGACAACGAACGTCGTAACAAAACTTAACTTTAAATAATTTTATCTCGTAAATTTAAGATGGTATATGCACTTAGATAGCACCAAATTTTCAAACTTAACTCTTACATTAAAATGATAAGAATATGTTCGAGAATGGATACACACTTTGTAGTAAGTTGGGCTTTACTCAAGTTGCTGACATAGTGCATTTAGGTAGTACAAACTCGCGTCATTTGAGGTGACAAATGATTATGTAAAATTAATAGAATAGAAAAGATATAAAAAAAAATCAAATTGCTGTTCTACGCGCTTATATATTAAAGCGATGTTTTATACTGGGCAGGGATAATAATCTTGGTAATAATGGTACATAAATTTTTAGAAGATTCGTAAGTATTTATAAGAATCAAAGAATTAATAAAACAGTTCTGAATAAAACATATACAATAAATAATTCTTGTAAATACTTTAAAAAACGAACAAGAAATAATATAAAATCAAAAAAATACAACTAAATTAAGCTTCCCTTTAAACAACATTTTATTAAGCAATACAAATATGTAGACAACAATGATCATGGATTTGTCAAACAACACAATGAAACCAAGTGCACTCGGATTGTCAAGTTTTATAAATTAAGACACGTTACACAAAAAAAGTTACATTCTAAGACTCACTTTCCTACAAGTCGAAGTGATAGATGTATATTTTTGTAAAAAAATACTTTAACATTTGTTGACGTGTCATATGAATTGATTCGTGGAAAGGATATCATAGGTTGTTGGTAAGTATTAATGTCTGGTAGTATACAAGTGATTGGCGGTAAAACTTGAGAAAGCTGACGAGTGCTTTGTCGTATTTGGCGACGAATGCGATGTCTAAATGTGGAGGTCGATTTATAGATGGATAGCCGTTTTCGTGAAACTTGAGCAGCATTTAGTACGAATTTAGTATCGAGTTTAGACAGTATTATTTGGGATATTTCGATTGGTAGGTCTTTGATAAAGTTGATACCATGATGGTAGATGCCCATAAGGAACATTAATTGTCTCTAATGAAAGAGTTTATTTTGATGCTTAGAGGTCCTCACTCCACCACATAAGATTTGCAATTGTCAGTACTCCAGCTTTCTAACTCTTATAATATACCACTCGTGAAATGATCTGATTCGCGAACTGCTCCGACCAGTCAGAAACGAGCTCATATTTTTTTTTTAATCATACAATTGTTAATAAACCTGGAGATTAATTTGTGAATCAAAATTGAGTAAAAAGGCTAGTTTTAATCGAGTCACCATATATTTAATAACTGTATACTTTATATTGTTATACCAATCTAACCTCAAAATCACAACTTTCGTATGATTTTTCGGCGCTCGTGGTATAAAATACCGTTCGAAACGAGTGCGTGGCAATGGCCAAGTTCGTGGGCGTGGAGCAAATCGTGGTTTCCGAGGGGTAAGAGGTCGAGGAGCAGGACATATAGGTCGGTGCCGCCAACTTCTTGAAGAAAATGAAAATTTAAAAAGAAAAAACGAAGAGTTGACAAAGGTTGGTAGAACTATATTAGTGTTGAACAGTATTTTATACCATCAGCGTCAAAAATTCATATGAATAAAGTTGTGATTTTGAGGTTAGAGTGGTATAAATAAATGTTAATATTTTGAATATTTAGTAGATTTTCATATTTTATATTTCGCATTTCATTATTGGATATGAATTCCCAAAATTTTGCTTAACATTTTTTATAATATAATTTATTTTTTTGAAAAATTTTTCCGAAACATAAGGTAAGCTGTCGAGGATGTTACCGAACCCGAATATGTCGACTATGCTGCCAATAACAGTCCCATGGTCCTTGCGCTAATATTAATATTAATTTTATTAAATTGTAATAGATGTAACTTTGTAATAAATGTAACTTTTTTTAATAAATTTAACTTTTTGTAATAAATTTAACTTTTTGTAATAAATTTAACTTATGTTTGTAATAAATTTTACTTATGTTTGTGAATAGGGATAAATTAACTCGCTTCGCTCGTGTGAAAAACGTCACATGAAGTAAATCATCACCTTCCGCACCAGTGTCGAAATGTACTAATATGATTTACATAATGGAAACCTCTTAAAAATACTTGGATCCATTGGTGCACTAATAACCAGCGCAATTCCATTAATCGAATTGGTCGATATTGACTCGATTTTATACCGCGAGATTCGGCGCGCGTGCGCAGGCGCAATCCGCCGCGCTGGCGCTTATACTGGCGTCCATACAAATACGTCAACCGGCCGTTTAATCGAAGCATATATGCATGACATTGAGTGCGGAAATCGCGTGCACGGCCCGTTAACCCATTTTATGCGACTTCCGCTCTCGTCTCGCCTGACGCACTCTCTCTTTCCCTCCCTCCCCTCTCTTTCTCTCTTTGTGTCGCGATGCTTTGCGCCCGCAGTTTAACGTGCGAAATATGAGTGCATGTAATATCCTCTCCTGGGAATGGAGATAGGGAGAGAGAGAGAGAGAGAGAGAAAGAGAGAGAGAGAGAGAGAGAGAGAGAGAGAGAGAGAGAGAGAGAGAGAGAGAGAGAGAGAGAGAGAGAGAGAGAGAGAGAGATGATTCAGTCGTCCATATACGCGCCCCGCCGTCGCTTTTTGTTCTCTCGTTCTCTCGATACACGCGCATTCGCGCGCGAACGGTACGATGTACTTCACATCGGGGTGAGTGGAGCGCGAACGACGGAAACTGGCTGTTGACACAAAAGAACAGTCATCGTCGTTTCGTGCGGGAAGATGGAGGGCGCGCGGGAGTTCGTCGTGTTTTTTTTTTCTCTTTTTTTGAGGTCAATGTTTCTGAGAGTAAATTATTATTGTGTGCCTCGGCGAGCTGTTTGGAGGGAGAAAAATATCGTTTGGTTAGGAAGAATAGGTTCGGTGAACAAGTAGAATGCAGTAGGAGTCATTATAATTATAAATACAGTGACGAGAAAAAGAACCGCTGCCAATTCATTGGCAAGATGCTTCCTCAAACTATTTTATCGATTCCATTTTTTAAATTTAAAAAACAAAAGTAAATTTTTCACAACAAAACTTTATTAATAAATAAAAATGTTTTCTTTGTGGTTCTTTGTTATTTGTTAAACAATTTGACTGAATATAAAAAATATCTTTTTTTTTTCATTTATGTATCCTATACAAACAATTAATTATTGTTATAAAAAATTTTAAAGAAATACATTAGTTTGAGAAAGAAAAGTATGTATTGGCAATAAAATAAATATTTGTTTTGAAACAGGTATTTAACTACTATCCTGCTCGACTTAGTGGTTTAAAGTTAATCCATCATTGTAACAATCATACAAATATAATAACTTAGTTATACTTTTTAACAAAAGTCAATTAATCGTTTTGAAATTTAACAGAGAGGTAGTTTTTTTCCTATTTAAGAATCGATATTTTTATGAAATAGTTTTATGAAATTTTTACGAAATTCATATTTTGAAAGCCAATTATTATCGTTGCCCTAGTGCACGTTGCCGATGGACTCAATCTTAAATTACTTTCTCTGGGATATGCCCTAGTACACAATAATTATTTTATTTATATATGATACACAAATTAAATAGAACTATTGCATATTTTGCTCTAAAACTTTATATTTGTGTTTTGGGGCTAATTTGGAATGAGTAAAAAAGTTTTGACCAACATAACCTCTTGAAATTTTATTAACAATGTTTTACTCGATAAGTGTAATAAGTGGTAAAAATTTTGAATCAAACAATCGAATATTTAAAAAAAAAATGCAAATATAAGAAATTTATAAAACAATTTTAACCTCAAATATCTTTGGTCACAACGGTCAGATTTTTTTCGGCAAAGAACTGAATCCTTAGATATAAAAAAGCTAATTTTCTGCCTAATTTCAAAATGATTCATTGACTTTTTCTCTTGTTATCGTAAAGAAAAGAAAACGCACATTTTTTTCAAAAATAATTTTTTTCTCGGAAACAAATCAACATAACCTCTTCAAATTTTAACACAATATTGTACTCGATAAGTGTAATAAGTAGTAAAAATTTTGAGTGGAAAAATGAAAAAGTTTTTGAGATATTAATTAAAGAACTAGAAACCATATTTTCATTAATAACAAATGACAGGCTAGAGATAATTTAAATTTAAAAAAAAGAAATTGTAGGTAATTTAAAGACTTTTTAGTAAAAATTTAGTTTATTAAGTAATACTGGCTGAAACAAATTAAAAAATCAAAAAAACGAAAAATTCAAAATCGTTTTTTGGTTATAAAAAAAAAATCGGTATAATCAAAAAGTAGGTTATGCTCTCTCTATTCTCCTCCGAAACGGAGAGAATAAGCCTTTTCCGATGTAAATCGGTCGATCGGTTCAAAAGTTATCGCCTGTACACACACACCCGCGTAAAAATCGTTAGTATTAGACATACGTGGCCAATATATTGGTAACTGCCATTTGCAATATATTGCAAACATATTGGACCCGCAATTAGCAATGTATTGCGGGAACATCTGCAATTGTACCATTTCCAATGTATTTCCCATATATTGCAATTTTCAATAGAAAAAAAGATTAAAGTATATATATTGCCAATATATGGGACATATGATTTGACTGAAACGCGAAATGTTTTTTAATAGTGCCGCTACTTCAATAAGTTATTTTTATGTTTTATAAATCAAAATTTTTTCACGCAAATATTGCGGAAATTTTTGACTCCCTATATTGTACATTGTACAAAAAGGACTAACAAAAGCAAGGCAAGCCTTATACTTCGGTGTTCGGACTCTTCGTAAAGAGTCGTTCGAACGGATGAATTGCACGGCTTATATACTCTCGGTCTTCCAATGCATCTAAAGAAGTCACTACTGGTGCACCACATAGCGGCATGTGCCGCAAACTTGTTTATCGAGCGCCGCCCACCAAAAGTTCCCGTTTGCCACCGCTATGTGGCGCACCAGTAGGGGCTTCTTTAAACGCATTGGAAGACCGAGAGTATATAAGCCATGCAATTCATCCGTTCGAACGACTCTTTACGAAGAGTCGGAACTTTGAATACAAGGCTTGCCTTGTTTTTGTTAGCCCTTCTTGTACAATGTACAATATAGGGACTCAAAAATTTCCGCAAATATTTGCGTGAAAAAATTTTGATTTATAAAACATAAAGATAACTTATTGAAGTAGCGACACTATTAAAGAACATTTCACGTTTCAATCTAATCATATGTCCCGTATATTGGCGATATATATACTTTAATTTTTTTTTTTTATTGAAAATTGCAATATATGGGAAACACTTTGGAAATGGTACAATTGCAGATGTGCCGTCAATATATTGGTAATTGCGGGTCCAATATGTTTGCAATATATTGCAAATAGGAATTACCAATATATTGGCCACGTATGTCCAATACTAACGATTTTTACACACACACACACACACACGCACACGCACACACACACACACACACACGAAAATTTTTCTTATCAAAAACAATGGATTTTAGCGCCAAAAGTCTTAAAACATGTTTTTGAACATTTTTTGTTTCAAAAATTTTTTTCACCGTTACAAAACTTTCTCTTTGAAGAAGCAAAAAATTAGATTATACAATTGTACTGAAGTTTAAAATTTACTTTTTGGTGATGCTATTAGAAGAAGTCCTTATTTTGTAAAATGTGTTCTGGTTTTTACCTAATATTATTCAAGATGAAACAGTAAAATTAGGTATTTCATTTTATTTTTTGTCGATGCATTATTCAATGTGTGACATTAAGTAGCTAACCGATATCAGAACGAATAATTCAATTTCCGGCTATTGGTCAGGTCGCCAGTCAAAATCCCAGTGAAATCCGGAGAAGAGGTCTCGAAGATAAATGTTAAGATTAACCTATTTTTATATAATACATTGCAGTTTGCCAAGTTCTTATCAAACGTTTATACTCTTTGCTGGTGACCATTACCCCATTGTTCTCAGGACGCAAGTCGTACTAAAAAATTGCGCTTTAAAATTTTATTTTTCGAAACTTTTACGTAATTTTTAGAGCGGATTTACTTTGAAGTTCTTTTGTGCGACGAGAATATGACCCGTGTAATGTTCGACTAAAATTTACCACTTTAAAAATTTTTATTTCCCAAGAAAACTTTTATTGTTTCATGAAAATAAAAGTTTATTTGCAGAATTTTTACGAAAAATCATAAAATTTCATTATCTTACTTTAGAAAACTCTCCTTTAATAGAAAAGTCCTTTAATAAGTTTCTTGAGAACTATATAAAAGTTTCTCAAAAACCTTAAAGCTCTGTCTTATACTCATCAAAAGGTTAATCTTTTGTAGGCCACGCAACACATATAGAATATAACTTGAAGTTTATCCCAGAGATTTGAAACATTGATTCTTAAAACGCCTTTCTACTTCTCTCCATTGTACGCCAGCGACCGCGAAAAAAAATCAATCTCACGGACATAACGAGCTCGAAAATTCAATCTTCGGCCGTACCTCAAATCGTAGCCGCAACTCCGCGAGAAAAATCACCTCGTCTAGATTAACCCATTTTTTGCGCGCGGCTCGTCGCTGGATGTTTCATCACTCCCTACTGAAAAAGAGAGGCTATTCGTTATTTACTCTCTTTCTCAAAAAATATTCGGCGGGAAGATCGCGAATTTTTCAGAGACAAGACAGCCGACGAATGTAGGTCGGCACAAACGTCGCGGATTTTATTTCCCCTATCTCTTCTCTCTCTTTCTCGTGTCAGCGGGGTAGAAATAGGGAGAGTAGATTCGGCCATGCATGAATCGCAACGGCGTGCGTCGCGTCGCTGCGAAGAGCGGAGTATTCGGTAATATCGTCGCTCTCGCGCGCGAGAAGCCGGGCGAATTGCGGATAAGGCGGTGTTAGGGCGACGGCGCACGTGTGCAGATGACGGCGGCAGCGGAGGAAGATGGATATGCTTGATCGCAGATTGACGAAAGTATTGAAATGGATATTTCCCGTGCGTCATTCTGTTTTATGACTAGCGCGGCCCGTTCTTTAATAATTTGAAAACCGTAAAATTTCAGGAAACGTTTCTTTATTTTTATACATTTCAATAAAATTTTCAGCGCAAACGCTGAAACTGCCGATTTTGCAAATTTGTCTTATTGTAAATGAAATTTTTTAAGAGCTCACCCTGGTGGAAATCCAAAACATTTTATAACTAATAACTGACCATTTATATTAGAAACTTGCTATAAAATCGGAATTTCTCTTGTCCAGTTTCTAGCTCCCGATGAAACGCTTTTTCTCCTATTATTTGGCCATTTAATAGATTGAAAAATATATTGAGTTTTTCGAAGACAAGCACAAGCTTGTTCTTGAGTATTTTAAAGGTATTAAAACTGATCAGTTTCTTTAGTCCGGAAATGGCTAGCAGAAAGCTTGCTGTTATGACAAGGACTGAGAGAGACAGAATCAGATGGAGAAATAAAAGTTTTGCTGAATTATTCATAGAATGAGTACAATAAACGATTTATTAGTTAATGTTATTCATTTATATTTTGGTAAGCCATCCAATGCACTTTAGTGCTCTTTCATCAAAGATAAAATTAGTTAGTAAACCAAATACGAATATTTTGTTTTACGTCAATCCAAGAAATAGGCAAATAATGGTCGAAAAATCGTTTCATAATAGCGATTAATTTGCCAGTTTTACTAGCTATTTTCTAACTTCTTGGCGATTTCGTAGATAAATTTCTACCACAGCAGCTCTGAAAAGTGCTTTTACAAAAAAGTTTATACTTGACCAAACTATACTTATATCACGACCAAAAGTCACGTCGGGGTAAATAATATAATTTATGACCATTTCGCGTAAGTAGTTCAAACCAATATGTGTGATGCCGGGACAAGCCTTTTTCTTATACGCGTTTGATAAGGGTGAAATGTCGCGATTTGCAGTCACCTTAATTCCCTTAGATCTATGGAGCGGAATGATTAGAGAAATCTAACAAGAGTTTCGTACACTTTTTGTCTTAAACGACAAAGCGATTTTTCTGCTCGAATGGACAAAGAGACTCTGCGCGCGTGGCTGCGGGTCCTGCACTCCCGACCGTGCCAAGAGATATTTTTCAGTATCGGGAAATTTAATTTCCCGACCGTTTGTTTCATTATACGCACCCTTTCTTTGTCGAGGATGAAATTTATTCCGAAAAATATCTACGCAAAATAATAATGGATTTTGTAAAAGTAGAAATATTTTATATAAAGAGCTTTAATATTTTTCTTTTCTAAATCACTTATATTTATTCATGGTTGCGTCATTTTTTTTTTTTTTTAGAAAAGAACCCCTTTCAAAGTGACGAACTTTTGTGGTGCAAAACTTTCATAAAGAAAAGAACATGAAAAGGAAATAATTTCCAAAAAAGAAAATTCAAGCACGTTTTTCTGGATTGCATGATTACGGAGGTACGACATAAGCGTACATACAAACGTGTACGAAGGACTAGAAAGGGCAGCCATTCGTAAGGCTGTAAAGGGCAGGTGTGTGTGTGTGTGTGTGTGTGTGTGTGTGTGTGTGTGTGTGTGTGTGTGTGTGTGTGTGTGTGTGTGTGTGTGTGTGTGTGTGTGTGTGTGTGTGTGTGTGTGTGTGTGTGTGTGTGTGTGTGTGTGTGTGTGTGTGTGTGTGTGTGTGTGTGTGTGTGTGTGTGTGTGTAAGCAGATGTCGGACGGGGGATTGTAAATTACAGCAAAGTACTCGAGTTTCAGAGCACATTCTATGTATAAAGTGTATAAAGTTATACTATTTCCGTTTAATGCAGCAATTCCGTTTCGTTTAACTTTCATTTAACGGCAATTAATATAAATTAACAAGGCAAATTTTTAACGTTCGATGTAATTAGTTGGATTCAATTTAAACATTCAATGTGAATCTCCAGCTTTGTTAACGTTAAACATGGCCGTATATATTAATCGGATAATTACTCAAAGGATAATCTTCGTCGAAGAGAAAATGAACGGAGCACGTATTCACGTACTAATTTTACAAAGTATTAATTATAATTATGTCCAAGCATTTTTCAGATTTTAGCATCTACAGAGTACATGGAATTGCTAATTTTATACCAACTCCTCGCCATTGTTGACTTCGGTAAACAAAAACAAAGAATATTCTTTCCCGTGTTCTAAAAATATCCAGAGGCGCGCTTTGAAAAAGTAATCGATCGAACGACTTCCGCAGCTATGTGTGCGTTCAACGTAACAGCATTGTTCCCGGCTGACTAAACATTCTCTCTCTCTCTCTCCCTCCGCATCGACCTAACCTTCTTCTCCCCCCAGCCTGATGGAAAACGTTATACCGTAGGCGTTTCTCATTAAAATTCAATAATATCAGTTGAAATTTAAGCCGTTCTCTCCCACGTGCACCTTCAACTTATTTTTTATCTTTGATCCAAGCGAGTTGCGAAAATACAAGTGTAATTTGAATTGCCCTATAAATTACCTCACAGTCTGTAATGGCGTAATTACTTATGCATAATGTACCGCTCATAGCAAACTGCCAATCTATACACAAAGTTCGAAATATCGTGACAATAATAACCTCCTGTTTTCCCTCGTCACACTTTTCATTTCCTTAAAATTAGTCGGATTGAAATTCCTATCAATCTTATGCTGTCATAAAGATAAAATGGCTATGGCCACGCAATCCCGCCTATATACGCGCTGATGGTTTGTTTTTCTCGATTCCGATCGGAGCTGCGCCCGGATATCGAGGACTGTCAGTCGCCGGTGCCTCTACTGTACGTGTATGCGTGTATATATATGTGTGTACGTTCTCGAATAGCTATCGACGGCCATCAAGTTTACGAGCATCGATTGAACCGAATACTCATCAAATGATACAGAAGCTAAGCCGTGAGGCGCCAAGTACCACCACTGCCTATACATACATAAAAATATATATATATATATATGTATATACTATCCGGGGTCTCAGCGGTCTTTGATCAAGCCATGACTGCGCGCTCGTAAAAGCTGCAAGGCGAATCAGAACAAATGCCGCAGCTCGGTCTTCTTGGCCGGGTTCAAAGGAAGTGGGCATTCGTTACGCGGATTAATGCATTTTTAATGTCTTGCTCGCTTTCAGGTCGATAAACGGCATTGACTTTGGGTGTCTGATCGCTCGAGAGTGGTGAAAGGTCATTGGACGGAAGTCTGTGTTTATCCAGAAGAATAGCAAATAAAGAACGTGTTGTTGTTTTAAAATTCATTAGTATTTCTTTTTCGTAGTTCCCTTGAAAAATTATTGTAATTTATATTTATTTAGCATTTTTAGATTTTTAAGGATCAGCGAACAGAAAATATCAGATTCCAATACAATACGTAACTTCAATTTACATTATTACAATTTGGTACCAGTTCGTTCCACAAAATACGTATCGATTTTTCCGAGGAGTTAAATGATAAAATTAATCTTTCGTCCCTTTCTATAGAGCAACCCTGCGACTTTTCGCCTGCGGCGTGACAATTAAACTAATTCAATTTCCCTCAGGCCGCAAAAGAAGTAGGCCAGCGGTCTGAGCGAATCTCCATTTAGAGAAATTCGCGCGACAGCGCATAAATAAAATGAATAAAATGTATTTTAACGGCAGGCGGACGGCCGGCCACCGGGATGAACTAGGGTAACGCGATGGAAACCTCGGTATTTCACACTCTCGCCTCCACGGAGACGCCTTCCACTAAACGTACCGCATTACTTTTGTTCCGCGCTCCTCATGAAAATCCACAAGAGCGGGAGCCAAAGGTCGCGCGTCGTCGCCTTGTAACTTTTTCTCTCCGGCGTATGTATATGCCACGATTCATACGCGAGCCACAGACGTACCCTTACATACTCGCGTACTCCGTAATGTGTTGCAGTTTTTATATCTACACACACATACATGCGTGTATGGGCGGGTGTACGTGTGAGCGAAGACGCATTAGCGTCTCCAGAAATTCAAGCGAGGGCGCCGGGAAACGGTCGATAGCGCATGTATGTAGCTCTCCGTCTCTCTCTCTCTCTCTCTCTCTCTCTCTCTCTTGGAATGGCTGTTGAAATTATAATGGGCGCCACTATGTGTGTAGAGTAAGTGATAGAGCGGAAGAGTCAGTGCAGAGGGTAAGCGTAAGAGGGAAAATGAAGAATCGAGGCCTCGAGAGAGAACCAATAAATAAGTTCTGGGCATAAATACCGCTAGCTCTAGGACATTCATGTTTTATGAAGTGTTTTAATTCTTTCAAAGAGGCAAAAACTTTCACAATGAATTATTAAGTAGGAGGTTATCGTTTGAGTAGGTATAGTTATTTGAACTGCGTATAATAACCTCGAGAATTTAGCTTATGGAATACACGTTTGTCGTATGAATATCGGCCTCATAAAAGCTTGTTTATTATTTGCATAATACCGAAAGTTTGCCCGTGTATGCGTGTATTAATGTCCTTTTGAGGTCCAAAGTATTTACTGTGAGGATTCTTCAATACGTGATGGCAGCGTTCAAAGCGTTTTAAACTGTTTACACACAGAGCGATTTTGACCTTAGTAACCGTGAACTAGGGGAGGGGGGAAGCACCACGGTAATTTTAAAGCCGCGATTTCAAAGTTTGCCCAATGAAAATTTAGCACAAACGTAAACGAAACTAGTGGAGCAGTTCCGTACAACCTAGTAAGCTGTTCGTAAGATAATAAAACGGGAAAAGTGGGTTTCACGCGCGCTGATTCAAAAACGGAAGCTTAACCGGGTCACGGTATGTGTGTGTTGTAACTGCGGAAAATACCTTCTCAGGTGATATGCTAAAACTGATTTCATTAATTTCTTTATTAATTTGACAATACTTTTATTTATAATTTTCGATTACATGACATTTCCCTTTATTTTGTTTTTATTAGTAAATTCTAAATTATTAATATGCTAAAAAATATTAGCGACCTAAATAATTAAAATAATCTTTATTTCGTAAAATAGAATTACAGTTTTCAGTTTAGTTTCAGTAGGCTGTACTAAATACAATGCATTAAATGAATAATTCTAGATTAATATAATAAGGATAGATCTATTTTTATAAGACAAGATCATCACGTGTTTGGAAGAGTCGTAGGCGTTGATTCATAGAAATGATATCATTGGTTATCGGTATGTGTTAACTTCTGATAATGGACAGTTATAGGTGGTAGTACGTGGGATAGCTGGCGGGCTGAGCATATGCGGAGTTGAATGCATTGGCTAAATGTTGTGGTCGATTTACAAACGGATAGCCATTTTCGTGAAACTTGAGTAGCATTTAGTAGGGATTTAGTGCCGAGTGTGGACAGGATTATTTGAAGTATTTCGGAGGGTATGTGTTGATAAAGTCGATTTCATGATTGTAAAAAACATTAGTTGTTTGAACCCGGGTGGAAATCGATTCCATTATTTACCTAATAAATAGCTCGTTTCTTCAATAATTGTTAAAAACTAGACACTTTTCTTGGCTATTTCTATCAATTGATGAAACGATTTTTTCGATCATATTCGCAATTTAATAGACAGAATAATAGAATAAGTTTTTTCACAAATTTATATTAGCTTATTTATGAATATTTAAAAAATATCAAAGTTGGCCAGTTTTGTTAGTTAGGAAATGGCTAAATGACTTGCTATTATGACGAGGAGTGAGAGAGACAGAATCAAACGGAAAAATCATTGTTTTCGTTTGTATCCCCTGAAACAGTACTATAAACGAATTAAATATTAATAATTCGTGCTTACATTTTCGTTAGCTATCTTTTTTTAATATTTGTTTTTAAATACATGATCTATTTAAAGAGAAAATTTAGTAAAAACATTTTAAGGTTGTGTTATCTCCATTAACCCGTTTCGATCCGGAATTTCGTCCGATTTTTTTATGTTTTAAGTGTTTAAAAAACTTGAAAAATATGATTTCTGACGTAAAATTTTATGTACTTTCAGAATCCGTCCTCAAAATTGAAATACCGTCAATATTTAAAAAATTATAAGCCATTTTAGCAAAAAAAAATGGTTTTCTCGAAAAAAATTTTTTTTTGATCGAAATTTTCGTACCGAAACAGAATTGATCTGTGAGTCTAACCAGTGAAAGTTGTGGAGTAATTACCTATACTTTGAAGTGGTATAGGTCTGAAATCGAATTTCAAAATAGCGGCCACGGGAATGGTCATTTTTCAGCGAAAATCTCATAAAATACTTCGCAATTTTTTTTCCTTGAGAATGATTAACTTTGCCAAAAATTTTTTATACATTAAGGGACCTAAGTGCAGATTACCTAACTGCAGATTTCTGCACTTGATTTTTCAAATTTCTCAATCAATTTTCATATTATCAAAATTATTGAAGCACACGCACAATCTATATAATTCAAAGAATGTGCGTCAGCTTCAATACAAGCAAAAATAGGTAAATTGAGATACATATTTGAAAAATCAATAAATGTCGGTAAGCATGTACAGACTAATAATAATATCGCATAATTTTTGGATTTTTCAGAATTAGCCATTTTTCAAAAATCCAAATATGATCTAAAAAAATTCTGAAAAAATTTCCCCGTGTTCTTTGACTAATTTTAAGCACTTTTTGTTGTATAACATTTTTTTGCAAAGTTAATCCTTTTCGACAAAAAAAATCGCAAAGTATTTGTAATCAATTTGCTACCATATGGTTTGCTTAACAGCGATTATTAATTTATACATAATCCTTAATCCTTTTCGAGAAAAAAAATCGCAAAGTATTTTATGAGATATTCGGTGAAAAATAACCATTTCCATGGCCGCCATTTTGAAATTCGATTTTAAACCAATGCCACTACAAAATATAGGTAATTACTCCACAACTTTCACTGGTAAGACTCACGGATCAATTCTGTTTCGGTACGAAAATTTCGATCAAAACAAAATTTTTTTCGAGAAAGCCGTGTTTTTTTCTTTTACGAAAATGGCTTATAATTTTTTAAATATTGATAGTATTACAATTTTGAGGGCGGATTCTGAAAGTACATAAAATTTTACGTCAGAAATTATATTCTTCAAGTTTTTTAAACACTTGAAACATAAAAAGTTATCGTATCGAAAATCAGACGAAATTTTGGGAGTTCCGGGCCGAAACGGGTTAAATAGAAAATATGACCGGAAAAATCGTTTCATTAATAGCCAGAAATTAGTTATTTTTACTATAGCTATTTATTATTTTCCTGGTCATTTCCGATAGAGACAATTTCTACCAGGGAAAGAATTCAATTTAAGTGATTAGCGATAAAAGTCCTAATTTCACGATAGCGGATGGCAATTGTCATTTTTACTTCATTGAGTCCCTCATTATAAACTATCTATAGAACCTGTCGACCAATCAACAGAGCTGCATGATCAACCAATCAAACAAAACCATAGATTATACATATTTTTCAATTCCAATCTAAGAATATGTGTAAAGGAAGAAAATAAAACTCTTTAGACATCTTTTTTTTTTTTTTTTTTTTTTAATAGAGGGCAAAAGTTAGAGATAATTATGGTTCAAAGATTTAAGGATCAATTAAAACTTTTAGCTCATAATAATTGAAACATTTTTGCAACAAAATTAAGACAAAAATGTAAAGGTTCTTATATACTACTATGAAGAGTGAAAACATGGTTTGAATAAAGCAATAAAAATTGGATAAGCCTTCAACAATGCGATAAAATTAAAAGGCATATGATGCAGTTTGCGACTATGAATTCGGATTATAAGTTTACATGGAACTCAGGCTACTGCTATACAGTACAAAAGTTCTAATTTCTCTAGCACTTATATCAGGTTTCCTACTGGTAATCCAATCACTTCCTCTATAATCACACCACTGAACCCCCTATCCACCAGTAATGAGCAAATCGAGCCGGCAGTCTGAGTTGTAATACAGGCAATGAGCCAGAAGAAGTAGAAACGCAATTGCTAAAATCAATTCCACTCTCTTTCTTTATACTCCATAGTTGCTTTCTAAGAAACTTAAAGCTGCCGTTCCGACAGTTCAAGAACTTACACCTACTGTACACATATACACATACTCCACCGTTTCGAACCAGTTATTAAAAACTTCGCTGGTCCCCGGAAGCTTTACTCGCTACTCTAACGTTTCCTACACTTCGAGTCTTAATGCGAAAATTTCTAACTCTTCCACGATTAGTACAGCGTTGTAATGCGTTCCCATCCTTTCGGCTCGAAATGACGGTCGATTCCGGTTAATTACGCGGAAGGCGTTATCTCAGTTTTGCTCGCGAATAATATTCGCGTTATCAGGGCGCACGTATCTAATGGAGCCCAATAAACCCAACTCTCGGTTCCCTACTGTGAAAACTAGGAGTAGCTGCGAATAATCGCGTGGTTGATGGATTTATACGCGGCAAAACAGCCATGTGGAAGGTTTTCTCCGTTTCTTTTCAGTATTTGCTGTGCTCACACGCGTATACAGGTACACACGAAGTTTGTGCGCCGCTGGACAAGAGAGAGACGAGATCCCACGATATTACTTAGAGGGGATTTAAAAGTTTGCGCATGCGCGCGCCCTCGACGTTTCTGTATTTGCTTTATATTTTTGTTCTTTTTTCCGTCGACCATCGTTGCAGAGAAAATCTTTAGGTACACTTTTTTTTCAAGGAAGTATATTGTCGCTTTGTGTGATACGAAATTATTGCTAAAAAGTTTTTGTTTTAATATTTGAGAATTTCAATTGATAATAGTTACATTGAATGTTTATAGCAGTGCACTTCAGATTTGATGTTAGCGAATTATAACGTGAGTAGTATGGCATTAAGTCGTACATCGACAATCATCGTAATTCACGTTAAATATTGCAAATGCTGTAAGGAGAAATATATAGCTTATTGCCACAATGCAAAGTGGAGCAGAATAAATGAAATCTTTATTAGCGCTATAACAATCGATTCCGGCATTCTTTATAATTAAATGAACAATTCGAGTGTAATGAATTAAATTATTTGTTTAAAATAAGTTTACTATAGCATAATAACAATATAAATAATTTATTTAGATTTACAAAATTTATCATTATAGAAAATATCATCTTTATGGTGCATGTTTATTCATGAATTGTATCACTGAAAAATAATGAACAAATTAGGATTCTATATAAAACTTTGAAGAATGTTAAACCATTGATTGATATATGAATATACTTAACTAAAAATTTATGCTGAATAAGTTTAATAGTTAACAATTATAACATGTAACGAAATCGATTTTGTTCTGGTCCCATAACTCAGCTTGTCTCATTAAATATAATATTTCACACATTTAACCATATTTGGCAGTTTATTTTTATTTCTTTCCATAAAAAAGTACATGATGTGAAAATAACTCTATTTTATCGTGAAATTTTATTCTATATTCATGAAATTTAAAAAATTGCCTCATTGAAAATACATTGATGGAATACTTTTGAAAATTGAGGAATCGATGTAACGTGATTCCCCAACTGTATATAAAATATTCCCAAACTTCAATATAAAAAAGCTACTCTATTGTGGGGTTAAAAAATCCATACCGATATCATATACTATATATATATATATTTCTCCTATCCGCGTTATTTCACGGGTGGGTATCAAAAAATAGAATTATTTTTTTCAGAAAGCTCTCAATACAGACAAATTTTATATCGAACTTTACTTTTATGAAAACTTTACTTTTACGTTCAAAAAGTAGAAAAATTGGACATTAGAAGTGGAATTATTTTAAAAAATCATTACGTCGAAATAATTAAATATAGAATATAAATTTTAGAAAAATATTTTATCGAAAAAATAACATGATTCCAATAGCTGAAAATAAAGAAATCATATTCTATAGAACGTTCATATTTTCAAAAATGCAAAATTTAAGAGAAATAAAAAGGGCCAATCTTTCGAAATATATTGTGTAGAATGTACAATAATAATTTAAGTTTTCGAAAACAAAAATATAGACAAACCTTTTTAGAATTTTTAACGATTCGAAATGCAATTATTTAAAGATAAAAATTCGCAAATGTAAAATATAGAAAGTCCAATATTTCAAAAACACAAATTTAGAAGGTTTAAACTTTCAAAAAACCAATTAAGAATATTCAAACTTTCGAAAAAAATATACTAACCTTCAAATAGAATTTTTGTCAACTTTATTGCATGAAACATGCAATAATTTGATCTTTTCGACATTTTGAGCTTTCGAAAGTTTGATCTTTCTACATTATGAACTATCTATATTTTGAACTTTTGGTACTATAAACATTTTGTAGTTGGAATTTTTGATCTTTTAATATAGCTAAATATCGTATCAGATTCTACATTTTTATCATTCGAAAACATTATTTTCTAAATTAAGTACAGATATTTTCTATAGATGCTTATTCTACAATTTGCATTAGATAAATTGGGTTATCGAAATTGTGCCATTCTGAAATAGTGAAGTCAATTCTATAAATGGTATTTTCTAAAATTTTAATATTCGTTAAGGTGGTACTTTGTAAAATCGATTTCGACATCATCGATTTTCGACATTATGAATTTTTAATTTTTAATTTTCTACATTCCATGTTTTCCATGATAAAAATTTCTAACATATTACTTTTCTGCCAAAAAATATTCTATTTTTCGATACCCACCCTATTTCACCAGTAAATGCCGAGATTTTTTCTATGTTCGCAAAACAACGCAACCATCGCGCTTCGAATCGAAAATATAATACTTCAGACGAACAAAAACATATCGTCGAGCGCGTCCCCTGAAAATCCGGTCGCCCAAAAGATCGTCTTCAAAGAAGTCACTTCCAGCGTCTGATCCGCGCGGACGAAGGGATTAGCCGGGACTCTTTCGTGGCGACGTAGCGAGTGTATTTTTACGAGGGACAAAAAGAGAATGTAAAGTACAAAGTAGGTGCGTAGGCACTGTGTATCTGTGTGCATCTCGTTCTCTCTTATTACGCATGAGCGATTTTTGCCTGTTACTCCAGGACACATCCCTTTACGGATCATGTGACGTGCGAGCGGTAGAGAGACAGCGCGCAACGAGGATTACTGTAAAGTAGCACATTTTCTGAAAATTCATTACACGCGAAGATTTATGAGGGGGAGGGGGGGCTGATTTAAATCTTTATTTAGATGCACGGATGGGATTTGCCGGTCCCTTCTTCGCGCGAAACACGATATTGCTTTAGCGTATAGACGCTGGAGGTGTTTAGTCAAAGTGCCGGAGCTTTTGTACGGAATTACGCACGCGAATTGGTTAATAGCGGGGAAGCGTATTAATTTAATTCTATCGATTATTATAAACGTGGGGTATAATTAATATTTGGAAACATCACGAATTATGTAGTATTAACAATAATTGATATTCATTATTTTTGAAATTTCCACTAATGAGTAATTTAAATTTTATCATATGGAATAATTTACTGGGTTAATGTTCCCAAGATATGCGAAACTACGGTATATCGTAAATAAGATAGTGTCGAGCAGTGAAGATACCGAGAAATATTAGAGCATAAATCAAACGTAATATTTATTATCTTTGGAAATGAGACCTCCACCGCAACCACGCTTATTGCAAGTCGAGCATTTTCAATAATTAATTGATGTTCTAAGTAAATACAAAAGTTTACAAGAAAGTCGACAAACATTATCGAGCTTGTACGTCTCCTTTTCGACACTGCTTGACAGGTGTCATTACATCGCACAGCCTTTTATCTGGAAGTCCGCGCGTACTTTGTACTTGCTACTGATAAATAAGAGACGCTCGGGTTTAATTGCGCAAGTACGCCTTTCTAACTGCAGGGGAGCATAAAGTTTGAGCCGTCTCTAAATAGGTCAGCTATATAGTACCGCTATCCCTTGTAGACGTGACGTCATTTGTGAGAAAAAGCACTATAATTTTTCGCGAGAAAGTTTCACTTTGCAACCGCGCGTCGCTTAACTTCAGTTATAAATAGAGCTTTCGTAAGTTAAATAGCACAAAATAGGATAATGATTATTAAATGTCAAAATTTGAAGGCTGCAATGTCAGAAGTTAGAGAATTCATTGAAATCTAATATTTTAAATGCAACACACGATATAGGGCATAAATTATTTATGTAATTTACTACGTATGAGTAGTTCAAAATTTCAGTGATAACAAAGTTGTCGAATGTTCAAAATTGACAAACTTTCATTATTTTCAGTTAATAATAAATTTCCATAATGGAAGGGTGGCGGGTGAGAGTAATTTTCATTAATTATACTATAATAGGTATATAAGTTCGTTACAAACTATTCAAATATTCAGAATGTGTAAAACCATTCAAACATGAAATATCAATAAAATTGCATAATGCACAGGTGCTACTACTATTTTCAAGTTCAAAGCTACAAAATGTATTCGCTTTCTACACAGCACTCACTGACACTTAAAAATCATCTCCATCGATCGGTAAAATCTCTCAGTCTCTCTCGAGAGGCAATAACGGTTTCTGCCTCGTGGACGAGTACTCGGACAACAGCCGCAGTTTGCGCTTATCTCTCCCAAAAAAGACCGCCACATAACATACATATACACACAAATATATATATATATATATATATATAAATTTTCTTTCGTTTCACACTCACCAGCGACCCTCGCCTCCTTGCACGCCTCGTACATGTCCTGCTTGACTTCGAGGTTGTCGTCAGCTATCGTCTCGGCGACCGTGACGAACCTCTCGACCGCGAGGTTCACGCCCTGGCCGACGCGCGCCAGCACGCCGGGATTGCGCTCGCATCGGAACGGCCTGTCCCTGTGCGACACCAGCTTCGAGATCTGCAAGCAGAGCGAATTTCGTCTCAGGCCTCGGTCCGTATATAACAGATATATTCCAAGCGGGAGAGAGGGAGGGAGAATATATTGACGCTGGTATTTGTGCTCTCGCATCGGGATAAAGCGCTATGGTCGAGGTAAAAGGTCTGTGTGTAATAGCAGCGTCTGCGGCGAATCATACGGCAAGTTTTTTCGTCTTTTACTTTCACGTTGGAGAAGCGTATTTGACTGGAATATGGAATTTATTTTGAAGAGGGTTTTCCGTGTTTGTTGATAGGTTGTAAGGAACAGTTATTCTGAAGAAGCAAGTTTTTATAGTATTTTATAAATGCAAATTACTACTGTAACAAATCTGAACTTTAAGGTAACCCGTTTCAAAAAAGTTTAGCCGTAAATGATAATCATTACCGCTTCCAAGTTATTTTAAAAGTATGTGCAAGGTGCTTAAAGTTACTTTATGATTATTGAAAATTTAAATTTACGTTTATGATCGAGAAAAATGTTTACCCTAATACGGGACGTGAGAATTTCTTTAAAGTAAAATTTTTTGCCGTTTTTCCAGTGCATGAACCGGATATTTCATTAACATTTTTATTGGAACATTAATAACTTTACATTACGCTGATATAATCAAAATCGTTTATTGTGAAAAATTAATATTTTTTAGTCTAGACGACCCAGTTTCTTTTATCATCATAATCAAGTGCCTCTAAAAATTTCAAGTTCACGAGTCAATTCACTTAACCCACGAGACGTGTTTAATGTAAAATTCAAAGCATCAAAGGAATTCGCTTGATCGATAAGCTCTTACGATATTTTCGATATACATAAAAGGTTTGTCTTTGCTTTGTGTCACGGTTGTATGAGAAAATATATAAAACATCCTCATCTATGTGTTATACTTCAATATATTTAGCATATTTAAATATATTTCTTATGCATAAACTTATGATTTTGTCGTATGATTTGCCTCAGATCAAATGATTTAACGGAATAGTAATTCTTAAATGATTTAAAACATTTATATTTCTAACATTACTATTGCGTATAATCATATTCGTATTTTATTTTGTTTCTATACAATTATAATTTATAATAATAACACACATAATTATTAACAGTTAAAATAAATTTCGCACTTTTAGTCTAAATTTGATTACACATGAATTAATCTAACTTTACTAATTCTCTACTAAAAACATTCATATTTGCATATAGTACATATCATATCTAACAAAATTCTAACAATAAGTTGTTGTATCCATCTAAACTGTAGTAAAACAAATTCGTGCTTAAAGAATGGTTATGCTGTAGCGTTGTAAACACATAAAAGAGTATATATATATATTTATCAAGAGTATATGTTGTAATATTGATGTTTCTTTCCGTAGTCGTTTACATGCACATTTTCTATTCTAAGGCGCACTAGTTATCTATTATTTCTAAAAGACATTAGTTGCCGCATTGCATTATGCACAAATCGCATGTTGGAGGTTTTCATTCAATGTTTTATTACATATATGCATTAAGTCTGAATTATATTCTACAATGAATTACATATATAAACATGTATCAGAGCTCATATTGATTTTTCGAATCCGTTTACTTCTTGCCTCACCCATGTTTCTAATAGACATTTCTCTTGCAGTGACAGATTTATCCCATTTCCTCATCTCGAAAATTCAATTTATGCAGAAATTAAAGTCTAGATCCCGAAGTCACTTTTCCAATTCCATCTGGTAATACCCGTAAAAGATGTTAACATATAAGTATACGGACGATTAATTCATTTCTATTTCTCTGTCAAACATTGAATGTTTGCAATTGGTCGAATTGAATTCAGTCTTATTATCTGATCCTTTCCCAATTAAACGAACTATTGCTTCCTCAAAGAGGAAGCTTTGTAACGGTGAAACAAAATTTTCGGGCAAAAAAGTATTAAAAACATGTTTTAAGAATAGTGGCATAAAAATTTGTTGATATGAGAAAAAATTTTTTCCTGTGTGTGTGTGTGTGTGTGTGTGTGTACAGAAGATATCTCGAAAACGAATCGGTCGATTTAGACGGAACAAAGCTTATTCTCTTCGATTTTGATGCCGCTTTAAAATCCACAAATGATTTTGAAAATTTATCGAATTTCTTTTGTTTTATGATCAAAAAACGATTTTGAAATTTCAATTTTTCTCATTTATATTATTACGTGTGGATACACGTACGAATATGAAAAGAACGAAATAAGCAAGGCGTCCGATTACAATATGACGCCGATTAGCAGAAAGCTGCGCGATGACGGCCGTGGCTTGATGGTAGCGTTTCTGACTCGCGAGTCGGCGGCTCTGGTTCGATCCCATGCAGGGTTTAAAAGTTGCGATAGCTCACTCGTAACAATATGATAGGGTAAATTTTTTTCAATTTTTTGAAATGCATTTGAAAGGGCATTAAATTACCTACATTATTTTTTTTTTAATTTAAATATCTATCGTCCTTCATTGGTTATGAAGGTAAATGTGTTATTATTTTCTTCTATAATTTTTTGTATCAGTTATTAAGTATAAAAAGTACTTCTACCTCTCAAAATTTCAAGAGGTTTAATCGATTTGTTAACGAGAAAAAATTAAAAAAAAAATTGCATTTTCATTGTGGCATGATAACTGGAGTAAAAATCAATAAATCTTTATGAAATTTCGCAGAGAGGTAGCTCTTTTATACTTCTGAAGCCCTTTCGTTTATAGGCTGTCTAGCTCACACTGTGAAGAATATATGTAAGAAATTCCATTAAGATTGCTGGATTATTTTTGGAGATATTCGTGAAAAAAGTGTTTAAAGAAAAAAAATGCGTTTTCGTTGCGCACGGTAACAGGAGTAAAAATCAATAAATCTTTATGAAATTACGCAGATAATATCAGTGGCAACTAATAAAGGATTTCAAAAATAAGAAAAATGTGTAATTTTTGTAAATATTAATGAAGTTTTAAATTATTGAGAAAACATCTAGAATGATTAAACACCCTACTAGTGGAAATGGAAAATGTATATAAATGTAAATAAGTGTATATTTCTGTAAAAAAAGTTATATAAATGTAAATAAGTGCACATAAATGTTGTAATTGGTACACGTATTTATATTTATTTACATTTACATAGGTTTTTTACAGAAATTTACACGAATTTGTACGAATTCTACATTTATATACAAAAAATTAGAACATCAATTTTCTACTTCTAATATTTATTACTTCACAAACATTAAAAATAAAAGCGTTTTCTTTGATGAGAAAAAATACTGTTTTTTAGTTCCTTCTGTAAAAATATGTAATAATTGATAATATTTAAAAAAATTATAAACATGAAAATTTCAACAAATTTTGAATTTTGAATTTTTAAAAATAATTTAATAAGTTAAAATTTTAAAATTTAATAGTTTATATAATAGAATAAAAAAATTAAGTTTGAGGAAGCTAAGTGCCAGTGAATTGGCAGCGGTTTTTTTTTCGTTTCCCTTTAAACTGCACTGTGAAATATATTTTATGTTAAAAATAATTGTTTCAGATCCAATCAGGAATTTCTTCAAACCGTAAATTTAGACCAGAAGACAATTATGAGCAATATATATTTCGCTGATGTATGCACTCTAAAGGAAAAATTACGTGTCAATATCTTATACGTCGCGACAATTTATCTCATAAATCACAAGTTTTTGAGTACTACGTTAATCATTATAATGATCAGTTTCAACTCAACTAAATTTGCTAAATTAATTTTAGGTGAAATTCGGCCATCGTGGTATCGGATTCATGTCAAGAATTTTCATAAATGAAATTTAAATTTAAAAAATTCTAGAGATGGGCGGATCGTTCCGATATACCATGCTGTCCACTCTGGGGGCGGAGGGAGCAACATAGTTGGCTACTGCACGGAGCGTGTATCAGGTTCTTTATACAGGCGAAAAATATGGTCGATTTTAGAGGGAAAAATGCAGGCCGTTCAAAGGTTGAATAAAGTAGAGCGACGCGAATATCTTGAGCATGAGATAGCAAAGACACTGATATTGCGAAAAATCACGGGCCGTATGTAGTAGGGGCCCCCTGAAAACAAAAGAAATTTAGGTACATCTCTAAGAAAAGTTTGATGAAAGAAGTACAATATTTACTATATAAACTGTCATACTAAAGCACTGATTCTATTTTTTTTTTCAATTTTGAAAATGGTGTTTAGAATACGAATCTATGACTAAAATACTATACAATATCCAGGATTGATGTTTAAGGAATAGTAGAAAAAATGCTATTTTTTGTCAAAGCTCACTTTAAAATACAATTTTATTAAAATTATTTATCTTCAGTTTACCTCGGCGATTCTGCCAGACGAAAAATATTAAAAAGTCACTAAACCTTTCACGCTTATAACTGATATTTTTATTTTTGCTCATCCTTGATAATTCAAGAAAAATGGTCAGAGCCAGCTAAGAACGCGCATCGTTTCATTAGAAGCTCTCAATAATATAAGCTCTCGAGCGGCAGCATTTGTGCATTGTGCCTATCTCGGCGGATGAAAACGCTGAAAAAGTCGACGCTGGAAAAGTCGTGCTAAGACGCTTCGAATGCGAAATATTTAAGGACGTAGATGACATCTTGAGAAAGAGAGAGACCTACTTGATGCAGCCGAGGCGTCGTGTCGATGTGTGCCAACAAATCTGAAAGTAAGATGTTACTGTTGGAGAAGCGAGGATGCTTCAGTCGAGTTGCGCTTTGCCGTGAGAAAAAAGGATGCGGCGTGAGCCATTGTGCGTGTACGTGTGTATGGGAACCCGGGCGACGTGGTGATAAGAGCGCGGCCCGTAATACACCGACATATTATGAACAAAGTATTGTGGAGCTCGCTTCTATGGAACTTTTAATCCTAGGCGCGCTCAAGCTTTTTCTATAAAGATAAGTTTCTCGCAGTTTTACACGAGAGACGACTGAACAGCATCATTCGAGTTACACAATTCTAAGTAAACTGTCCCAAACGACAAGTTGGTATATTTATAAATAGCATACATTCACAAGGCAATTTCGAGCGGAAGTTTCGACGAACTATCCCTATGCAATTCCACGTAGAATAGAGCCCCGTGCGTCCACGCGAAAATCCGAGCGCACAAGCGACAAAAGAGCTGCACGGAAGCTCAAGAAGACCGCGCGCGCGCTTCCTGCGCCCATTGTCCGCGGGACTACAATAAAACAATGAGTGGCTATACTTACTACGCTAACCCTCTTCCCGTGCTCTCGATAATGAAACTATATACAGCTGACATTTTCGTCGCCGCATAAGGAGTTAGCTGCTGGATTTGCATACAGCTACGTTCATCAGGCTCGTTTGCATGCGCATCAAGGCTAAGACGCATCGTTCCGAATCGCCTCGTGCATATAAATACGCGAGAGCCCGAAGTTTTATTTGCGAGTGATATACGCTGGGACTCGTCTTGTTTCTTTGCTCCCCAGTCTTGGTCCGAGATCGAGTGCTGAACTTTATTTGGCTCGAGTAACTTCTTGCTCGCGCCTCTTCTGACGGCTTTGTTAAAGAGTGACGCGGTCCGTGCAAGAGACACGTTTGTTTTATTGCTGCGCGCGCCGCCGCAGTAGCTACGCCGGGATAAGTGTCGTTAGCGGAGTAATCGAGAAAATGAGGTTTCGGTATAATTATCGTTATTATACTTGAAGGAGCAGTCCTAATGTACTTACGACTTTTGTAATGCCTGTTGCTAATGATGTTACTTTCGTGGCAATTATAGTTAAGTTATATCTATCGACCGAAGGAATGATCGAGCATTTTTTGTTTTTCACCGGTAGATGGCGTTTTGACAAATTTTGAAATCCAACGCTAAGTTTACCTTTGTGATTTTTATGTTTCAAAGTACGGTTAATATTTTACTGTTTAAATATAATTCAATTTTGCAACGTATATTGTTTATTTGTAAATTAATTATTAATCTGCTGAATGCACTCAGAAAACGATCTTCCTGTACCAACGAGAATCTGCCAGTCGGAGGAGGCTTTTCAGTTAAAAATAGGGCCAAGAGAATATCTTCTTATGGAAGGAGGACTATCCGCTTGGTACAATGTCGCATTGCGATAAGAGGAATTTCTCCCGTATATATATAATAATTATTAACAAAAAAATAAATAAATAATTAATGTAAAAATAAAATTGTTATACATGAATGGAATAAAAAGACTTTAGTTATTTTAAATATTTATATAGTAGTTCTAGTATGATCTGTTATCAATAAAACTTGTCTTACACTGCAATTTAATGATATTTATAAAATAGAATTTTGGGGACCAAAGACTCAAAAAATCATTCCTCCATTACTGATACATAATATTCTTGTAATAAAACGTAAAATTGTCCTCCTACAGGAGGATTGGCCTCCTGTAACAGGAGACCACAGCTCCTGTAATCGAATTACGATTCTACCCTGCGGGAGGAAGTCCTTTTTATTGCATGAAGATTTTTTCGGGAGGAATTTTATTTTGGTACCGGAGGATCGTTTTTCTGAGTGTGATAAATGATATTTGGAACAAATAAGCATCCGGTCGTATCGCTCACGTATTTGTTTTGTATTAATGCATGCAACACCCGCAAAACCGTGGCGAATTAATAAGATAATACCTTCCCGGTCCGGCTGAAACCAACCGCACCTCAGCCCTGCATTTATTTCAACTTTCAGCGGCGCTCAAACGAGAGTCCATCATATCGATCGCTGGGAAAACTAATTCATTTAGCCGGCGCGGACGTCAAAATACAAACGGCAAGCTAAAAACGCCTGTGGTACGGGCGAGTGGACGAAAAATCGGGTCAGAGGGAGGCTGCACTAAAGCAAGGTCATTCAGCGGCTCTCTCTCCCTCTCTTTTACGCTCATCCCTCCCTCCTCCGAGTTTTTGGGTCAAAGCTCAAAGTCTCGGACAATTGTGCGGCTATGTGACGCGCCGAGATACACATTTTCCCAGCCTCACAATACAGTCCGGAGTATCCTCCTCTATACATTGGGTTTTAATAAAACATTTTGTACAAAATGGGATGGGACGAAGAGGGCGTGAAATTGCAAATTCGCTCGTTGGGCGGGAGAGGTTTTAAAGGATACTGCAGTTTTTCGCTCGATTATTTGAGTGTAAAAGTGGAGTTTTCGTCGCGATGAATAAATTCGTTGGTTTTTTTGCAGTCGAATACACGTTAAAGCTGCCTGGAGCGAAGTTAAAGATTGGCTGGAAGTTTGATCGTATTTTTAAGACGTTGCATATATTTTAGTTTATCGACCTGTAGTCTATTGACCTACTGAGTGACTTTTATCTTTGTGCATATCCTTTTTTTGTATCTATATTCATGTTGTTTGGTGTAAAATCTCCAATGGAGCGTCGAGTAGGGGAAACTAGAACTTGCTATATTAGTTTTAGTATATATTATCCGGTTGCTCGATCAATGGTTACATGTTTAAAATCACCTAAACGATTGCCGAAGCCGCATACATATGTAACAGTTACCGAATGCAGCACTGTTTATTTAACCTTGATAATTGAGGGTGCACGTGGCAAAAGGGCATAACTCTAAAAGTACCGATTTGAGAAGATTGAAAAAAAGCTGTATAACTTATTATCTACACGATAAAATTTTATGGAATTCTATAGGTTAACGGAAAATAGTTTTTTTATATTTTCCGTTAATCTATAGAATTTCATAAACAGGTTTTTTCAATCTTCTCAAATCTTTACTTTTACAGTTATGTCCTTTTGGCACGCGCACCTTCAACTGCAAAAAGACCCGTTCCCGTCAAAGTCCGACCCATTTTTAACAATATTTATATTCACTGAAATACGTAAAAGTATGAAGATTTTAAGTTGAACATTTTTATTTTACAACATATTTTCAGCTTTAAGCAAATTTTGTTACTTTTATTCGGTGAACAATATTCTATGCATATTTCTCTGCAGACACTTTTTCATACCAGAATATATTTTATTTCATGGATTTTATTTTAATACTGAACGAAATAGGATATCTTTTCGGCGTTATTTACTATTACGTACTAAACTAGTTCAAGGCTAGAGGAATCATATATTTGACTTTAACTATCGTATTTCCTGCTTCGTCGAAACATATAGCATTTCTATCCATCCAGTCATACACTAAGCTCTACACTAGAGCAAAGTTTTAATAACTTTGAGTAGGTATATTATTTACAAAACAATCACTCCAAATTAAGGCTATAAAAAAATAATCAATAACATTCATTCGTTATAGCGACGTAGTCCAAAAATAGCCTGCCGGCATATCGTATAGGTACCCGCGCGCAGCAGACAAAACCCGACATTCTCCGAGTCTAAAAATAGGCCCATCAGTCTGTTTTCAAATTGGACGCCTCGTGCAGTAACCCTCGCGCTGTTTCCCAAAATCGCACTCCTCCTTGTTTTGACTCGGACACTTAAAAAGGAACAGATAAAAAGAACAAGAATTAAATGGGCTATATATATATATATACACACACATCTTCTTCCTTCTGTATCTCGCTGTTCCTTATATATATATATATATATAAGCGAGATACAGAAGGAAGAAGATGTGTGTGTATATATATATATATATATATATAGCCCATTTAATTCTTGTTCTTTTTATCTGTTCCTTTTTAAGTGTCCGAGTCAAAACAAGGAGGAGTGCGATTTTGGGAAACAGCGCGAGGGTTACTGCAGGGTTCCTTCTGTATCTCGCTGTTCCTTATATATATATAAGGAACAGCGAGATACAGAAGGAAGAAGATGTATATATAGATATAGAAACCTTATATGTAATTTTTGTTTTTTTTTAACTGTTCCTTTTTAAGTGTTCGAGCCCTTTCCCTGCGCAGCTCTCTCGCTCATTCGTTTGCACTCGCTCACAATCCCACGTGCAATTTCGCGCAATGCATTTCACGCGACTTTCTCCTCGTTCGTCGATCGAACGGGACACCCGAGGGAGACCGTGACGACGGCGAAGCCCGTTGTTTGTTAGATCTGCGTTGCGGCCTTTTCAGCGCGATGCGATCGAAAAATAACAGCCCGTGTGGCGCAGTGGATTTCACGTGTGTATAGAACTGCAGCTGTGTATACGTGCAGCACATATGTGATATGTATACAGCTATACCATGATTCATCGCCGATAACTCGCTTGGGATTTGGATCGCCGAGCGCTGGAAAGGTGTATTCCAGACGCGCGCCTCGTGTGGAGGGTTTATTAAATTCGTTGTTGTTGCTTCACGTTTGAGTGCGATAAAAACACGCTGATACGCGCGCCCGCGCTATTTGTTGGGCGGCAATGCGCAATGCTATTGTGTATGCTTATGAAAACACGAGATTCAGGTTATTTGAAAATGAAAAAAAAAAAAATCAACTGTTTTGGCGTGGGATGCGGATATTGGTTTTGTTTGTCGTATACGAGGTTGTATGTACGTTTATTCACTCGGACACTTCAATATAAAATGTGTTTTTAAAAGAGATATAATAACATTTTTCATTGTGGATTATGGTTTATGTGACCAGTAGAATCTCATATATAGACTATTAATCATTAAAGAAAGAAATACAAACGGCGACTGAATTTCAATATTTCGGAAATTGCAACTAGTTACGAAATATGTGCTATGACGTATATAAAATAAAAATGTTTTATTGCCTAGCTAGTAGAAACATTAAACAATAGTTTACAATCGGCTGGCGAAATCGGAACGAGTTCGCTAACGGTTTAACCAATTCTTGCTTTAAAATGCTACTAATTTCGTCACAAAATGATGGTTCGCTTAGCCAAAAGTTGAATCAATCGTTGGTTTAAAAATTCTATAAATTTATGTACTGAGTTAATGAGCAGTTGGCCTACAGATCCTTAATTTTCAAAATTACTAAAATAATAAATTATTCATTTTGTATACAATCAAAATAATCAAATTAATAATAATAATGCTATACCGACAGTGTGAAAAAAAATTTTATGGTAAATGAATGTTTTATACATATTAAGAGTTTAAACATTTTGAAGTTAAATATATTTTTGTAAACATTTTTATATTATAAATGACACTTCTTTTGTTTTGAAATGTTATATTTGCTCTTTTTTCGAACCGTTGGTTAACCGTTGGCTTACACTTGTTGTAACCATTGACTAAAAAAATGACCGTTCAATTACTTTACCAGCCATTTTCATTAGCTTATTTTCTACCAAGGTATAGGCTCCTAAATTGAACGACTGACTAAAGTCGCTCATTAACTACTTGTTTGAACTTTTTCTTCTTGTCTTTCTCATATTCTACAACTTTGTTCTATTTACGTTTTCATTTTTGGCCGTAATCAGCGATGTGGGCATAACGAGCTATCGTCAGCATAACATGTAAATATTTACCATGGAGCTTGTATCATCGGCAGAGGCTCGTACCCAAACCGCGAAATGCCGAATTACCATTTCCTCGGTTTGTAATTTATCGATTCCCCAATATTCTCACTAAATAACCCGATCAAATTATGTTTCTTTAAATTCATCATTAATTTACAATCCTTATATCAAAGTTACCTATAGGCAGCCACCAAAATTCTCCTTCACGTCACGTTCCCATCAAATCAAAGTAAAATCATAATAAATTCCAAATTCCTTTCCAAAAAACGTATCTTTCATCTGCGCATCCCCTCGTAAATCGTGAATCTTTTACGTTACGGATATGTTTGGTACCGACTAGCCTCACGAACGAAAAACGACGACAAAACCCACTACGCAGCCGCCCTTTCCAAGTAGGTCGCCAACAACTCGACGCTCGCTCGCGCGCGTGCATTTACATTCCAAAATCAACACCGAACCCATCCGTACTCGCTTCCACACACACACGCGCAACCGCACGCACGCACGGGGAAACTCTCGTTACTAGCGACTAATTGAAAAAGAATCAACAAGACCGCCGGCGCGCGTCGCTTACGCTCTAATTAAGCCCTCTCGCACCTGCGCGCGTAATCGAATTCCCGTGTTGCCGCCGTTGTCGTCGTCGCGAGGGAGTCAGCGCATAGCGGCGCGGCGATATTCACTTTTTTATGGGAAATCGATGGGGCATTCGCGGAATGCGTCGCGTGTGTGCGCGCACACGCTTGCTCGCGGTTCACTGGGTCACTAATATCCGAGTGGCCGCGCGGCGCCGGGGAAAGAGAGGGAGAAAGAGAGAGGTTTCTTTCGGTTGTCGTTCCCTTTTTCTTTTGGTGTCGTCGCTGCGTCGCTTTTGCGCTGCTACGACGAATAATTGCCAGCCGCGTGTCCGTTTTTATCGACGTTATTGCATAGCTTGACAGTCGGTGTTTCTTTCTTTTCTTCCTTTCAGTGGATGTGCGAATTTAAAACGCGAGGATTTTTTCCGTAAATTAAATATTTATTTTGTAATATTTTGAAGGGATAAGAAGTTAGTTTGTGGCTAGATTTATGTTGATAATGTGTGGTGTGACCAGCGTATACTTTATTTACGTGAAAATAAGTAAGCATTAATATATGAAAATATTATAATTTTTATCTAAATGTTTTATTTAGTGTAATAAAGAATAATCATATATATGGAACTATGTCAATGATTCGATAAAATTCGAGAGTTAAAGTCACACATTTTTAAAGAATGCCGTTTATCAAAGTTATAAAACAAACTTAGATCATGTATTATAACCTTTTCTCTATCCCAAAATAATCACAATGTGTTTTCAAGCTACAAACTCACTCGAGCTAAATTTAAACCACCCGGTGTACGTTTATTCTTTATAAAAGAAACTAAAACCAAATGAATATAAAGCGCGACAATGAAGACCCGCGCGTGTGCATGCGGTTATACGAAAAAACAAGCACCCTCGCTCTATCAACTCTTACTCATTATTGCGCGGGCGAATGGCGCAGTAAAATAAAATTATCTGTTTATCTCTCTTTATTTCGTCAGTTTGCCTTTATTACATTTTTTCCCGCAGAACGCCCTCTCGACTGTTGGCGCTTCGTTTGCAGAGCCGCGCGCTGCCGCGTTAATTTTACACAACCGCACACAGCCGCTTGTGCAAACCTACGCGCGCATTATCCATGCGATTTATATACAGCATTTCGTGTGGGATTGCGGGAGAGAATTGTAAATTTGAGAAAGCGGTGGGTGCAGATGCTTGCTTGGCCACGTTTGAAATTTAAAATCAGAGCATAATTTACGTTAATTTCGGAGGGTTGCGAAATGGTGTCTAATTTGGTGTGTTGCTGATTCTTTCGTATTTTTTTTTGGGGGGGGCTGGTTTGAGACGTGCATTTTCTCCTTCCGGCTTTAAATTTTCACTCAGCCAGTTATAATTTATTTTGTTTATTGATTCTAAAACATTCAAAGTCTCTTTTATTTATTTCTATTTTTATTAAATGTGAATCCATCATAAAACTCTGCAGCAACGCAAAATTATTCCTTGTATATTATAGAGAACGCATATTTCAATCATATGCATAATCAAGATGTTAAAATTAAACGAATTTATACACAAATCCAAATTCGCACTTACTTCGGAACCCCGAATTCATCAAAACAGTTCGAACTAAAGCACGTGCTTTCTCGCAACCTCCTTGATCCGTAAGTTTCAACCCGTTCACTTACACGCTTGCCTCCTACTTGCGAGTTCTGCGATCAGGGCGATTATGACACGCGCGCGCAAAGTCGTTAGGCAAATGGCGCGGCTTATAGATAAGGCGCGAGAGAGAGCAGTAGACGCCCACGGATATCCGGCGATCCGACTTGGAAAGTTGTTTTGAAAAATCCAGAGGAGACGGGGAGACGAAAGACTCAGCGAGGGAGAGAGAGAGGCAAGAACGAAGTTCTTAATGTATACGCGAAAGAATTTTCGTTCTCCGCTGATGGCGTTTGGATCCTGCTGAATTTTTAATGGCGCCGCTGGATTCGAATGGCACGAGAGGAACGAGGATTTTATGGTCTTTTCATGGAGAGTGGCTTTTGTACATGATATAATGTTTTGAAGGTATCGTGATCTAAAAAGAAAGGCTTACACAGTTCAGGTCTCAGTGTTGTGGATGAAATGATAACTATAGCATAGATTATATTTATGATTACGAAATTAGACTATGCGAATAATTTAATATATTGATATTGATTTTTTCATTACATTTCTCATTATTTCGACATAATTGAATACGACATTCGAATACGACATAATTGTTACATCTGGAAAGTTGAGTTCCTCGTGTCGCGGATAATTATTATTTTAAATTTATATTGAGTCGTTTCATTTCAATAATCCATTTTCTCTTCGATTTCAAGTCAAACATTAAAAATTAATTAAAATTTTAGTACGAAAATAATGTAGGTGTCAATAAGATTAATTAATAATATTACTGCAAGTAACGAGACAATGAAGTTGATTATAATTTTGTGTTAACGTACGAAAGCTCTTCGAAACGATTATTATATTTTAATTAAAAAGTGATAATTAAGCAAACAATAGTTAATCAACGTTCGCAGAGAAGAAAAGCAAAATGGCAATTTAAAATTGAATGCGTAATAATTAGCAACGTGGGTCAAGATCAACACTGCAGTCTTCTTCCCTATAGCGCGCAGTCATTCAGCATCTCGAGAAGACAGCGCGCGCTCGCGCATAAATCAAACAGTGAAACTCAAATAACACGTAACAAGCGCCGTCGTCTCACGTAATAATGCCGCCCGAAAATAGAAGCCTAATTACCCGCGCTCTCCGCCTTGGATTAGAATCGTACGCGTCTCTCTTCTCTTTCTTACTTCTCTCGTAGCGCCGAAGTGGCCCCGAGAGCCCGCGCGTCGCCGAAAGTAATTTCCCCTAGCGCGATGGTCACGTACCGCGTTATGCTCGCTTTCTTTTGAGAAAGTTAGCGCGAGAACGCAGGGAGAAATGAGCAAAGTTCCGTACACAAAAGTATAAGTTTTTCTTCCCCCGCGTCTCCTCCTTTTTCCTTGAAGTCTTATAGTATCGCACCGGCGCGCGCATTTTGAATCGCAGCGAGCAAACTGGGTTGGATACATGAAGTTCGACGGGGGAGAGACTCTTGGACGGAGTTATTATATACGTGCGTATACCGCGAGAAAACTGTGGATGGCCATGGCGAGAATGAGAGGATTATGAAGGTTTTGCTTTATTGCGATTGTTCGTGAATTACCTTGACTAATAATGTCCTTATCATAACAAAGAAGATTTTTTCGTCATAGTAGGCATAAAGTACGTGAATATGTGTATGGGTTGCGGGCGTAAAGTTGAATTTTACGCCCGTAACTCTTACACATATTCGCGCTTTACTTTACGCCTATTATGACGAAAAATAATGTTCGCAACACGAGCGTTACGCTCTTGTAACGAAAACTACTATTTTAAATTTTTTATAGAATTCGTTAACACAATAATTTAATGCGGAAAATTAACGACGTTTAAAGTTATCATCACCTACTCTTAAAATAACGATGGCCGGATGTTGTGAAGCATTTAAAGATTGATTTTGATTGGTCTGTAAGGAATAGATGCGAAAATTCGCTACTTCCGCTACATTTGAATTTTAAAAATTGAATTTTTATTCTTAACTATTTAAAACTAAATAATTAAATCAAATTAGAATAAAAAGATTAATTTTTTCATGCTTTGAAAAATTATCTGATTACCATAATCATTTAAACTGATTAAAATGAAATCATAATGAATTGGATTTTGAATTTTGCTAGTAAATTAAAATTTTAATTTACGTATTACTTTTGCAATATACCGAGACTTCAAATGCAAGTGTGCCGGGCTATTTTCGAAGATCGTGCAAAATTACAGAGCCATTTCCTCGAAACTACTCTCGATCCCGAGTACATCGTAAACTATTACGCAACAAAATAAAAATCAACCCCGACGTAACTGCGTATTAACCTGACGCCCGCACGATCGAGGAACGTATAAAAAGTCCCATCGGTAATGATTTTTATTTTTATTCTTCAGCGAAGCCACCGGAGGGCGGCCCTGAAATAACGACAAGGCAGCGACGAGCACAGCCGGGCAATCAAAGATAATTCCTTTCCCATTCGGCTTAATTGACGAGCAGGCGCGTGCGCTGGCCATTTCCTGTTCTCGCGATATTGAAATTTCCGCGCATCACCATCGATCGAGTCCAGCCGCTCTCGCGGCCCACGCAGAAATTAACTATACGTTATTATTCGCGAATCAAGAGAGAGAGAGAGAGAGAGAGAGAGAGAGAGAGAGAGAGAGAGAGAGAGAGAGAGAGAGAGAGAGAGAGAGAGAGAGAGAGAGAGAGAGAGAGAGAGAGAGAGAGAGAGAGAGAGAGAGCTATAGAGCTGGGGATGATAAAGTTGCGCGCGTCCTAATCCCACCTGACGAATATTTACGGGGACGCGCAGAGCCCCGTTAACGAGAGCCGCTATGTTTAGGCGCTGATTATGTAAAATGCAAGCGTGACCCGCATTCGTCGTGGCCGAGCGCGCCGGCGCTCGCGAAAGGGTCGCGGCGCGTGCGGGAATATATGCGGCCTTTTTTGTCCGCGTCACTATGGAGTTTTAATGGCATGTTTATGGTAATGGCGGAATTCGCGCTCATTCGGCCTTTTTCTATCGGACCACGAATTATCCGGGGAATTTCTCGTATAGTCTATTATGGAAGTGGCAAATTTTTCGAATGGCATCGTGCTTCGAAAGTGATGAGGAAATGCTTCATCGGTAAATATATTCGGCTATTATTACTGCGCGAATTAATCGTTCGAATAGCATGGTTATCTGACTGCCTTTTTATATTATTGAGAGTAAGTAAAATGGTAGGTGTACGGTAAAAATGTTAATGGACCTGGAGAGATAATCTTCCCTTCAGTGAAAAGGATTGCTGCGAAATTGAAAACTGGTATTAAACGTAAATAATCCGCTGGAAGTTATTTTGTGCTGTAGATCCATTAAAATTCAAATACGATTTAATATAAAACCTATATTCTCGGAAAATGTATTCAGAAAATTATAATGTGCACTTGGCCAAGTTTGCGGGAATATCATGTATTACTATTATGCGAGCGGAACTCCCCCAAAAAGTCCCGTAGAAACAGCAATATGGAATCACGAAGTTCTAATCGCTAAAACCAGTGGTTTTTTATGCTTTCGAGGTCAATGAATACGAATATGGAGTTATTTTTTTCATTAAAGTGGAACAATATTGAAAAAAATGATGATTTTGTTAAAAATGAAGAAAAATTTTGTCATACTGTCATACTCTTTGACACTTAACTCGTATTCTCAAGTAATTAAATAAATATTTCTTTTTCTAATTTTAATGGCTAAAGCAGTTTTTGGCTGAGTAGCGAATTTTCGAAGTTGTGCCGCTAGATTTTACGAGTATTCGCATACTATTGCAAAAGTTGAGTGACAAAGTTTCGACTTTCGGATAACTAATAATTGGGTATTAAAATATAGTATATAAAGAAGTTTTCTGTAAAATGTTAGCTCTCTACATCAAATAGAAAAAGAAATATGCAATTTCAAAGTTGAGCGCTCAGTCCGAGTACGCGTGTACGGTGCGTAAGAGTCACCGCGGCTGACATAAACTGGTGTTTGATGGTAATTTTCTCGACTAATATATATCGATTTTGATCTTTTTTTTTATTTGTGTTGGTGTAAAAATATTGTTTATGAATATTTAAAATATTCTATTTAAAAAGGTAAGTACTTTTGAATATATGATTTATAATAATAATGTAGTGCATATAAAATATACCTATAATTGTATCATATAATTTTATTTTTGCGATTCTTTATTTCGTGCTAAAATATTTGAACTTTTAAAATGATAAAAGTGTAGCACGTTGTTTTAACAAAGGAATCGTTGTCATTATCGAATGCTTACATACTACCGCCTAATTAGCTCCACATGCTTTCGACCGGCTGCGACACAACTCCATCATTATTTTATATTGGTAAAACGACTGCTTATGCGGCTCTACGAAAAATGTCAGATGAAGAATTGCTTAATTTAGTTAAAATAAACCATTCATCTATTGATACTGTCCAGGAAATCGTTAGCTTATTTGTATCAGATTTGTATGATCCCAAAAAAAGTATCAAAAGCTATTTGTTCTGACATCAATTCCTTATGGTATAATTTAGCGATTGAAAAATTAATCGTGAAACTCCCTCTGTCAAAACCAGCTATGTTAAAATATATTTTGAGAGCTCTTTAGAAAATCAACGAATGGAAACAAGCAACAAAATCTATAATTGCTTCCGAAGATGTAACAAAATTTGGATGGTTCGTAGAAGGCGACAAGTTACAATTTGATTATTATCACTGCAGTGAGGTGTTGCAGAAATACTTGTGTTCCAGAATGTCTTTTCTAAGGTAAATAAATCGGATAGTAAACTCCGCAGCTCCTCAGATGGTGTATTTTAATTTCAGGTTTTTTTGAATGAGTAAAGTTTTACTAGATTCACAATTAAAACGCTTTTTTGTATATTTCACACACTGAGAAAAGGATTTGTTTACTGTCATGGCATTATAACTGTTAACATGCGTATGTTTAAATATGACCAAATATAGGCATTGTAACAGTTATAATGCCATGTTCTCATAAACAATTTCAATATATTACCTGAGAACATTTATATTGTAATAGTTACAATATGCTTATTATAGTAGTTTTTTAATCTAATGGCCAATTTTTTACCAGGATGATGTTGTTTTATAACAAAAACGTTTGAAATAAAAACATTTATTTTTTTACTCCAACGTTTCGGACATTTTTATTGTTTATCCTGATGAGGGACGTAAACAATAAAAATGTCTGAAACGTTGGAGTAAAAACTAAACGATGTTTTTATTTCAAACCTTTTTGTTATATAACAATATTATTTTGGTAGAAAATTGGCTATTAGATTCAAAAACTACAATTTGCAAGAACATCTACCATCAGCTACTTTCAAATCTGAATATGTCTATTAGTTAATATAGATATTGTAACTATTACAATATCACATTTTATCCTTAAACTTGTCGAATAGTTATATTTCAAATAGATAAATATTTTAACAGTAACAATATTCTTCTCTCAGTGCAGCTATCTGAAATCCTCTTTGTGAGTCTTATAAAGCTCGGCGTTGTTGCGCTAGTGAGCACTTTCGATGCAATGGGTTCATCCTTAGTAACTCGCGCAGCAATGAGGACCTACAGTTTTAGATAGGTTCCGAACCACCAGAACTACAGTGAGATAAGCCCATGGAAACTTCGAATTTCGAAATACTTAGCACAGAGGTGCTAGTCAACCGTAGAGACAGGGATTCTAACACAGTACTTGGGTAAACAAATATTCCTAGTCGAAAGTCCGACTCTTTATACTATTTTTTTTCTTTTTTTTAACAGACTACATGATGAGGAATATTCACTTGATTAACTAAGAAAAAGTTCTCTCGAAGAACCAGCTGACAAGAAAAAATGCAGTACTCGAGTCGGGAGCCAAAAACACGTTATCGATGCTGATTTATTAGTCGCTAACGAGGACTGCGAGCGGAATGGCAGCAGGCAAGCGCGAGGCATAGAGCAGCAGCAGTAGCAACAGGTGGAGGGGAGCTCACATCCTCTGGGAACTGTTGATGTCCAGTTTTCGAACAAAATGCAAACGAAATGAGTGATGAAAGATAATACCGAGGCGCGGTGCCGAACGGATGATAAGGGTATACGCCAAATTCAACTTGGCTGAGCTTATGTCACGTCGATCTGAATTCTAAAGTAAATCATATATGAAATATAATCAAGTGCATTTATTACATATTATTAATGAGCAAATATAAAATAACAGTTTGAGAGTCAGATGTAATTGAACGCATTATCTATTCAATTAGTCATTAATTTCCATTAGTTAGGTATAATCAGATACCTTTTCACTCTAACAATGAAACATAAACAGGCCTCGTAAAAGTTCCCTTTAACAAAATAAACCAACTTCAGACAAATCGATCAACCACCGCAGAACCGTAAACAAATCATGGTTTAACTAGGGCAAATCAAGTTGCAGCCCAAACGCAATCTCCTCTTCTTTCAACCTTCTCCTCCTTCTCCTGCTCCTTATCGCCAACAATGTATTTCTCCAACACAGAATTACGCGGGCTGAATCAACGCCGAGCTGCATCATCCCGGAAACAAGGACAAATTTTTAGGCGCCTCTGTCTCTCTTTCTCTCGCGATTCGCGGGCCATTTTTTATCGCGCACGCGCGAGCCATAAATCCTCGCGTCGAGCGCTGTCATCGCTCGTCGCGGCAACTTGGAGAATCCGTTATGCCGCAGCTTCGAAGTGTACGTAAGTACGTTACATGAGCGTCAGACAAGAAATCATGCGGGTAGAAGTGGATTTTTTGCAACGCGAAGGGCACGTATAATTGGGATTGCACTTTAGGGCGGCGCCTTGGTTTTCGAGATTTGTGGCTTTTTATGCGATCTGTCTTTTGAATTGTTAAAGTAATTAGGTGTAATGTTGCTGAAATTGATTGCAGAGGTTGACTATGGAGTTTTCTTGAATTTTCCAAAAGCTTCCAAATTTTTAAATAAGAAATAGACAATATAGAACTAAAAAGCAGCAAATATAAATTAAGTTAACTATATTTATATTAAGAAAAATATAAATCACGTGATAGTAATTCTCTATAAGAATTAGCCACTTTTATGATACCAGTAAAGTCACTTTATGATTCTGTTTCCTCTATTAATTACATTGATTAATAGAGAAATAGAACAGAACAGCGTATCATATTCACAGATAACTATACCCGTAATAATTGCAGCTGTTCATTTTTAATGAAGTTATATAAGGAACAGATTAATTGATTTATAAAAGAGCTTTGAATATTGAATATTTATATTTTTAGAATATAGAAAGTGTATCAGTTCTGTCTTCCTATATTACAAAATTTGTTTACACATAAATAAACCTGGTATAATTATCCTTGTATGAAATGTGTCTTTTATGCAACAAGAAAATAATAATAATGATCGCCAGTTCCATCTCTATTGAAAAAGTAATAATAAATTAATGAAAAGCAAAAAAAAGAAAATAAAACACAAATAAAACAGTCCCGCCATTAAATATAAACTTCTATAATTACAAAAATAAAAGTTTATTTATCCAACGCTTTTTATGCGGAACATTGAAGAAATTATTTTTATTTCTTCATTTCACTGCCTAATTAAAAATAATAATGAAAGCACGAAGAAGCGATGCGGAACGAAGAAACGTGCGCTGCTTTTAGCGAATATTATTATCTGTATAAATTGTGTATAGAGCGATAAGTAGAACGTGTCAGCTGCCGTAATAGCCACACGTAGACATACTTTCTGTTTTATGGATCACTTGCAGTTACGAGAATTAGATACGTGACGTGACAATAACAAGTAGAACCAGCCAAGTATATATCGACGCTCCCTACGAAAACTAGCACGATTCAGATTGCCACGAAGACTAGTCCATTTCAGCGTTGGCCGCGAAGACTAGCACGCCCCATTGATTTGCGTTGAAGACTAGCCCGATCCGCTTGATTGCGGCGAAGACTAGCACATTCCACTGCCTCTTATGTAAATTAACACGGTGACGCGAAGTGCTAGTTTTCGCGGCAAGCTTGCGAATCGTCTTACTTTTCGTCGCAAACTCGCGAATCGTGCTACTTTTCCTTGCAATCTTACGAATTGTACTATTATTCGGCGCAAACTCGTGAATGATGCTAGTTTTCGCGGCAACCTCGCGAATTATACTAGTATTCGCGGCAAAGTCGTGAGTTATGCTAGTTTTCGTTGCAGTTTTTTAAATGTGCTAGTCTTCGTGAGGAGGCCAAAAAAGGTGCTAGTTTTCGTAGGGAGCGTCGATATATATTACGGCCCCCCTTTTCTCCCGGCACCCCCGCGTTTCTCCTCTCTTCTTGCCTCTCATTCAAGCCCTGCGCGTTCACCTTTCACTCTCTCTTCCCGCCTAATTTCATTACACCACGTCAGTCCGAACCGCGAAAATTTTCGCGTTGAAATATTTAGCTCGCGCTCATGGAAGTGTAAAAGGCTCTCCCTCTCGCTCTCTCCCTCTTGTTTCACAACGGGGCTTCCAGGGACAAGGAGAGGTTAACGAGAGGTTGCCGCCGCCACCGCTCGCGTGTATGTATACGTGCGCATTGTGCGCTATCTGTCACGCCGCCGGCAGAAAATCATTTTCACACCTCGTCGCTCCACCGAGAAGAAGCTCCGCAGTTGCGCCGGACGCGCGCCGTTTGTTCGCGCGAGCTGTGACACCGCTGACCTTTTTTTGTGTATGTTCATTGTGAGGAGAACTGGTTCTTCTTTTTTTTTTAATTTGGTACAAAATTTTTTGGCAATGAGGTGATATTTTGGGAAGGACGAGGGTGGCACGGTATTGTTTTATAGGTGGTCAGCTTTTGAATAGTTTTTATTTTTCTCTGTTCAAAATTTAGTTTTTTGTATCGTAGGAGTTTGAGAAACTATATAATTCCGAAAATTATCGGCTTGGTATGCTTTTTTTCCTATAAAAAGTTATTTTTTATTTTTGTAAGCTATATACTCCATTCAGTGCATACTGTAAAAAGTTTTTATATTCTAAAGTCGTTTATCCCAGCCCTCTAGGAAATTGCTCCAGCTACATTTTTTCTTTTCTTTTTATGAAAAGGTCAATTTTTTACGTTTTTATTGGTTTATTAAAAATGAGAAAATTGAGGTATTAAAGAATTTATAAACTATAAAGAAAATCAACGACTTAATTGAATGCAGCTTTGTGTAATTAAAAATTATCCCTTATATAAATTGAGCATTCGAGATAATCTATTTTGCCCTCGAACGCTCTCGAAATCTCGAATAATCGAATCCGTCTCGAATCTCTAAAGGAAAGAAACAAAAGACGAAACGGTGGCGCGCGTAGCGCGCTGATTAACGCTAGTTAAAAGAAAATTCAATGACGCTCATTACATACCTTCAGAAAAGCGGATATCGAAAAAGTGTGATCGAAATGTGATCGAATTGGCTACACTCGAATCGATATTTTCTCAAACATGAAAACTTTACTGACTCTAAAGTAGATGATTCATAAAGGTGAAAAACAGTATTAATTAGTCTATCTAATTACTGTGAACTTGTGAACTTGTGAACTTTCTACTTTATGGTTGGAAAAATTGTTTACATTTCGGACAATGACGATTTGAATACAATATCGATCATATTTTCTTTAGTCTTCATGACCAGCCGATAATTCGAACATTCGAATTACATGCATTCCCTAAAAAAGTCATGAGTAAATAACGTAATTTGGAGTAACAAAATTTAATATTTTGCTACAAATATGAAGTAAACGTTCGGCTTTTCGATACCCACTCCTTCAGAAATTAATGATTAATGAGTGCGTTCAAGAATGAAACAACTAAATATAAACGTAACGATATCTCATAAATAAAGAAAGTCTCATTCACATCCACATTTCTATATTTTAAATTGAATACAGTCTTTAATCTCGTCATTACATATAAATAGCCGCATAACCATACCCCTTTTCAAGATTCTAAAACGCCCCAGGAATAAGTATTATACAGCAACCCGAGCTCGCTAAATTAACTTGATCCAGTCGACAACCCGAAGACAATAAAGCCCCCCTAAAAAGTAACCTAACCCTCCGTCCGCTCCCCCTTTTCATCTCATTCATCCCAAATGCGGAATCCTCGGCTCTCGCGCGAAATGATCCACGCGATAAAGGAGGAGATATCGCGCGCGCACAGGCGAACGGCAATTTCGGGGGGGCAGTGACTGAAGCAAAGCTAATGACGACGACGATGACTGCGTCCCCGGCGGTCTTTTTGCCCGATCGGCGCCCGTCTGATTAGTTGTGAGCGGTGGACGGCTCGTCGAGCAGTAGCTCATTTTTCTAAGTGCCGCGACGGTTAACCCTTCCAAGTAAACCGGACAAGTGCGGGTCTGGAGGTCGATTAAGGATGGTGTGATCGAGATGGCTTGTGGTAAGTTATGAGGTACTTTTTGAATTTTTTCGACGGTTCTTATGCGAGGGCTATGGGTGGCGAAGTTTTTTTTATTAAATCGGTGAATGGTCTTTTTTTTTTTAAGAGAATAAAGGGTGTGTTGTATATTGCTTTAGAGGAAGACACGAGGTTTCTGTCAAAGTTCTGGATATATTGTTAATGAAGATGATGTAGAGAGTTCTTTGAATTAAAAACGTTTATTATTTACTGTGGCTCAGTGTTCGGAATCATGCTAAAGTTATTTATAATTTTTAATTTGGACTCGATTTACTTGGGAAATGCGATAGTTTCAAACAGAATGTTTTAAAGAGCTTATATAGATGACTTCTTCTTTTATGGAGATTTTCAATTTTTCGGTTTTCCTGTTACTTAATATCACATTATGGAAGTTTCGAAGGAACGACGAAAGGAAAACTTTCTTAATACATTCTCATAATGCTATTACTTCAGTTTTCCACAATTTGATTGCTTTTCACTTTTTATTACTTTACATTCCAAACTTGCTTTTAATAAGTAATGTAGTAATGAAAGAGTTTCGTAATGTGTGGATATTACCAATAGACTAAGTTGTTGAGAATTCCTATATTACGTGAGATTGGAGAATAATTAATTAACCTTATTTTAACTCGAAAAGAGATTAATTGCTAAATAATGGATGGGTATAAATGAAATTTAATGCGTATAAGAAAGTTTAATGCATATTCAGTAGCAGTAGCTTTAAATAATTTTAGAAATGTACTAGAAAGATCACGCGCTCTTCACGCGATTTATTTCTTCATGCTAGAAGTTTAAAATTAAAATTAAAATTAAGAATTACAAACAGTTATTTATTAATTGAAAAAAAGTTGCTTCTTGTATTTTGATTTACGCATAATATTAATCTCAACCATAATATTTAAGAATATTAAATTTTGATATTCGAAACTTTAAACAATAAAAATATTCTTCATTACTACGATTTTAATTAAAAATGTCTGAATATCTTCTTAATGCTTTCTTATTTCTTAAATTCAAAGTTTAAATGTTGTCTAAAAATCCCGCCGACTCCTAACTAATCGCGTATCATCCCTACTGTCATCACTTTTTTAAAGAGAGGATTTGACAACAATGAAACAGAATACATGACACTGTCACAAAACACGGTATATTATCTACAGAAGACTACGGCATAAGTCGTTTTATACACAGTTTAATTTTATCCAATCAGCTCAATTCTTAAGCACTACAGCCTCGCGTCAGTCACGTCAGCATCAACCAATCACAAGTTTATTTTGATCGGACTTAGCCAATCACAAACGTCTTATTTTGGCTTCACTTTCCGCTCATTACTTTTTTAAGATAGGATCACAAACGACTTATTTTGACTTCACTTTTCGCTCATCACTTTTTTAAGATAGGATAGTAAAATGAGAAAATATAAACATCGACCTGGACGAGCTTACACACTGCACGCAGAGGTTGGTTAACCTCAGGTCATTCGTGTTGTGGTGCGGTGTAGTGCAGGGAAGAAGATTAGAATAGATCATAAGTTTGATTTGCCGCAGTGTAAAGTGAACGCGCTACAAGGCATCGATGTCATATCAGAATGTCGAATAATATTCGACGAATAGTTGAGAGTAAGGGATGATAAGTGTAAGAGGCAAGTATAAGACTATATCCTTATGATTACTATCTTATATAATTAGGATTAAATTTTTTTAATTATTGTCAATATTTTAATTGTGCAAAAAAAATAAGGATTTTATTTAAAAACTTCAAGTTACCACTCAAATAACTCCGAAAATTAGGCCTTAACATCAAGGTCAGTAGTAAATGCCCCCCCTCCTCCCACCCTATTTTAGTAATCTAACGGAAAAAGCTGTCACTCGAGAGTAAAGCAAGATCAATCTTTACGGACTGTTGTCTACCAAACACTCGCGTGATTCAATTACATTCCAACCTCCAAAACCCAAACTCAAACAACGCATCAAGCCACCCATTCACAATTGCTCGAAACGGCGGAAAATCAAATACACACACGCTACGCCCGTAATACGACCAAACCACTTTCCGTTGTACCGCACGCACTCGCTCGCTTTATTCCCGATTTATCGTTATTCATTAACTTTTTATCGTCTGCTCCGGCCACGCGGAAAAATTTATCCTCCACTGAACTTTATGGTGCGTCCTCGCTGTTTCTGGCTTTTTTTACTTCTTTACGGACGGCATCTGCGCGCAATTGTATTCTCCGTGTGGATAATTTCGGCCAAGTTCTCGCGAGTTTATTTTGTATCGAGAGGGGCAGAGATAGAGAAAGAGAGCTAATGAAGCCTGTTTGATCTCTTTGCGCAAGTTCTTCATTCAGTTTACGCGGCGAAGTCTGAGTTTAGAGGGGGTTATATATACACTCGAGCTGATTACGCGGCTGGTGAGCGCAGCGCGGATAATAACTCGTCTCGGATTATTCTTAACGACGTTTCGCGGCCTAGAATTCAGCTGTGCTACAAGACAGCCGAGTTATGGATCTGTTGAGGGTGAATTGGAGCGAAGGAGATGTTCAAAGGTTCGCTGTATTAGCGATGATGTAACGTGAATTTTGAGAATTATCGAAGCTCATTGTTGGCTATACGATAATTTGCTGCGTTTCGTTAATAAACAGCATTATTGATTTTATTATAAAAATAAAGAGCACTTAATACTAAACAGTATACTTATTTTATTCTCTTTGTTATATATATCGTATCCATCTAAAATGCATGGGAGTTGTCCTTTGCCGAAAAAGCATACAAGGATCATCCTCCTCCTCCTTTGGAAGTGCTGTGAGAAGAATAAATTGTCCTCTTCCTCGACTTCTTCGGAGGAGTAAGGTAAAATACCCGGATGGTAAAATTTACCATCTTGTAATAATTATACTATTTTATTTAATAAAAAGAAAATGTATTTATTCTGACTTTAGGACGAATTATTGTAAATCGGAAACGACACGCTTCCAGTCATCACTCGAATATTACTATGTCTCGAGTAGTAAAACTCCGAGAGTCTCGCACACGACACCTCTCGCACTTATTTATAATAGGTATAATACCGTATTTTCTTCACGTGATTCTGGCGACAACCCGACGAGTCTGGGCAGCACTGGCAGACGATGCGACGCAAGCCGGAGCGCATTTGACGGTGATGCCACGGTTCAGGGCCAACCTCGAAGACGATGCGTCTGGTGATATCTTGTGCCGGTCGGAATCGATAAGTGCGTTGAAATGGTCGATGTGGCGTTATCTAGACGTGGTAGTCTTTGGTGCTCTGGCCCGAGATCCAGACTAGAATTATGTATTATTATTAAGACTTAAAATCGAGCCTTACGCAATCACGGAGTTTCGCTCGTCCTTATTATCACTTACCCCTTTCGGGAAGTTGCAGAATACAATTCTGAGGCGGGAGCTGAGTTGACTGCTCAGCTTCGCCGTCGCTCTCGGAGTGACCGAGGCTAGTCAAATTCGGCGTCGCTTCGCCTATCTCCCACTCACGTTTCTTACCACTACATTCGCGTATAGTTTCATGTGTGTACGCTATTGTATACGTCGGATATTGTTCGAGCGACGATAATCTGTTACAAGCTGAAGAGGTAGAATTTTACGATAAATCTGGTCAGCGATTTATAGCAACTGTAATAGCTGTAGTAAATGAATCTAATGACAGTAGCAATGACCTATTAGATTCAAACATTTCCTTGTCAGATAATAACTTTTTATATTTTCTAGATTCTCATCAAGGTTAGTTAACATTATGTATAAAACTTATTAATTAATTTTATTTACAAATTTGTTTATAAATATTCTTTACAAAAATTGATTATCATGAATAATATTAATATTATATTTTAAATAAAATTATTACTCGATCGACAGAAAATGATATCAGTGATTCAACAGTAGATGAAAAAAATTCTTCAATAGTAGTTGAACCATTGAATTCTGAAGATATTTCTGTAAATGTAGACATCAATCATCAAAGTGTCGGAGACACTAATTTGGAAACGTCGAGTGGATATGAAGAAAAACCTCTTGATTTGTCAGAAAATAGTCACTCAAGAATTAATTTTTCTGATGCGAGCTTGGATTCACGTGTAGCTGATATGCATGTCACTACAGATACCAGTAAGCCCAATGGTACGGATGTCAGCATTGATGAAGTGATTCTACAGACATTCAAAACCAGTCTAATCAAGTTCAGCCTGAAAATTCTCATGAAGAAAATGAAAAAGGCAACATATCTAAAAACTTCCAGAATGCTTTTATTTTACCGAATTTCACTACCAAGAAAAATAAAAAAATCAAAAATCAAGATCTTCCGCCTGTAGTAGTCGTCGATGATTTGCTTGAGATTTTGCAAAAAAAAGAAGAAAAAAAATTAAAAGAGGAACAAATTTTGCAAAATAAGCAAGCGAAAGAGAGAATGAAAATTATTAAACAAAAAGAGCAAGTTTCAAAAAGTTTACAAGAAAGTAAAAAGAAAGGTGAAAAAAACAAAGAAAATATTGAACAATTACAGAATAAACAGAATGAACTAATTACAAAAGTAAAAGAAATTGATAAACTGTTAATTAATGAGCAACTATAAGCGTTAGCTAAAAAAATAAAAATTAAAGAAGAAAAAATGTAAAATTAAATATTATATAATATATTTATTTAATAATTATTTATGTAGTAACATTTATTATTAATAAACTATGTTATTTATTAATCTACACAATTAGTTTAATATTCATTTGATTTGTTGTACTAAAATACAAATTAAATTTTCGTGCCTGTCCGAGTATTGGTTCCATTTTGTCCGGGTATACCAGTCAAGCCGAGAAGCCTGTCCGAGTACTACCGTAAAATATGCTTTCTTAAAAAATGTTATAATATTTCTCCTATAAGGTTTATCGGCTTCATTTTTTTTAAATAATGTAAAAATGCTTAAACTTTATAATAAAAAAAATACCCCTAGAAGAAACGAAGATTTTCTATCGAAAATAACATTTAAAAATGTTATACTTGAAAAAGTGTCCGGGTATTGGATATTTTACCTTAGTTGCCGAGAGTCCAGACTCAGCCTGACTTATAGCCGGTACCGCGCCTACTTTTTTCTTCCTTTACAAAGTTATTCCCTTGCCGGGCATGTACTCTAATCTTTGGTTATGTTTATCCTCTTAAGTAACTGATAATAACTACTGTAAGGACGAACAATGAGTAACTACGATTGCTGGGCGGCCGACTGCAATCCTCATGTCTCAAATGGAGATTGCTTCAGGAACAGGGAAAAAAGAAACTAGGAATACGGAATAAAATTTTCTCCTCAAAAGATTTTGAATCCTCGTCACTATTTCAACGAAAAATTGATGTCTACTTTTTTAACCAAAAATCGACGTGTCCGCTTTACCAACGAAAAATCGACGTGTCCGCTTTTCCAATGAAAACTCGACGTGTCCGCTTTTCCAACGAAAAATCGACATGTTCGCTTTTTCCACTAAGTCGACAATATAGTATATATAATAGTATAAGAACACTTAAGTGTGTTTCCCGGGACTAAAAACTGTATAAGCGTTACTTCTGGGACGCGTTGTTATTTCCGGATCATCCCAGAAAAACCTGTGGTATATAACCGTATTTTCTGGTACGCGTCTAGAGAAAAAAGAAAGAGTCCCAAAAACAGGGTTAAGGGAAGAAGGTACCGATTTTTGGCCAAAAAATCGACTTTTTTTTAACGTTTTAAACTATTTTTTAGCCATTTTTCTGCCCGAAAACCTACTCCTAATGTCATAATTTTCATATAATTATTTAATTTGATTTATTTTAACATTTATCGTTAGAAACACCATTTAGCGTTTTTTGCCTTTTTTATAATACTTTTCTCTTTTTGACAAATCCAGTTCATGTACAATTATACCTTTCTACGTCACTACTTTCCCTTTGAAACTACACAATTACTATTCAATTTTGATATTTAAACTTAGTTTGCTCATATAATTTTATAAATAAATCGTCCAGCTGTTATAATAAACTCCATTCCATCGACTATGGCCCGTTCGTTACACGCAATAAGGAACAGGGGACAGGTATATAGTACATGGGTACTATATCTATATACATAAGATACAAGTGCTGTTCCTCATATACATATATAGATATAGTAATCTATGTTACTTGCTGTATCTGTTCCGTTCTTTTTTGTACATAGCGGGCTTAACTTCACGATTATTGTGTTTCTGAGTTAATACAAAAATCGTATATATTATCCTCAAAAATTTGTTTAGTTTTGCTGCAGTAAAATTGTAATTAAAATCCATTGAAAAAGTTTAATAACACGTATCACACAACTGATGAGAATTTTTCCATCGGTTTTACAGTCTTATAAATTAAATTAAAATAATTAATATTTATGGCAGTCAGATTTTTAAAGATAAAACTAAGGTCTATTAAAGATGGGTTAAAATGTTTTTTAGAGATATATATGGGATTTATGGGAAGGTGGTCAAAGGTTATTGCTCAAAATGGGTAAAAATGGTTTTAAAGATTGTAATTTTAAAGGAGCAACTTATTTTTCTTCTTAGGTGTAAAAAATCAAATATTTTTCCTACCTATATTGGAAAAAAATTTAATGATAAGGGTTTTTATCGGGATTACAACAAAAGAGTTTCTTATGTACTACGGAAAAATATTTTCTTTTTCAAGAATAAATTACTTAATTTAGAAATTAGAGATTTGAATTTTGAAATTAATCGTTTGAATAAATATTTATTAGAGCTTGAAAGATGTTTATATAATAAAGTAGAACATAATGATTTGCAAGAATTTTTTCGTGATCAAAAGAGGCCCTTTGAAAAAGTAAAATATAATCATAGGAGTAAATTAAAAAGAAAATTTGAATATTTAAAACATAAAAAACACTCTCACGTCAATCAAACTAACAATGCTAATAAAGATTGGTTTAGAAATCTAACGGACAAAGTAATACCAGAAGAAGTGGTAAATATCATGTCAAAGGGTGCTAAATCTGGAATATCATATTCAAGTAAAGCTCTTCCGATCAAGAATATCATCGTTGAGGTAGAAAGTAGTATTAGTAGTTTTAATCTGGAGTTTAAAAAAGAATGTAGGAGTTCTTTAGTTAAAGTTATTAATAATTTTAAAAGAGAAAATAGATTTGATAATTATTTGAACAGTAATTTGTTGCATGAATTAAAAATAAGTTATTTTTTTATCTAGGTTTCACGATACCAAGACAATACGAGATTTAACGAAAGTATCGTCTTGGTCTTGAAAAATATTGGAATAAAAAGTATATGGCTTTGTCTTGGTATCGGTCTTGGTCTTGTCGAGAAGTCTTGGTCTTGGCATGAAATATTATCAAATTCATTCGATGCAACTTTAAAACGATAATAATTTAAAAAGGTTATTTAGTAATTGTAAAGACAAGGATGATAAAGGTTTAAAATCGGGAGTAGTTTATAAAATTAATTGTAGGGATTGTAATGGATGTTATATTGGTCAAACGGGTAGATATTTGAAGAAGAGAATATATGAACATCAATATAGTTTACGTAGTACAAATTTTACATCGGGTTTGAAAGAACATTGTTTAAATAGTTTGCATTCTTTCGATTTTGGGAGTGTGGATATTTTGGAACAAGGGATTAAGAATAAATATAAGAGGGAAAGCCTTGAAAGTATTCACATTCTAAGGAATCGGAATAATGTAAATTTAATGGTAGAGTCAAGTAAATTAGATAATATTTATCATTCTTGATTAATTTAAGTGAGAATGGAAAGTTGGAGAGGGGAAGGTGGATGGTGGTGGGGGCAAGAGGAAATAAGTGGGTATGGGTATATAAGGAGGTGTATCGCGGGTTTCATTTCAGTCCCTGAGGAGGAGCCGGAGCGGGCTCGAAACGTTGGGCAATTGGGCAATTTGGTGGTGGGGGGCCGTCAGATAGTCCTTTGCTAATAAAGTTTTTTTTTCCAGGTTTTAATTAAATTTTTATTTCAGATTCTGCGGGGGTGATTATAAACAAGGGCAATCTGACTGCCACAAATATTAATTATTTTAATTTAATTTATAAGACTGCAAGACCGATGGAAAAATTCTCATCAGTTGATAGTAATTTGCAGTCGACATAAGTAATATTTTTAATGACGTATCACACAATATTAATATTTAATTAATAATTAAATAATAATAAAAAATCATTATTAAAAAGTGTTTGCTTCTTGTAAATATTCAATTTTGTTTTGAAAATGCACATTTTATCCAATAAGTGCATGTGCCAAGAAACAAATATGTTTCTAAAAAAAAAGAAAAAACAAATGCAAATGATAGTGGATAAACGAAAAATTGATAGTGTTAGAGGCCCTGAAAAGACAGCGGTGAAAACTAAATTAAACAGCCCTGTTGATATAAGTGAAAGTGATGAATTCATCCTGGTTCACACAAGTTTTTCTTGTAATTTTTAAAAAGAAACAATTTGTAGTGCTTATTCTAGAAAATGTGATAGTGCTTCAATAACTGAGAGAAACGAATTGTGTATAAAACTAGTGTTATACTGTAAAAATTGTGAAACTGTTATCAGAGAAAATTTTACAAGTCCACGAATGGAATCTACAAATAATAGACAAGTAGCATTTGTGGTGAACCGAAAAGCTGTAGAATCTACCAATGATATCCAGAATATAACTTTTGGTTTGAAGCTCACAAGAGTAGTCAAGAGTGTAATGCCAATTATGAGGGTGCTTCTGGTAGTATGGAAATCCAGGCTGCTGTGAACATTTAGAGTCGCTTGGTTCGAAAGAATGGTATGAGGTATTTAACACTTCCGTCTGATGGATATGCAAAAACTTGGACTCGGCTAAATTAACTGGCACCTTATGGAAAATCTATTTTTATAAAAAAAGAAGAGTGCATTAACCATAAGCAAAAGCGAATAGATAAAGACCTCCGAGAACTTGCTATGAAAGAAAAGCTTGGTGGAAAGTCAGATGGTGCGCTTGCAGTTTCTAAAATAAATCAGTTGCAGAAATATTATAGAAGAGCAATTGTCAATAATAAATATGATTTGAAGAGTATGCAAGACGCCATCCATGCTACTTTATACCATTGTTCGTTGACAGACCAAAGACCTGACCACAGCAGATATCTAAAAGGTTCTTCGACGAGAATGAAACAGATCAAAGAGAGTATCGGCATTCCAAAATATCAGAGAAGCTTTGTGTAAAGAAACCGAAACAAGCCAAGTGTATGAACTTTGGAGCTGGTGAACATTGACAGGTAAATAATTCTTTGATACATAATTTATACAATTTTTCATTAAAATATGTTCGTTTATGTTTAAAGTAATTTTTAAGTATGAGTTTTTGTAATTGTTTGTATTGTTTTACGCAACCAGTTTTGATGTACGGTTTTGGATTTTTTGGGTTCATTTTCTAGAATACATTTACTGCAAAATTACATTGAGACTTTTAGGTTACACCTTAATTTTCAATTCCTGTTCCACCATAAAATCATTAAAAATACAAGTTTTTTAATAAATAAAAAGTAACTTATGACTTATTAGCAATAGAAAAAATAAAATTAGCTTTTGACTAATATTGCAATGTAAATTTCTTTATTCGGGTCCCAAAAATATGTATCTTCGAACTGGCACACATTGATCGAAAGCCATTGCGTAGAATGCTAACTGAATATATATCTTTTTTACAGGTGTTTTGGCCAGTGCAGCTTATAAAATCTCTAAAATTGAACCAACAGAGGTGGTTTTGAGCTACTTTTTGTATATATTTGTATATATTTCAATAACAAAAAAATTTCCCTGAATAATAAAAAAAATTGGACTCTCCTGTACCTTCTTCCCTTAAAGGAACTTATATATATATATATATATATATATATATATATATATATATATATATATATATATATATATATATATTCCTTTAAGGGATATATATATATAAGTTCCTTTAAGGGAAGAAGGTACAGGAGAGTCCAATTTTTTTTATTATTCAGGGAAACTTTTACGGTCGGTAATTGCAGGATGACTCAACCTTACTGACAGAGCTGATCGTATCAGAATTCGATGGGTAATAATTTTGGGTTATCAGCTCTGTCAGTAAGGTTGAGTCATCCTGCAATTACCGACCGTTGGTATGGAGTTATCGACTGCCGATAAAGCAGAGTTGGGTTCTCGGCCCTCTGTAATTACCGCTGCCGGCAACGTGGCGCTCTACCTTACCGACTTGGGTTACCAGGCACTTTGATCAAGCGGGTCAAAAGCGACATAGCTCACCGACTAAACGCTAAAATTAGTAATCTTGAAAATGTTAATACACTTGAAACAAAGAAACACCTCATTATTTTTTTCTTCATTTTATATTATGCACATTTTTAATCCACGTAATATTTAAATTTTCTGCTATATAATTTATCAGAATAATAAGTACTATACCAACCTCAATTTTCAATGTAAAGCTAACCTGTAATTACATTATGTTTTATCTTCATTATTAACATTTACCAAAATCATTGAGTACCCAGTCCTCTAACATAGAGTATATATCCTTCAATCAATTACCACAAGAACAATCAACGCACACACAGCACTCGAGACAATTAATATAATAACCATCAATGCCGAGTGACAAAGCCCTCTCATTAAAACTCGAATAATAATCCCATCAATATAATTAATTGCACGCATGAGTCCCAGTTAATTACAGCTCCTAGCTCCGGCCATCGCGCGAGTTAATTACTCCAAAATCAGCGGGTCCTAATCGAAAGACAAAGCCGATCATCAAGGGCACGGCCCGCGAAAGGGATCGAAATCGCGAAAATCAATTATCCTCAATCCCTTTCCCTCCCTTCCCACTTTCCGGTTGGAATCTAATAACGGCGAATCTCCCTCCCTCCGAATTCTTTGATCCTCGATCTACTCCCTCGTAACTATTCTGAACGCGTACAAGATAGCGGGCGTTCCTCACCTAACACCTGTATGTGCGTGCGTTTGTGCGTGTATGTGTATATGTGTATACGTTAAAGCACGCGCAGTGTCGCACATAAGCAAGGGGGCATGCGCCAAGGAGTAGGAGAGAGAGGGCGAATATGTTTACGCGCCGGAGTGCAGAGGTGGACGACGACGGTTTTATATGCCTGGAAAGGGGTCGTTGTAATTTTATGCATGCGCAGGGATGCGCCGCGAGCGCGCGTTTAACGAGGGAGGATTAAGCGCGCCGCGAGTAAGCTTACATTTTTGGGGAATTAAACTTAATCTTTGGTTTATTTTTCTATTCATTTCACAATTAACCTTTGTTTGGTATAGTGAATATGAAATGTATGCATGTACTTACTTAACGACGGCTATACAATCTATAAAATTGAGAGCAAAAGTTGTTATATACGTAAATTTCTAATTAGAGTATCGCATGATATGTAAGTAGATACATACTTAAAATCGATTTACTTTGAGAGAAAAATAAGTTCGGAAAAAGACGGCTCGAGTACGAAAGCTGATACGGAAAGTCTATATGTGGTGAGTAGATGCGTGCCTTATCCTGTAAGACTGTAAGACAAGTCTTATCCAAGCCAGTAAGCATCCCCTTACGTGTATACATATATATCGGTATCATTTTTCTTTGAGATAATGTTTACGATAGCTGCTCAATTTTCATCATGTCTTTTGAATTTTCTTCCTACGCAAAGAAGCTACCAGAAGTGAATGATAATCTTTTGATTAACATTTATTCATGAATCATATGAATGTGCACTGTAGCTAGATTACGTATCGGAGATTGTCGGATCTCATTTGGTATTCTCAGAGTAAAAATCCAAAAGCAAATACGGAAAACCAAATAATATAAGTAAACGCACGTGCCTAATGTGTACAAATAGATTAAATAAATATTAGCATATATATACACTTGAGTAAGCATATACGTACAGGGACTCCCAAAATTAATTCAGTATAGCTTACCATGCACTCGACAGATTAAAGGTCCCTAGATGGAAAATGTATGGGAAATTGCGTTCCGTAACACTGCCACTCTATCGGGCGAACGAATTTCCCACAAGTGTGACTCGCAGACACCCGCACGTATGTATTTGAGAGCCCCGCGTTAATCAAACGTCCGGGGACGCGAAAGCGATTACTAGCCGTTGCTTGTGCGCGTGCAGGCGCGTAAAGCACGCCTTTATAAAAGATGCATGAGCACGGTTTCTCGTTTCAGGCTTCGATCCCCCCCCCCCCCCTCTCTCTCCTTTCGGTCTAGAGTAAACGGAATCGGCAAAATGCAGCGGCCATTTGAATGTACGCACGTATAGAAAAAGGAGAGAGAACGAGAGAGAGATAGATAGATAGAGAGAGAGAGAGAGAGAGAGAGAGAGAGAGAGAGAGAGAGAGAGAGAGAGAGAGAGAGAGAGAGAGAGAGAGAGAGCTAGGGTCGTTTGTGGTATTCCTTCTTCGGTGGCCGCCCCGCTCTCTCGGGTCTCCTTTTCTCGGACGTATTATATACACGATTGTGAGAGTATATAGGGGAAGAGGGTGAAGGAAAGTTTTGCGGTTCTCGGCAAAAAGTTCTCGAGATAATACGGTGCAGGGAACGGGGTTTCGAAATCTATGGAAAGATGCGGCTAGGCGCGGTTGTGAGTATAACGGGGGGGGTCCAAAGTTTAGACGATCCACTTTAGAATTGAAGTCAACTCTAGACGTTCTCCATTCCGACATAAGCTACTGCAGATTGTACAAAATTTCGAAATTCTAAATTACGAAAACCATATTTTCGAATGTAACAATTCACCTACTGTCCAAAACATCGAATTTCATCAATACTCTTTTAAAACAAATATAACTTATTTCTAATGATTTATTTCGAAATATCTTTATTGTATCCCTATTAAAATTCTATAAATGAAATTCGATGTTTTGGACAGTAGGTGAATTGTCACATTCGAAAATATGATTTCCGTAATTTAGAATTTCGAAATTTTGCACAATCTGCAGTAGCTTATGTCGGAATGGAGAACGTCTAGAGTTGACTTCAATTCTAAAGTGGATCGTCTAAACTTTGGACCCCCCCCAGTATAACGAGTGGCGAAGATCTCGGAGAAACGGTGTGGTTAAGGTTCTCAGAAGCAGAATGAGAGCTTGGTTGGAGGAAATAAAATTTTTCAGACTTTCTCTTACGTGAATTGTTCTTTGAGACTCATTTATCGAGAAATATTGATTTTTCTTGTAAATTTTAAGTTACTAAAAAAATTTATAAATAGATGAGTGTCTGCAACAGTAACTTATTATTTATGCAGATTTCTTTGGTATTTCAATTTCACGGCTAATTTTTGGTAAAACGTGTGATATGATGAAATTTTGTATTTTTAAGTCAATTTTAGTAGATTGTTAATTTTCGGAAATTTATTGAGATTTTACCAACACTTACCAGATAAAACTTGATATAGAGAATTCAGTGAAATTAATGATACCTTTTGCTATATAAATATAAAATTTTCCATACTTTTAACAATTTTTAACGTGTATCAATGTGGTTGTGTCAATACGTATTCGCAGTATCACTATATCTAATCCAGTTCTATTAACTTGCATACAAAAAGTACAGCACAACCTTGTTTAAGTACAATTCTTATTTTACCTTGAAGATAATTCCTGTTATTTATTTGAATTCCGCTAATATTAATCGATATCAAATTGACACTGTATTTTACAAGATACTAACATGGCAATTACATGTTATTTTTATGGTCTAAGATACTATCAAAAATCTAATCAGCTTTCAGCTAAAAGAATGAAATCTGCATTAATGACTTTGTTTGCGACCTCCACGCTTATCAACTTAATGAAGGGTTGCATTCGACAATGCATATATTCGATAAAAAATCAAATCTCCTGCGATAATATCGCATAAATATTCAATTGCAATTTAAAAGTTCATATTCTAGAGCAAGTATTTTTCCTCGTCCTTCGGATATCCGCCCTGTCCTTTTTTCAAGTATCGATCAACCAACCAATTACCAAATCTATAGAATGCAAAAAGCTTAATTCGACATCATTGTCGTCGTAACAGTCCTTTTGCATTAAACCTTAAGTTTGTAACCCTTACATTATAAGATCTTATATTCTCTATTATACATGAAAAAACTAAAAGTAAAAGTAATAGATATCAAATTATTTCCAAATAAGACCGAGCCAAGGTACAATGTTAAAAATAGTTGTATAAAATTTCAGATAATGTAACGGAAGCTAACTTCCGAATCGTATATGAATACGATTTCATGACATAACTAAAATATCAATTAGTTTCTTAAATTTAATGTATATATTTATGAATTTTCATATACGTTAAAAGTTATGTAGTTTAATAACTTAATTTAAAATTCAGCAACGGAAATGTTAAGATTCTGTCACATGTTTATTAAATTTCATATGCATAGATACATAATTTTTCATGGATTATACCTTAAATTTAATGTGCAAATGCATGAAATTTCAAGCGATTTCTCGCTGAAAAATTCTATGCATTTATTTGAATTTTCATGTAAAAAGCGTTAAATTTTATACATGACTGCATAAAATATTTAATTTTTGTATATTAATGTATATTAATTTTAATTTAATTATACATTGCTTTTAATGCAAATTTCAAAATGAAACTTATAACGTTAATTTAATGCAATATAAACTTATATTTTACTAGAGATTTTCAAGTGCATTGATTGATATTATTTATGTAAGATACAGTAAATTTAATGTACGTACAGTAATTTAATATTTTAATTTAACCTTTCTTATTAATTTAAACACATTTTTTAACATTTTTATACAAACGAAACACATAAACAGACGCTTAACAATACATATGATAAATTACATAATTTAAAAAAAGTACAAATTTTTTTCGGACCTAAGGGGGAATCGAACTCTAGACGCTCAATTCGCAGGCTAACATTCTAACCATTACGCTATACAACAACGCTACATGCAGTGATATACAACGCTCTGCAGTGATATACGGAGATGCGTGTCTATCGCGTATCGGCAAACGAGTATAGCGAATTGACTATAATGTTTTTAGGATGTATCGTACAAATTTGAAAATTCAGCGATATAATGAATTCGAAAACCTTTATATCGTACATCGTACATATGTAAAAATTCAGCGATATAAGGAATCCGAAAACCTTTATATCGCAGGGAATAAAACATATCACTATGATTGATTTTTTTTTTACTCTATAACGATAAAGGATAATAACGAAAAAGGATGAACATTAAAAGTTTTGACAACATAGGTATAGACAATGTGAAAATACAGCCATATAATGAATACATAAACTTTTGTGTCGCAATAAAAAACTATGAGATAATTTGTATTACTCTATAACAAAAAAAGATAAAAATTAAAATATTTTTACGTTTTTTTCATACATTGTAAATATATTGAAAGGTACTGCATTCTATTAGTCAAAAACTAATAAAATGAATTAACTAACACCGAAAAAAAACTTCTAGTTTGTTTATTTAAATCATTTCTTAAAAATTTGTTTTTTGAAACAAGTAATTATTTATTTAAAAGAAAATTTTACTTGATTTAAGAAAATTTAAGTATATTTAAATAAAGAAAATAAATATTTATTTTAAAAAATATTTTTTAAGAAATGATTTAGATATTGATTATTAAAATTTATGATTTAATTTTTTTCTTTACTTTGTTGATTCTTTTCTCAAAATTCAATTTACAATGTGTGAAAAAATGAAAAATATTTTAATGTTTATTCTTGTTCGTTATAGAGTAATAAAAATTCACTCATAGTTTTTTATTGGGATTTCAAAGTTTTTGTATTTATTATATTGCTGCATTTACACATTTGTGACTTTCTCGCAAATCTTTTAATATTAATTCTTTTTCGTTATTACCGTTTATTGTTGTAGAGAAAAAGAAATCACTCTTATTTACATATTTTTCACTAATATACTTAAAAGTTCCCGAATTTATTACATCATTGAATTTTGACATTTGTACTAAACTTCCTAAAAACATTGTAGTCAGCTCGCAATACTCGTTTGCCGATACGCGATAAATACGCATCTACGTATATCACTGTAGAGCAACCCCCCTGAACTCTAACCGCGATATATGCACCATGTCTATTAGGAGCTAAGTACCGTTATGTATGCAGTGTGTTCCCGGATAAAAACAGTTTTTTCTTATAAATTTTAACCCGTAGAATCCAAATATCGAGGTTAAAATTCGAAAAAGTGGTAGAAATTGTTATAACGAATTTATTTAAATGAATGGGGCAAAGATATGGTTTTTTATCGGAATAATTTTTTTATGAAAATTTAGGTTATTTTGAGACGAATTGCATTTTAGAATTTGTTTTGAGAAATCGATATTTCAAAAGTTATGAATTTTTGAAATTCGTTTTTTACATTTTTTTGCAACTTTGGTTAACAATAACATTGCAAAGAATGAACTTTTTTTTTTTTAAATGAAAGTGTCCTCTTATTCTTTAAGATGAGAACTACCTTATTCATTAGCATTATTTTAACTTTTACGTTGTTAACTATTTATTTTGTTATTTAAGGCCATGTGAAATTCAAACGTAGATCCCTACCTTATCATCATATAAATTTAATTATTTTTTCGGGTTTAAACAAAAATCATAAAAAAAGCGTTTTGTCAAGCTCTCCGCAATGATACAATGTTAAATTTTCGAATAATTCCATTCATTAGATTTTTTCAGAAACATCTTTGAAATTGTTAATTAATCACAATAATGCAAGAAAATTTCCTAAATGTTTCTGAAAAAATCTAATCGACGGAATTATTCGGAAATTTAATAGAGAATAAATTTAAAGACTTGCCAAAATGCTTTTTCTCAGATTTTTGTTTAATTCCGAAAAAAAATTTTAATTCGTTGCCGATAAGGTAGAGACCTACGTCTGGATGAATTTGTTTGAAATTTAATACACTTTACATTGAAAATGTTGTATACGCATTAAATTTGCTAAAAACGAATTTGCTTAAAATTTCCTGCTATAGTGCTTGAAATTCCATGCACTCTACATTGAAAATGTTGTATCTACATTAACGAATTTGCTGGAAATTTCCTGTTATTGTACTTGAAATTTAATGCACTTTACATTGAAAATGTTGTATCTGCATTAAATTCGCTAGAAACGAATTTGCTAGAATTTTTCTGTTATTGTGCTTGAAATTTCATGCATTTTACATTGAAAATGTTGTATCTGTATTAAATTCACTAGAAATGAATTTGTTTAAAATATCATGCTATTGTATTATACTAAAAATGCAGAATTGTATTTGGAACTGTTGTTGTGAAATTTTATATTTGCATGAAATTCGCAAGCAACAAATTGCTTGAAATTTCCTGCTATTATGTTTGAAATTTAATGCACTGTACATTAAAAATGTTGTATTTGTATTAAATTCACAAGAAAAGAATTTGTTTAAAATATCATGCTATTGTATTTGAAATTTAATGATGTTTGTATTAAAGTTAACGTTGAAATTTTAGTTTTATATACATAATATTTAATTTATATACATTAAATTTTATGCATGTTTACATTAACTTCTTTTCAGTTGTTGAGATTTGAAATTTCACTTACCTAATTCAAAATTTTTTGTAAATTCGCATGACATTTAATACAAATATACATTATATATTATGCACACGTACTTTAAACCTACTTCCAGTAACAAAGTTTTTAAATTTCAATTACATTTTTAACTTAAATATCTATGAAATATCAGGTTATTTTTAACAGTGTAGCATTAGCATCCCAAGTAAATGGCCCTTGAATTTATTAATAATATACCATTTATTCTAAATTGTAAAAGAATATTTAGCGTTCTAGAATAATACCCTCACCCACAAAAAACTCGAAATTCTAAACGGTGTAAATGTTCAACACTTGCCAATCCTAACATTTTAACTTCCACTCCATTCCTCGCAAAAAAGAAGCACGAAGCACCTCTCGACAACCGGAAGCCAACTCAACAGCACGATAAAATAGTAGCTCCTGCGATCAATTGCTTCGACGAAGAGAGCCTTTCGCTCGCGCCGCTTGTAAATGGATACTCCCCGCCGGACCTCGTTTGCATTTGCTTAGGCGTCGTCTCTTTCGCTGAGAGACGCGCGATGCTCGCCACACGCGCTTTGCATTTCTCGTCGTCGTCGTCGTCGGTCGGGGGCGGCATAATCCGTCCGCGGGGCTCATTTTCAGGCTGCCGTGCAAATTAGTTTCCTGACCCTTTTCGCTGAGAGAAGAGGTTTTTCTCTTTGAGCCAGAAAAGAGGATGGAAATTCGGAAGTACGGGGAGGGCGCGAATGTTTTGCCCCGTGTTTATTTAACTTTTTCTGTTACGATGTGTGCTGAAATATAGTGGATTATTTTTTATGTTTTCAGCACGAGTATGTATGTTTAAAATGAAAACGTATTCATATCGAAGAATAATATTATTTAAAAAAGTTCTTAATTCGAATAAATAAATAAGTTCAACTTATTTTGATAGCTTGTTATCGTATTTATGAGTTTCCTTGTTTGATGTAAATAATGTAGCCCACTTTTATATTTATGTGATACAATTATTTTCTTAGTATGATTTCTGGTTTACGATTTAAAATAAATAAAATTCATAACATTATTAAATTAAATTAAAAGTACCTTTCACGTATTTGAAATGAATAAATATCACCGCCATGCTATTCAAGAAAACGCCTTCTTCGTATTCCTTATACATTTTCAAGTATTAAAACGGGGTTTTACACTTTGCTTTTCAGTCTGTTTTAATTAATTTCAGGTGCTGAAGGGTAATGTAATAACGCGCCTTTTGTGTGCCGCTCAGAAATATATATACATATTACGCACTGTCAAAAGACCAACGAAATCTCGAACATACAAAAGGGAATTTTAGCGCACCAGAGAAATGTTTATTTTTCCTTGCACATCCCGCGCTTGTAAAATTTTACCACTCCGAGAATATCTCGCGCAACTATTTGTATACACGACTGTAAGTTTTTTTTTCTTCCCGTGCCCGTCAGTTTAATGAATTTACGACAACGAGATTGGACGCTGTACCGGTGTAAAACGTAGCGCGTAACTTCCGAAATTTTTTACGCGCCTCATTTTTGCCGGCCGAGCTTTAGTTGATCAAAAGATAATTTTCAGAGGGAACTTTTTATACACTCTCTCCGGGATTTATGCTGCACGTAACATTGCGGAAAACATGGCCCGCTATAGTTAATCCGACTATATACATACTAAACTTTTTTAATCAACTAAATACTGCTTCCGATGAAAAGCTGAAAAAATATTAAATATCCCGACTAGCCGTCTACTGAGAAACGAAAAAAGGCGAAGTTTTAAAAAATTAATCAGCACTTGACCCTTTTGTTTACGCTCAAGCGCGCGCTTATCGCACAGGCAGCGTCGCGGCAAATTGGACGAATGTCGAGGTATGTGTCCCTCTCTCTCTCTGTCTCATTGATCTGCGGTGGTTTCACATTGCGTTTACACGGTCGCATTGTCGAGAGAGTAGGGTGAGGCGAGAGAACGCCGAGTGGCCTATTTCACCGCGCGCGCATTAATTTTCGCAATTTAACGGATTTCAGTGTGCTATTGCATCCAGCGGATTACACCGTCGCAGACTTGGCTTATTACACCTGGCGCTGTAAGAAAAGCTTTTTCATTTTTAGGTATTACTTGTAGAAAAAAGGTGATTAATTTTTTGTTGGGAGAAATTATTTCTTAGAATTTCAACTATATGTGGGAGAGTAGGGTGCATGAATAGAAGTCTTAGTAGAATATTAAAGAAAATTTTCACAAATCTTCTAATCCCAACTGCTTTTCATCCTACTTGGAGGTGATGACTTGAGAATAATTTACATAAGCCTCTTACGAATATTATTATAAAGTGGTCTAATACTACGGAAATTTAAAGTATTATTTAACCAACACATATACCTTCAGAATTTTTCGTTATAAATTAATATTAGTTTTATTAAAAAAGAAACTAATTACTCGTAAATAATAATTGTAAAAATCAAATCATTATTGACCTAATTCCAGAAAATTTTTTATCTTACAGTAGAAACTCTACTATGAGATAAAGAGAATTTTAATTACTCATTAAAATCATATTTGCTTTTTTTGATATTTTCGATCCTCAAAATACTAAGACAATCATCACACAAACCTATTTTAGTAAAGGATATGAACATCAATACAAACTACATAGGTTTCCTATTGACGTCAGAACACGTCGCGACACATTATTTTCGATAGAGTTATTCTGCGTCAGATCGAAATGATATATTCTCAAACTGCCAATAATGTATTTAGTCATTTTCACTTCAGCAATTCTCATATTTTATATTTATTAGAAGTTGTGAACAAATTTTATATTTTTTTAACAATTATATTAGATAATTTTATATCGGAAAAATATTTCACTTTATGATAATTAGGAAAATAGTAACGAGGTTTTGTTTTCTAGTTTTCTTATTTTCTACCATTATAATTATAGCTTTATTTATTCCAGTCATAAATAAGGATAGAATCAAAAGTTGGAAAACTTTGACCTTACGAAATAACGATTTCTTTATCTCTTATCTCAATCTTTCATTTACATTCCCAATGCATGCATTTTCTTATATATTTATCGAGAATATGTAAATATGGTCAAAATAAGCTTACTGCTTCGACTGTTTACTAAAATGTTTTTATCAAAAGGTATAATAAACTGCATTCTTTGTCCCAACCTCTACAATTATTTCTCCCTTTTATTCCAGAAAACAAAACAATAAATGGACGGTCGCATAGCCCTCGGAGCGATTTCCGAGCGCGGAATCAGGCAGCGTGCGACAACCCGCCGTAACTCTTCGCCCACTCGTCTAGTTTCTCTCTCTCAACGACACACCGTCGTATCCCTGCCTGCGCACCTCGACGTCCAACCGACGATTCTTGACTTCCTCTGCCTCGCGCGCATGAAAATTAATCTCCGCACGTGTGCTACGCACGCACAGCGTGCGCGGCAAATGTAGACGACGGCGCATAATAACGATGAGACGCGATCGATAGCTGCACACGCACGCACGCGAATCTGATGCAGTGCGACGTTTTGATAATGGACGAGCGACGCTGCAAACAATGCAAGGACAAGCGCGTGCGAAGGGGCGGGGAGGTTAGCCTCCCGTAATCCGTTTATCCGTGATTGGATTGCGCGCGCGCGCGGGCGAAAGGCCGGCCGAGGGATCCGGGACGGTCTTTGCGCGAGCTGGAAGCAACGTCTGAGGGTAAGGAGGTAAGATGTTGGCGGTTGGTGTGTATAAGGTGATGGGGGTGTCGCTGGTTTTGGGGGTGTTGGAGTTACTTTGGTGAACGTTTCTTATATTTAGAACCGAAGAATATGGTGTTTCTTTCGACACGGTTTTAAATTATTTATTCTGAAAATTAGTGGAATTGTTTGGTGAAAATTAGTTTTTAAAACGTTCAATCAATAGTGGACGCGTAAAATAGTTAGTGAAAATGAGGAATTAAACATGAATAATAATAAAAAGGTTAAATATAAAATTGTAAACATGAAAGCGTATATTTTACATAGAAGAAAAATTTTCTCTTTACATTATTTTACAATTTAATACGATTTCAATACATGTACTCGTTTGATAAAAAAAGCCAAACATACTGAATATTTCTGCAAATACAAAGCTCTCTGGGATCAACGAAGTCAAAGTCTTTTGGGCACCGCCTCCTCTCTTTGAATGTCAATATGTTCAATATTTTTTCGAATAAAACATTATTTCCAACACGCCATACATGCTTCACAAATAAATGCGTACGATAAAAATGCTTATTGACGCGCGAATTGAATTCTATCAGTCATCGCGTCAAAATGAAGATCGAATTTCTGCAATCAACGACAAAAATTGATCACTACGTTCCGTTTGCAAATGCAAAGCGACCTTCTTCGTGCGGAACTCGAATCACTGGGGGAATTCTCCAAGTTTTTCTCCAGAGAGCGTTCATCGAAAAGTCCCATTGAAACAAAGTCAATCAGTTGAAAATACTAGAAAACGGAAAACGTTGAACGGGTAGATGTCGTATTCGCCATGGAAAGCGCATAGCGTATTTACGAGTTTCGTATCTTTTATTAAACGGCAAGAAGAGACACATTTAATGTTTCAACCGAGCGTTGCCGCGTTATTTCGACGAATTTCGAGACGCGGCGAGCTGTTTAGCATGGAAGTGAATTTAATTGCGATGCACGCTACTCTTGCACGTGCGCCAGTACAGCCGTGATATTTTAGCATGCGACCTCAGAAAAGTTTTAATAACGGCCTCAGAGGATCGTCAAAAACAGCCTGCGCTACTGCAAACACGAAGTATTTTCTCCATTTGAGGGCCAACGTTACTCATTTTATAAATGTATCTAAATGTGGATGTTTTTATCCGTCCTATTCTTTTAACAACCGTGTGACAATTTTTGTTTAAAAATAAACAGGAAAATAATGGTTTTAAGTATTGATATATCACAATACTCTATTAATTACGATTCGTTTTGGAAGATCAATCAAGATTTTGGTTTGTATAAATATTCAGAGACTGATAAAGCGGATAACTATATGATTTGACGCAATACGTGACGATGCATTGTTCAAATATGAATGTACGATCGTATATTGCATTTTTAATACATACTTACTAGGAAAATTCAAACTATTTTGTTTTTGTAGTTATGGACACTATTTTTCACTATGATTTAGTTTTGATTAGTTTAAATGATAAGATAATTAGATACATTATTTAAGCAAGAAATCAAGTGTTTTTATTCTATTTTAATTATTTAGTAGTTCTATAAATACTTGAGTTTTAAATTCAAATCTAGAAGCAATCTAAAAAATTCATATATTCGCGCTTTTTTCAAATATAACCAATCACATTGAGTCTTTAAATGAGCCACTACTTCCGGCCATCATTTTTTTAAGAGAGGAAAATATTATATAATGTTACAAATTTCGAATGAACGAGTACATAAAAATTCCATATAATGAATATCATTATATTCTCTAATTTTTTGTTTATTCTAAAATGAAAATTCATAAACTATCATATCGGTCTCAAACAGCACGTATACATACAACTATATTTCCGTGCCGTTTTAATCACGTAACGTCGCGTTTAGTTAATTTTATTCCGTTCTCAATGACGTATGTATTGATTATTTTAATTAATAAAAATAAATTGCCACTCAGAGAACTCCAATTAGTACTGGAAGCAACCAATACTATAAGCTATAATCTACAAGTCCTAGATTGCTTCTAATTTAACCAGCTTAAACCAGATAATATTTTCCCAATCTGCTACCAGCTAACTTAGGTAATGATATTTTAAACTTATATTATAAAATAGTCGTTACTTTGTCTTGCATTTTATATTTAAAAATAAAATTGCTCAAGCTGTTACATACAGTTTTGTAACAAATAATATTCAACTCAATTAGAAAATGATAGCACGCACATGTTAACGGTTATTTAGTAATTATAGTATAACCAAACAAATATACTCTATGATTTAATTGATAACATGGACAACCCAATTCATTCAACATATTTTATCCTCATTACCATTTACATAGATCCCACATTTCCACAATCAATATAATAACATCACTACTATACGAAATCGGCTTTACGATCCACTGTAGATACAACCAAAAACGAGGAAAATCCAAAAGATAGCACCGTAGCCTCGTCGCGCGCGGAAGATTTTGAAATTTGAATACGCTCGCGCTGGGATATTCGCTTTTCTCCTCAACCCCTCCGTCGAACTATAACGCAGCGCGCGTGTGCCACAATGCAGTGCGCGCGTGCCGCTGCGGGTGGAGTGGGAGGGAGAGGAAAGGGAGGAAAGGGTTTCGCTCGCGCGCTAATTAACACGTTACACGATTCAGGCCGGGCTTAATCCCGCCGGCTGTGCCGGGGCGCTGCAACTGCTGAGCCTGCGCGCGCGCCTATACATAAACCACTCCTATACATACATACCTATGTAGACATATACGTATATGTATATACGCGTGCGTGGGATTCGTTGATTTAGCCGGCGCGTGCATATAGCGACTGCTACTCCGCAGTATATACATGCGGGGAGGGGTGGGGGGAATAACTTTGCCGATAGTAAACTCGCAACTGCGTGGAGCGCAGTGGGTTTGGCTTTTTCGGGGGGGAAACGATGACGCCGGTCGCGGCTGCTGCTGCGCGTTGTTGCGCCGAGTGGGTTTTAATTAATGCTGAGTCGTCGAGGTATCGTATAAGGTAAAGTACCCAGTACTGATCAATTTTGGAACCAGTAGTGGGGCAACAGTAAAAAGACTACAATAAACGGTTAAGACGACAAAAGCATTAATTCATTAGCATTCTTTATTATGTTAACTATGTAGTCACTTCGTTATTGTGTTGATTTACTTCTTAAATTAGTGTATAACAAGATACAAATTTTTCGAGGTTATGTTTCAGAAGTGCACATATCGAAAATTTTGTCCCACTTTAGTCCTCTTAAATCTCATATCACAGTAATGGGACACTAATAGTTGTTTAAAAGTATTGTCCCACTATTGGGTTCGAACGGGCGTCCCACTACTGGTTCCAAATAAGTTACCTTGTCCCACTACACCAGTCGAACGTTATTTTCATTTAATGCGATTATTTTAATACACAAGCAACGAAAGAAAGAATTTTTTTCTTAAAATAAACCATGAGATAAGAGCTATCTGCTGAGGTAATTAGTTTTCATGTATTATGCTTAGTTTCGGCTATAAAAAAGATTATAAAAAAAGTATGGTCACAACTGTCCCAGTACTGCGTACTTTCCCTTATAGGAGAGGGTTGATTTTTGGGGTTGCGGGAAGACGGAGGTGCGATTTGTGTTTTGCTATTGCGGGTGGAAGTGTTTGGATGGACGAAGGAAAAGTGTTTAACGATTTGGGGATGAGTTTAGTTTAGTGAAATATTTTCTTATTATTTTATGCAGTAGCAAATATCCAGAGTAGCGGAGTTACTATAAACGCAGTTCGGCTTTCTCAAAGAGGAAGCTTTTTATGTGAATTCTTAGGAAGTGTACTCGATTGTAAAGCATTTTTCTATAAAGTCTGATGGGCAAATAGTTGTTTTTTTTTACAAAAACTGGCGCACAGAGTAAAGAAATTCTTTTCAAGCAAGGAATGATTGAGAAGTACTCTTTCAAAGGATAATTCATTGTGAAATATTTTCCAGGAATATAGGTTACGCTTGTCAGATAAGAAATTTTCCTTTTACAATTTGCACAAATACTTGTTACTTTTTACGGGGGAAAGGTATATATTATAAACGTTATTCTTTGTAACCTTGTTTTTCAGCTTTAATGAACTGAAAATAATGAACCGAAAATATTTGGTTTACAAAGATTTATGCGATTTTAAATTGAAAAATGGTTTCTTGCTTCGCTGATAAGGTGGAAATCATGCAAACATCCTGAGTAAACTGTACTCTTAATGTCAGTTTTAATTAACTCTACCTCTCTAACAATCACAGTGAAAAATTATACCTGATCCAATGAAAATTTTCAAACTAAAACTTACTAAACTTTTAAACCAATTACTGTATACAGCTATTATCGAAGGATAGAACTATTTTTATTTTTAGAAGATAATGTATAGAAATAGACGTAAAACCTAAAAGACGATATATTTATGGAATATATTCGCACATATATAATGCCCTCGCGTAAAGTATTAAAATTCAATAGTTCGAGAATTCATTTAACGCGATTACCTCGAACTTTCATAATATTTCAAAAGATATATAGTAATAACAAAATAATTCACCGCTTCGCTCCGGCCCGAAATTCAGTTATAACGGGAAAACAATTTATCTCCGAGCACGTGCGCGCGCCTGAAATACCGCGCGGTCATCCCCGTAATTTGCTAATCCCTCACGGCGCCATTTTATTGAGAAAAATTCGCGAAAATTACAACGCGGTTAACTCTCTCACCCTCCGTTCCGCGTATACCCGCGCAAGGTATTTTGCCGCGGTATCACCTCCATCGCTCAAGCACGAGCTGCAAAATTAAACCGATTTCACGATGCCGCATGCAATTTTCCTTTTTTTTCCCCCGCGCGAAATTCGGCACTTTTTCGCGCGCGCCCGAGCAAGAAGCGTCGCGATAAATTCGGCGCGCGTCCCGCACACGTGAAACTTTATCTCCCTCGACGCTGCGCTGCAGCGCCGCGCTCGTTTTACTGTTATGGAAATCGCGCGCAGACGCGCAACCTCGCACCTTTTTTACGACGCAATTAAAGTAAGCCCGTCGTTTCTTTTCGCGCGTGCGCACGTGCCGCGGGCGTCGAAATGAAAAACGTTCGCGCTATACTGACGTGTATAGACGGAGAGAAGCAAGAGGAATTGTATGTGCGATGTGGAAATCTCGGGCTGTGTCGAAGGTGTGGCGAACGGGGTCTAGTATACGCATACGTCGCGGCGTGAACCATTCATTCGATTTCGATTTTATCGCTGATTTTAACGTTTACGATTCTGTAGTTGCGGCTGCTCTTATTTGTGCGATACAATTGTGTTTTAATTATTTTTGTACGATTTTGAATTTTCAAATAACATGTTACTATATATTGGTTTGTGAACTTAAATATCCTAGTTACTTGAAATTTGAAACTAAAAAACGAATACACTGTTCAGAACTTGACAAAATATAAAATTTAAGAAGAAAAATTAATCTCGGAAAGTGAAGGGAAAGTTGAAAAAAATAAATGTGAAGTTTGCTAAAATAAGGAAAAAAATCAATATTTCATGCCACATTCAGTAGAAAAAATTGAAAAAAAAAATACTTTTTAAATATTTCCTCTTTTGTGCACGGGTAAATTCGTATGTAAATGCTCAAATTTGAATGGATTCTTCATGGTTTTAATAGTTTCATACATTTCCTATTGATATTTATCGAGGCTATTCGTTGGGATCCTCTTTTTTCTTTGAACTTATTTCATCTTTTATTATACAATGATTTTACTTTGTTAGTTTATAGAGAAGAATAAATTCATTACACGCTTAAAGGAAACGACATCTGTTGTTACAATATGGATTGGCACTGAAATTCGCCGTCTAGTATAATGCCTATAGATGTGGAACGTTCAAATATACGTTATTGGCATTGCAACCTGATGCCAATTCAAATTATAACAACAGGTGTTGTTTCCATACGAAATGTGTATATATGTATATCTGTGTAATACTATAAGGAGCTATAAATTATAAGTATACATAAACCGTTACGAGGATTTATTAGTATTTATAATATTTAATATAGTCATAAAAACGTATTGATATCAGGGGTTGTATTATAATATTATTATAATAGTTACCATTATGTTTATTGTTTATAATAATGGAAATACACCAGCTGCACTAAACATACTACAAAAATGTCATTATCCTAGTGTTTTTCACCTCATTCTATATGTGTGAAAGAAAGTGCTCTCTTTAACGAAATCAAGCGAAGTTTATGTATAACAATTACAAAAACTACTCTTTATACAAACAATCCTTGCGTCTCCACTGAAACAATTTTCTCACTTCTCTTCAACTTAAAGGAAAAAAAAAATTTTACAAACAAACGAAAAAGATAAAAGTAGGTCAGGAGACAGGGCGTGTGAGCCCTAAAAGAAAGCGTCACACACTTCAAAAGGGTTCGATGAATGTAGCCCACCTATACGGCGCGCACACACGAGGAAGAAAGACAACGCGCGCGCGGGCTCGATCTCGATGAATGAGGGAAGGCCGCCCGGCGTGCGCGCGGCGGTCTTATCGGCGTCTACTCAGTTCCGCTGTTCCCCTTTCCCTTCGCCACCCTCGCCCACTGAATGAAGACGTGAATTATACACCGTAATGGCTTTCGCCCCGCGCACCGTTTCAGGCTGATGGAGTCGTCGTCTTCTTAAATTATTTCGCGAGTTCCGTGCACGCGCGGAAACTTCCGCAGTTAAAGCGATTGCGGGAAACGAGTTTGGTGGAAAATGATCCCCGTTTTTCCCCATTTACTTATTTATATGCGTTCGACGTATTTAGAAGGAAGTTTTTTCGTCAATGTTTTCGCAGTAATTCGTGATTTGTTCCTACAGGTTTTCAACTTGAATTTTGTAACGGAATATTATAGTAAAGTTAGTTAATGTAAAATATAGTAATAAACATTGGGAAAGAATTTTTACAACTGAAATTTCTTGAGTGAAGTATAAATGAGGCGAATGAATTGATCTCGATAAATGGCATCTAAAGTTCCAGAAAGTTATATAAATGAGATTTTTATAAATCGATTGATTTTTTTTGACCTACTTATTCAACTTCGCAAGAAATATATTTCCATTAATCGCCAGCAATTATAATAGATCAACTGCGAAAATAAATTCAAAGTTTGAAAAACTCGAGGTGCTCGAAAAATCAATATCAGGCTTCAGCTAAGTCTCAACCTCATTATTACCGTTCAATATTGATCAATAGCGGGCATTGAACGAACCCTAATTTGAAACAATCAGTACTTGAAAAATCTATGTGCGAATATAACATATATGTTTAATTAAACTTCTTCCACTCAAACACTGTAAATACAAACGAAGAACCGAAGAAAACATTCACTCAATCAATTTCCAAGTATATCCAGCTATATTAAATAATTTCCACTTATTTCTTGATGTTATATACCTTATTGGCCATTACCCTATAATAGTCCCCCCTCTATTTTTTTCAAGCTGCGCAATGACGTCTCTGTCAACATAAATTTTTTATCCCCGAATTTAACGACGCTCATAACCTCCCCTCTATAATTCATCATATCAATAACCATCCAGAAGCATCATTAACCTATGCGCCCAACCCCGTCGATAAAAAGTCTCAGCGTAAACTCACTGCTATAATATACGTACACAGCCTTGCGCGCAACGGAATGCACGCATACGCCTCACCGAAACGACACACACACACATACATATATATATATATATATACACGATACTCCCTGCCGCTGCTATTTTTAGCCGAGCGTCCCGTTTGCGACCCCGAAATAGACGCGGCACGAAGCGGCACACCGCGCGCACTGCTCTAATAATTCAGATTTCGGGCAAACAAAGTCTTCGACACCTAATCGAATGAGAAGATCGCTTCTTCACCATTGGGGCGGCGCCTTTTTTCCTTCTTTTCTTTTTTGTTTTTCCTCCCTCTCCGACTATGCAGAGGTATAGATACAACGCGTTCCCTGACCTCGCGCGTCTTTTGTATGGCTGACGCGTAGCCCTCTTCTTCCGCGGATCGATATGGGGGCATGAATAAAAAATCTTTATTTTGGTGTTTCAAGGGGAGCCAATATGCTGGTGGCCGCGGCGGGAATCTGCGTGTGATGGCGAATTTTGTGTTGTTAGTACTGAATGTTCATTTTTCAAATGTTTTTTTGAAGATCTGGCGAGTCGTGTACTTCTGAGATCGTAAATAAAAAGTCGTCTTCATGGTATTAATCAAGAAATAGGATTTATTGTTCAAAATAGGTCTTTTACTTCACTATAATTTTCATCAATGAATAATGAATTTGACTCAAAAAGATCAGTGTCAATGAATTTCTCACATTTTGCAAGATGCATAGAAACTATTTTGTTATTGTAGCAAGAAATGAGAGGGTATTTTCTAATGCTTATCCGAATATATTGAGTAACTTTAAAATTAAAGAGAACATATACTTAAGAATGTCAGAGTGATTATTTTTAGAAACAAATTTGATATCAAAATCTTGAAAAAAAAATTGTACGATTAGCTTTAAGATTAAAATTTTTTCAACCAGAATTTAATCAATAGCTAAAACGTTCGATTTCGTTTAATACTGCCATAATTAATTATTTATTAGTATCCTAATTGCGAATCAACGAATTCTCATCGGTAATAGATATTTGTGATAATTCAGGAGCGTTTTCCATAAAATGAATTACTTCCATATTGTTTGAAGGAATATGAGATTCCTCCGCTCGTGATTTCAGTTCATTCTATATGAGAATCTGGAGGTCTCATTTTAATTAAAAAATACTTTTAATCAATTAAAAGATTTGTTTCAATTAATAATATACTTCACATTTATTTTTTAATTAAAAGTATAGATACAAAAATATACACTATGAGAAATAGTCAATTAATTATTTATAACTGTAATTTTTTTTTAATTAAACACTACAGTCTAATTTAATCAATTATGACCTTTCCATTATTTATAACTCTACGGTGCTTTTAATTAATTTTATAGGCAAGCAAATCCAGCGTTAGTGTCGAAACGATTTCCAGTAACCGTTTTCCAAATTACGAGAAGAGAAAAAGTATTTTTCTACAGAAAATCGAATATCCGGCGCAAAACGAGATGGAGTCAGTCTGCGAATTCTCGTCCTAATTCGGTTCCGGGAAGAGATAGACCCGCGTCAGCCCCGTAGATGTATGGAAGCCGAGAGCTACATCTTCGTGCTTTGAGCGAAGACTAATGTTGAGAGACGAGGGTTTCGAACGGCTGTTTCACATTTTACGCGGAGTAAGCGTGATTTTTATGGGTTTGAATAGCGACTGCTGGATTTCGCTGATAAAACTTCGGATATTTCGTTGGCATTAAATTTTAATGCTGAGCAGTCGTGTTTTATTTCAACCGTAATTGGTCAAAAGATGGCTGGAGAAAAATTTATCACGGTTTACAAGGCGATTGAAGGCAATTTCTAATATTGAGCAGTTTTTGCGTAGAAAAGAGTATTTTTTGCGTATTATGCAAGGTGATTCTTTTCTGTACACGTACGCTCGTATACTCAATAAAAGAGAATTTTCACATCCACAAGGGGGAAAAATGGGAGAGGGAATGTGATCGTAAAAGGTTAAAGGAAACGCTACTAGGTTCATTAATGTCATCTAATATTGGATCTGCGTAATTGGACGTATAAGTAGCGCGTTCGGCTTCTTTTTTACTTTATCGTAAAAGAGACGTTATTAAAAAAAAAAAAAAATACAAAAAATTAGCTAACGTGTACAAAGGTCGAGTCTGACTATGTTCGGCACGTATCTACTTGTTTTATTATAAACTACAACGTAGCATATACATCACAGTGATTTTTTACTGAAATAATGGTTAACTGCCACATTTTATATCAAAGACAATAAATGTTTCGTAAACAAACTAATTTACGAGCCATAAAAATCCTGGGCAATCTTGAATCAGCATTTTTCGAAAATCCTTACTCATCCCCGACCTCGGAGAAAAAAAATCCAAGAGACTACCCTACCCCTCTTCTTTTCAATCTCGCCGACGATCAAAATTTCTTATCAAAGCCTAACTGCCCCATCCTCGTGCCACCCCTTAATAATCAACTCCTTTCTATGCCCTTCCCATTAAAGGAGACTTTTCGCGTTGCTACCTCGCGTCCCTATAGCGATCGTAAAAGACTCCGGCGGAGAGGAGTAGATGCTACCTCGCGGGGATAAATTCATTTTTTATCATCTGCTTACTACGCGCAGGGGCGAGAGCAGCTCAGTTTACCGCGCGGTCAGTGGCTCTCTCTCTCTCTCTCACGCGCGATCGTGCGAGCGCGTGAGATACGGTATTCAGGGGTATATACTTTTACGACGGCACTACGCTTTCATTGCGTGAGAATTATTCCGATGGCCCGGGGCTTATCGCGGGATATTTGGTATATGGGACTGGAATGCCACGTTGTGCCGTGCGGGGCTGGCGAGAGAGAAAGAAGAGAGGGAAAGAGAGTGAAATTTTCCGTAGGTGTAGAGGGAGTTATGGATTTTTCAGGGGAGGGGTGGTTTTTCAGAGGAAACTCGAGCGAAATTGGATAATTTTTTTGTTTGTCCGTGTCTTGGAAATGAGGTACGGTGAATTGGAAAAGTAACCTAAAAATATTCGTGTAAATATACACAAGGTATTCCGATGAAGTAAATGCAAAGGGCCTGTTATTACAGAATTGTTCAAAAGAAACGGCAAAGTAAAGTTTTTTTTTTCAAGTAAAATATTTATTCGTCTATGGTGAAATGGCCACAATGTTATTAAATGGGTAGGGGAAATGGCTAGTTAATTAGGTTCCGGTGAAACACTGTTTCCCCCATTGTTCGCACATTTAATAGATTGGGAATAGAATGGCGCAACCTCAAAATTTTTATTTTGATTTATTTACAGACTTGACGATAAATTGAACGGCATTCAACATTAACGGGAAAAAATATTTACATCAGTCCTTTCGCAGATATTACGTAGAATGTATTTATTGTCATTATATTCTGTCTCTCTCACTCCTCGTCACAATAACAAGTCTTCTGCTAGCTATTTCCTGACTAAAAAACTGATCAGCTTTAATACCTTTGAAATACTCGAGAACAAGCTTATGCTTCTCTTCGAAAAACTCATTCTATTTTTCAATCTATCAAATGTTCGAATAATAGGGGGAAAAACGTTTCACCGGGAGCTACAAATTGGACAAGAGAAGTTCTCATTTTAGTTTCTAATATAAAAACCGTAGCCAATACATTGGCACTTAGCTTCCTCAAATTTTCTCGGTCAGTAATAATTTAAAACTCTTTTTTAATGATCTGTGATTGTATGAGTGCGAAAGGATTCCCTGCATTCAGGTGTTCTAATAGCACTTTTCATACACTTCGATCTCTTAGCCAAAAGGCCGGAAGCGACACAAGGCGTCGATATGGTGTCAGAATCGTGAGCTGGCAAGCCAGAAGTGACCCCGGAGAGGATAGAATGGACCATCAATTCCTTTAAACCATATAAATCACCTGGATCGGTCGGTATATATCCCCCGCTCCTGAAGAAGGCGGAGCATGTCATAATAGGGCCCCCACTTAAGGCGGTCAAAGCGAGCCTTATGCTCGGGCATGTACCCGCCGCGTGGCAGGGTGCGAGAGTGGTTTTCATACCGAAACCAGGAAAAGGCGGATATACCCCTCCGAAGGATTTCCGCCCTACAAGCTTGACTTCCTGCTTGCTTAAAACCTTTGAGAGACTCATCGATAGATAGGCAAAACCCTGCATTTGGATCAACACGCATATAAGACAGGTTTATCTACGAAGACAACCCTGCAAAGGGTGACACAGTTAATTCAGTCCCACCTGGAGAATGGAGGCTTTGCTGTCGGTACCTTCATGGATATAGAAGGGGCATATAATCATACATCAAGAGACATCATTGGCGACACCCTAAGGAGGTTTAGAGTGCCTACAATACTAGTGAACTGGACGAGCCACATACTCGAAAACAGGCAACTAGAAGTGATGAAAGGCAACACCACAGCAAGGGGTGATGTCTCCTCAGGCAAGGGAGTTATGTCGCCCCTGATATGGTGCTTGGTGGTAGACAATCTGTTAACAAACCTTAGTCACGCGGGGTGTCAGGCAGTGGGTTACGTCGATGACATATTGATCATTAGGCGCAGACCCTTCCTACACACCCTCATGGAACTCACACAGGGAGACATACAGATTGTGGAATCCTGATGTAGGAGCACGGGCCTTGATGTCAATCCAGGCAAAACGGAGGTCATGGTGTTCACCAGGAGATACAAATGGGATAGGGCCTGTAAACTGACGCTCAACGGGAAAGTATTCAAGCTCTCCAAAGAGGTCAAATATCTAGGAGTCACCATGGACAGTAAACTGACATGGGGAAGACACCTAGAAGTAAAATGCCAGAAATTCACCGCAGCTTTATGGCAACTGCGAAGGGCCATCAACGGAACTGGGAACTAAAACCAGGAGCGATGAAATGGCTATATGAAGCAAATCTAAAGCCCCGAATTACCTATGCAGCGGTGGTCTGATGGGACAGAACGCATCTGAAAACAGTAGAAGGTCAGCTGGAAAGGTTGAGGGGTTTGGTACTATAGTTCGTCATGGGAGCGGGGAGGTCCACGCCGTCGGCCGCTTTCGGGGCTGCGCTGGGTATAGAGCCGCTCCACCTAACCATTGCTGCTGCTGCTGCTGCTGCTAGAGGGCTTGTCAGGATCAGGAAGGACCCTGGGGAGAACATCAAGTGCATAATGCGGAGGCGTCTTTGTGATACCCGTGATAAGACGACCAAGGTATTCATGTTCAACAAGAAATAGCGGATCAGCCTAGCAGAAAAATCTGACTGGGCAACAGGCTGGGAGAAACTGCCAACCAATGGGGAGTCTGGTATACAGATGGATCCAAGGGCGTAGAAGAAACAGATGCTAGAGTTTATCGTCGCAGAGGAGGAAGGGGGTGCACCTTCCCACTGGGGCGATACACGACATTACTACAAGCTGAACTGATAGGGGTGCTGAACTGCGCTCTCTGGGCAGAAGAGGAGCGCGGCGAAGGGCATCTATATATCGGCACAGATAGTAAGAGCGCCATTGACTTAAAGCTTACACAACCACCTCGAGGTTAGTGTATGATTGTTATGGACTCTGAATCGGCTGGCGGAAAACCGTCCGCTAACCATTTTTTGACTGCCGGGCCATACAGGAATAAAGGACAATGAAATAGCGGATAGGCTGGCCAGACAGGCGAGGGAAGAGGTTCTCAAGGGACCAAAACCGGCGACTGAAATATGCGATACTGTAATCAATGTAGGGATTGACAAATGGATCGCCAAAAAACACTGAGGCGTAGAGAAATGCTCAGGGATGTCGAATAGCCAAACCTTTTATCAAGGATATGGAGATGAAAGAATGGGCAGAACAAATTTTTGCATTGAGCAGGAGAAGCGTAAAGACCGTGATGGGGGGGATTATTACCGGTTATGGTACTCTGCGGAAACACAGATACAGAATGGGACTTGAAAAAGACCCGAGATGCAAATTCTGTGGGAAGGAGGATGAGACGTCACTGCACGTCATTCCCGAATACCCTGCGTTAGTATTTTTTTTCTCAAAAACTAATCGACAGAATGGAATCAAATTTGTGCAGATTATAGCCATTTCTATTCTGCATTATCATGATTTTTTTCAAAAAAATGAATCGTTTAGTTTGGGAGTTATAAGCTTTTAAGAAAAAAAAAACACATTTTTATTAAAAACAAAAGAACCGTGATAGCTAGAGAATTTTTTTTTTTTAGAAAATATAGGTATTTTAATGCTCATTCGAATGCTTCCCATGCGATTAAAATATCTCAATGATATCATTAAAAAAAATGAAAATTATTTTTTCAAACAGTGAAAAATCGATATAAAAAAAATATATCCAAAAGACTACATAATATTATTATTTGAAAACGATTGGATAAAAATTGAAAAAGTTACAGCGTCACACACACACACACACACACACACACACACACACACACACACACACACACACACACACACACACACACACACACACACACACACACACACACACACACACACACACACACACACACACACACACGCACGCACGCACGCACGCACGCACGCACGCACACACGCATACATACGGACATTTTTAGAAAATAGTATATTTTGACTCCATATGACTCAAAACATCTTTCTAACATGTTATCTTGAAAACTTTTTTTTTCAGCGTCACAAAGCTTCCTTTATGAGGAAGCAATAGCCAGTTATTAGATGTTTTGGACTTCCACTAAGGCGTCGATAATATATATATATATATATATATATATATATATATATATATATATATATATATATATATATATATATATATATATATATATATATATATATATATATATATATATATATATTAGAGTATCTATTGTATATACTATCTAAACTTTGCTTGATCGATGAACCTAAGAGCTCATGAATTTTAATTTAATTTAACTTTATAAATTTAGTAAAGCTAATTATGCAGTTAAACAGTTAACGTTCATTCAAAAGATCTAAAGATATAATTTAAGAAAAACAGTTATTTATATTAAAATTATTATACGTTATTAATAGAAAGTGAATTAATAGCATTAAGAACAGTAATGATTGATGATAGGCAAAAATGTAATTCTTCATTCCCCGAAAAATTGATGGTGGTCGAATTCTTGAAGGGTGGCTACTTGTTAGCTGCCTGTAAGGAATTCCATTCCACGTTGAGCACATTTATTGAGGGATCCTATCGAGAATTCCAGAAAAAGCTTTTTCTGTTTCCAATTTGATTCTGCGAAATTTTTGTCTCTGCTACCTCTGGTCTAAGAATGTTAGCTATTTCAAAACAAAATTCAATTTTCAGTTCCATATTTGCTTTTTTCAAAAAATTTCTTAAAACGAGGATACAAAATATTTTTAAATCTATAGTTTAGAAAATGTTGTGAAAGTTTCTAATTCAAAATTGCTGATGAATTTAAAAAAAAAAATGAACGGAATCTTTTTTTCCATTACAATTTGATCGGAAGATGTCGACTATTCAATAAGGATTTGTATTCCCGTAAGAGGCAGGGATAATATTTTCCCGAAAAGATATCTCTCGGCTGTTCGAAAGAATGCCGATGACCACCGAAGCTTGAAATTGACTTCGTACGTTAGTTTTATGTTCTTCGACTATAGCGTAAAAGTAATTTTACTCTCATTTAAATTCGGTTTCTTATTACTTTATCAATTGAACTTTTCTGAGGTGAGAAAAAATTAGCAAAAAATAAACATTCTTGTTATTATACTAACAATCGCAAAAACTAATTTTAAAGATAATTATACTTTGCATACATTAACGAAAAATTTTGATGAGTATAGTATTGACGTTTGCCTGGCAGAAAAAATAAAACGTTTAATATATACGGAAGGAATTCATCATTTAGCCTTATTTTTGACTCGTACGAAAATGTAATTTGACGAGCACGTAAAAATAATCCTGATTCGACTGCTGATATCGCAGAGTTAAGCAGAAAAGAAAGAGGCTCCTTTCATCGGCGTTTACGGCTTCATTTTTCGAAGCATCGATTTACAATTTAATAGAAGGACATAAATACAAACCGATAGATCTTCGATATGTAAATTAGTATCGATTCGGGCGCAAAGGTATATCGGGAGATTCGAATGTATTCAGCAGTAGTGAGCCTTTTGGTAACGCAAATGTGAAGAACATCTTTCCTGATATTTCTTGATACATTTGCATGAGTATCTAGATGCAGCGTCTACACAAAATACGAGCGGATGTAACATTTTTTTTCATTTCCCGGGAAGATTACCCATGTGTATGCGCTGCGAGCGCACGCTATATAACGTAGAAAAATAACGTTTTGTTTATCTTCTTTGTAGAACGGTGTTAAATTAAATTGAATATTCGATATGACAGTGGAGTGTTGTTATATGTCGTGGATTGGACATCCCATCATCATATTATCTTTCATTTTGATAAATAAACGCATGACAAAGGAATCAATGTTAAAAGTATAAAACATCACATCGGAGTTAATCTCTGTAATACTTTGAACAGAATTGTACAAACAAATAAAACGGGAAAAGCACCATATACTGTGATTGCCATTACTGTTTTCGCAATCATATTTTACTGGACGATGTTAAAATAAGTTATGATATAAATTTTAGAGTAGCTTCAAGTAGGAATTTAGAAAATAATCTAATGCGTCAAGTTACTCACAAAAGCTTTTAAAAATTACTTCTAAAAATAGGAGATATTAAAATTAACGTACTACATATTCCAGAATGTACGTATACAATCACAACAATATAATCTGTTTTCTCAAACTACTTTAAATACTTATTTTAAAATCACAAATTTAAAGTTATTCCTTATTTCCAACTGAATCAGTCGACCATTCACAGATAAAGCTTAAAAAACGATATTTCTAAGTAAAATATAAGCCTTTCACGAAGCGATCGTAAAGTACGTGAAACTCCTTTACACAATTTAATATAACTACAAAACTATCCCGTACAATTCGAACAATTTCATCCCTTCTAATCCGCTGTTACCGCACCAAAAAGTCTTCCACGACTGTCTTCCCCATCCATCCTCCCAACGAGCTCGGCCACGTCTGCTGTCCCCCTTCCCCTGTCACTTCCTCGATATCTCCTTTCCTGCCTCGCGTGACTCAATTAAATTCCGATCGGCGCGAGTCTTCCCGAAACTTGAGTCATTCTCCGCTATACCAGAGCGCAAGTAACTCTGAAAAAAAGGAACTCGACGCATTTGCGAAATTGCGTCACGCGCTCCAAGTTATATCGCTATGTATTTCGAAGAAATAAGGGAGCTTTTTTTGGTTATTTTTTCTCGACACACGCACGTCGCAGCATGTCGATAATGCAATATGTCCGCAGAATATGCTTATCTCGTACGTGCAGTGGCGGTTGATCGTGCGGTTCACATTATAGGTTGCTGCCGTCACCGGTGCTGTCGTTTTTCCAAGTCGACGTGGTTTTATTTACGAATCGCCGTATATTTTGGGGCGAACGCGCGTGGGCAAAATGTGACGCAGAAGCGTAACATTTTAGTGCGCGTGCTGCCTGGAATGCATTATTAGGACTAGAGGAAAGTCAATTTATTCGAGATAGAAGTGAGAAATCGCGAGGGCCGAAGTTTACGGTTAAAGTGAAAAAAATGTTTCCTGTCAAAAAATAAGCAATACTGAATAACCGAGAAATGGAGACGACAGTTCAAATTGGAAAATTCGTTAAAGCTGACAGGAACATGATAGAATTGAAAAGTGTTCGGTAGTATTCGAAGTCGAAAAAGTTTTACATCTATGGATCTATGCGTTAAAAGAGGATTAGAAAATTGTATCCATTGTTTGCTCCGCTCTGCATGCAAAATGGAAATATTTTCGATAAAATGAAAAATCAATAACTTCTCATGAAACAATTTAAATAAATATTCTCAAAATCTTTCTGGTTGTTGTGGATAACCTAGATTTACATTTGAAGCGGTCGTTTTTTGTTTTCATTTACATTACTGATACTATACGTAAATTTCGAGGAGCAAAAACGATAAATGTTATATTAGAACGTGGTTAGCAAGGCGGAAGATACGGGCAAGAAAGTTTTGTTTATTCCGTAAACATAAACGCGAGGCGGAGGATCGTCTCAAAATTTTACGAGTTTACTTGCAGGCATATACGTATGTAAAACTATGCCATGAATTTCAATGCTGTGGTAAATTTGGGTGCATAACTAAAGCAGACAGTAAAATTCTCATCATGTCGCTGATGCAAAACTATTACGCTGCGCCGGAACTTTTCCATCGCAAACAATACGATCGCGTAAGGCTTAATTTCTTGCGAATTCCTGGTAAAAATTCGAAAACTCATGAAGTTGACTAAAAAATTTAGCGAGGCTTTGTTTCCTTCGATTCCGAGGGCGATACAAAAATTAATCGCAGGGGGGAGTGGTGCGATAAATTTTTAAAGTTTGTCCCCCAGCGCAAATAGAACGTCTTTGGAAACGCTCGATTGAATTCCAAGTTCGAGAGCAAGTTTCCTAATCACACACGAACTTCGGGTATAGACGCAGAGAATGGGCGAGGCGACTGGCGCTAAGGTGTGACGCCGCGACGTTACGCCTTAGTAGTTGGTCTAATAACTCATTTAGGCGTTAGAAGAGAATATTTGAGTTCTCGACGTCTATAGGTCACGTAATTTGTGGACTATACGCGCAGGAATCTAATTTGATGAATCATTGTTTGCTGTCAATACAATATACCGATGTGACATGTCATTGTTCCTTATGAGGTGACGCATAAATAAGACATATTTTATGCAATAATGTACTTTCATAAAAAAGAAAATTAATAATAAATCAACATTCTGTTGTTTCATTTTCTTTTCTGCAAGCTTTAGACAAGAGTGTTTGCACTTTCGGTTCATTCATTTTTCAAGCGTGCATCAAGAAAATTAGAACTGACTAACTGATAATGTTTGCCCTTTGAAAACCCTCGACGTAAGGTAAATCTAACTGAAAAAAGCTTTTTATACTTAAAATATTCATCGCATACGCTATTTTTACTACAGAATTTTAATCACTAACTGTTTGGAAGTGACGATCATTTAAAAATTCAACGCGTTAAAAACACTTTATTTAAATAGACAAGATTAATTTTCAACTGAGTGCAAAAATGAAACAACGCAAGTACCGATAACAGTCAAGAATTTTCGCTACCTCGAATGCTTTCAAAACTTTAAAAATCCATCCACCTACAAAAATTTACATTTTTTACACCTTTTCAATATACATCTCTGTCAATTCAATATCTTCGAAATCTAATGAATCGTATTATCCGAATGTACTAGTCCTACACGAAATCCAGCAGCGAACTATTTCCAGCTACGTATCCAATAACGCACGGATACAGACGCGTGCTCCCGCGCCGATAAGGCAAATCGCCGCCGCCGACGGCGACTCCCGTTTTGAGGCATCATCGCGGCCCCTAGCTCATCGCCAACAATGCCTGTTAACAATGTGTCCGCCTTAATCCGCGCGGTGATTCGTCGTCCCCGCGGTGCGCTCCGCTGTATAATCCGCCGGGGGACGTTTGCCAGTGAGTGAGTATGTGTAGACGAGGGAGTGAGGGAACGTTTAGAAGGTGAAAAATTCGACGCGAGCCAATCGACGGGATTTACGAGGCGCGCTGTCTGCTGTGAATCAAGTCCTTTGTCGAAGTTTACAAAGGATCCGCGATGCGCAGGTGGAGTTCGGTGTGGTTTTGAATGGGGAATGGGACAATTATTTCTTTTGCGATTTGGGGTAATAGGGATGGAAATTGGGCGAAATGAGTGACGTTGAGGTCGAGATGTGTTAATATCGGGTGACCTGATAAGGAAAGTTTGATTGGATGTTACAGTGGAGGGCTCAAAGAGGGAAATTTCGAAGCTACTTTCGGCCAAAAAGCTTTGAGTCCTTTCTAGATAGGTTTATGTAAAACAAGTTCGGCTTATAACACTTTCGAGTGTAGACACGTATTTTCAGTTTTTAGTTTCTGAAAGTTTCCATTAAAAAAGCTCGTATTTGTTCGCATAGAATAATAATACACAAAACAGTAGATATTGCAACCGTAACATATACAAATTAAAAGAACGCTTCGAGCTACACCACGGACAAAGTTCTTTGAAATGCCTCCTAATACTTTTTATCGTACATATTCAAACAGCTTTTATTAAAGCATCGGTCAGCTCTATTTACTTTCTTTATCTCATGCAGTTTAATTGAATTTTATCCTTTTGACGTGAACGATATTGAAAACAGAAAATTGCGTGAAATTTCTCTTTACACCCGTGTCAGCCTATAAAATCAAATTTTCAAAAGCATTTTTAAATTTTATATAGAAACATTTTTTCAATTTCTTTTTAAATACTAGCAATTTAACATTTACTTTAGAATACCATAAAAATAAAAGTTTCACATTCACGAAACCGTATCCTTTTATCCTCAGCATTTTCCGAATAAAAAACTCGAAGCAGTTTTTCAAACCTCGTTCAAAGGACGTCTGGCCGTACACCCACCGCGACTATAGCACCGAGACCCCCAACCACGTCAATTAGCGTCAAGGAACCCTTTCACCAAAAAAAAAATGCCTCACCTCCTCGCGCTTCAACCCCCGCGCGACGGCTCTCTAAAGTCCCCATCAGCTGCAATATCACGTCGTCGTGGCTGCGCCGACAACAATGGGAGCCTCCGATGCCGTCCCATAGGAAAACACCGACGAAGAAACATCGTAATCTCGACGCACGAGAGAAAAGCGAGAAACAAGAAGAGTAAGAAAGAGCAAGAGAGAATCGCCGCCCCGGACGTCACTCATTTTCGCTCAAAGCCGATTATCCGGCCGCCGAGCGAGAAAACGAGGAGGCGTCTTGAAAGTTTCCACGCTCTCTCGTCGTGGTAGTAGTGCTGCGTTCGTTCTTCTCTCTGTCTCCTTTCCTCGTCTCTCCCGTTCGCGCTGATTAATTAACGATTTCACTCGGAAAGGGGAACATCGATCCACGCGCGCGCCAGCGAGAGAGTGTTTTTGCGAAAGGAAGGGAGGTGGGGAGCACACGTGTCGACGCGCGCGCTCGAGCTGATTAATGCTCGTAAACGCGAGGGTAAGAGTGAGAGAGAGGGAGAGGAGAATTGAACGGATGCGCGAGAGGAGGGTATCTCTTACACAGGGATGTGCTAGCTCATACGCTTTGATTTGAAGGAAGGAATTTCGAGTGGGCGTATCCGAATATGAGAAATATTTGCTGAAATAGTTCGTATACATGATACTTGTAATGAAATTGCAAGAATTTGTCAGGTACGTTTCGTTGCCAGGAAATTGTCGGTATTTGAGATAAACTTGTTTTTAGACGGTAGGGGTAGTATAGAACTAGGAGAGAAAATAGTAATAGTAGGTTATGTACATTCAAATACGACTTTTAAGGGGATGTGAGTACCGACGTTATTTTTCAAACGAGTACATCTCACGAAAATACCAATAGAATCATCCAAAAAAAATTGTGAATATAGTATTTACATATACGAAGCGCTTGACAAACGTGTTTTTCCAAAAAAATGATGAAAATTTATTTAATTAAATAAAAACCGTACTGTCGGTAAGTAGGAATCTGCATTTGACCTACTTTCAAACGAGCATAGCTAACGAAAATGCTAATAAAATCACTCAAAAAATTTTCTGAATATAGTGTTTACGTGTGCGGAGCGCTTGACGACCGTCTTTTTCCAAATAAACGTTTAAATGTCGATTTAAAAAATATTGAAATTAGGGTTTCACATCACCTTAAGTTAAGACACTTTATAACATATTTTACACGCGCTATCAAGAGGTAAAATATATTCTTTCTTTATCGATTTTATTTACTTACGGAGTTAATAAAATTAGAAATCAGTTTTTTATATAATATAAGAATATATACAGTCTGCTTGTCAATAAACGCTGCAGTAATTTTACTGATTCCTTGTTTAATCAGTGAGTGTTTAAAAATTCTTTCATCAATATAATAAAACCAGGATTTTATGCAACTTTAACTGACAGGTTATTACAATCTTCTAATATACGGCTTCATCGACTGCAGTTATTATTCATATAAATTGCTTTTATTTCCTAATAATTACTTATTACAATTTTGATTATTCAAAATGCAAACGTGTACCCGATAATCAATAAATACAATTATTTCATTTAATTTACAGCTCTATTACGTACATTTTCATCGTAATGTCTCTATCGTAATGTCTGCGATTTCTAATGACAAACGGAGTATGCTTGTACATTTCGTTATTCTCTTGTTTGACATTATTATAGAGCGCTAATAATGAATAGTGAGCAAACAAACTCGTAAAATATCTTCATTCTTACGATTGCTAGGCAATGAAAAAAAATAATTAACACATTTTCAGTAAAATTCTCCAATTATAAAACGACATTATGTCACATTATAATCTCCGTCTCATTAAATTCAACTAAAGCTGAAATTCAAGACAGCTCCTAAATACAGGTATATTTTAGCGAGTGTCACTTGCACGGATTTAAGCTAAAAAAAAAGAGGAAATATAGTATATCGAATAAAGCTGATTTATGCCAAACCGGCCGGATTAAGTCTTCTTTCGTTCGATTTGTTTACAATTTGTATGTTTTTCAACGAGGGTAACGCGGTGACTTTCCGTGAGGTCGTGAGTGTAAAATCGTTTCGATGAATTCTCTCTGTCTAAAAACTTTTCAATTAAAAGGTTTAGAGCAGGTTTAATTGAATTCCTGACGTTGAGAATACATGCAACTTCTGTAATTTCCGGTTCCCGTGTGAACTTCGGAAAAAGGCGTCGTTTTATTGGATTTGTTGCTTCGACAGTACTTTTACGTAAAGTTTGTTAATACTGGATGCTCTTTGGATTTCAAAAAGTACGTATAACGTACTCCAAACAAAATATAGATACTCTTAATATATATATATATATATATATATATATATATAGATATATATATATATATATATATATATATATATATATATATATATTGATGCAATTGAAACTAAAGCTTAATCACTATATTATATAGCTTTATTTGCCATAATTATAACTGATAATACAATCATCTATAACGTATTTTACTAGAAAAATCTAAAAAATATAACTATATATTTACAACTAGATAAATCACACAAAAATTCTTTTCATACATATTTTTCTCACCGAAGAGAAAATTTGAAGGCACATATTCAAAGATAAAATTAAGATTCTAATTTTGTCTCATTGTTTTATCTTTAAATATAAAATTACTGCCTTCGTTTGTTTGAAAGTTATAAATTTAGTTTGAAATAAAGTTTTTGTTAATAATGTAGGTAAAGTGTAAATGTAAATCCAACATATAAAATGCTGTATGTTTCAATAGATATTCAATATATACAACAAATTATACACACATCAAACTGTTTAAAATAAAATTTCTATTAAAATATTCGTATAAACACATTCGATAACGTTTGATCATCTAAAATTCCTATTTTTGTGTTAAAACAGTAACTATATATAGCTTTGGCCAAAAATTCAAACAACGCATCACTATATATGCCGCTAAAAACACGAAAGAAAAGTGTACATCGCTAATAAAAAAAAAGTCCTATCCCCATCTAGTTGTTGGTCTCGACGGTGGGGTAAAACAATTCCCCGCGCCGACCTCATTAATAATACATAGAGACACATGTCAAAGAGCAAAAGAGCAAAAGTGAAAAAAGTAAAACACTATATATATATATATATATATATATATAAAAGTCACTCGGCACATATCCGATCAGCACAGAACAGTCTAAGACAAAACCATGTAAAGAGTTCATCGTTCTCATTTTATTTTGCAAAAACGTCACGTATATAAAAAATGTACGTTTTTTGTTGTTGTATATATGTTTGAAGCAGCAGCCAACGTCGATGTGAATGCAGAACAAGTGGTCGTGTGTGGACGCACGTATAATATGTGCGTGTGTACCATCTATAAAGAGCTAGCCATCATATCCCCTAAAACGACACATACAGCCGTGTATAGCTGTATATAGGTTTACGTGCGTATATATATATATGTGTGTGTGTACGCGCACTTGCGTGCGAGTTCGTGCGTGAGAGACAGAGGGAGTGAAGGATGTAATGCGCACGTACGCGACGTTTACAGTGCTGTAAAGATTCGAGATTTCGATTTTTTTAGCCCATTACGCGGAGCCTTTCGTGAGAGTATCCGCCGCGGTTAACGTAAAAAATGGTATTTTTTTTGCTGTTTTGCGTGTGGCTACTTTATCTTTATGTACATTTTGGACGTCAGAAATATGAAGTTATGAAATAAATCTAACGAATCAAAGTAAGCGCGATGTGATAAACTCTAATGAAACGTTTCTAATCCAGAATCATTACAGATTTTCTGGATTTTAATATAGAAATGTCACGTCTACTTACTAGTAAACATACTACAAAATAGTACTGTCGTAAAAGCTTTGAAGTACCTTCGTGGAATGCATTTAAGATTTCATGAGCTTTCGTATAGCATAAACTTGTCGTTGTTGGGGATACTTTGACATAAGGGAAATAAGAAAACGACTATTCCCTGGTAGAAATTGAAATCATTTTTTAGGTAGTAAATGGCTAATTTGAACCAAGATGGCAAACAAATGGACTTCAGTTTTCTACCATAAATGTAACAATTTTTTAAACCTATTTTTCACATTTATTGGTTGCAAAAATTTTCAAAATATTGTACTATCTATTAATTTGACATTTTAATACTAGTTAAAATAACTAGCCGACAAAGCCATTAAAAATCTAATAACAAGCCATTTCTTATGTCGATGAGTGAAAGAGATAGAGCCACGTGGCAAAATAACGATTTTGGTTTATATCTTGTAGAATAAAGCTGTAAATAGTACAAAGACTAATAAATTTTGTTTATATCCTGGTAAACTATCTCTTAATAGTATAAGTTTTACAATATGTGATTAAATTGTTATGAAATTTTTACGTGAAGATTTTGAGGCTAGGACCATTCCATAAAATGGGAGATGTTGATGGAAAAAAGCATTACACTTGTGTCTAATAACTAGCCATTTCCAATGGCCAGTTTCTGTTTTTCTGCCTATTTTTAATGAAGTAATTTCTACCAGAGTTCTAAAGCAATATAATCACTAAATAATGTCTATGTTATGCTTCGTACTATTGCGGCAACTTAGTCATAACCACGTCAAGCTTTCCAAGGGATTTCATTGTGAGAAACAACATCGAAACTTGCTCGAAAAACGTCGCGCTTGACTCAGTCCCGCGGATTCGAGTCTAGAATTTGAATACTTAGACGCAGAGTCCATGTTTGGATATTCAAATCGCGCGGATTATGCAAACGCCACCCTCCATAGCCAGGTAGTGCTCGAGTCGTCGGCTCCTCAAGTAGAACGCGAAATTGGTGAATATACATTGAGTCTTCGGTCTTTGTCACCGTGTCTTTAAGTGGATTGCGAGAATGACGCGAGGTTGCATCAAGTAATAGAGCGATCGCGGCGCTTATTGTTTTGACGCCGACGTAATTGGATAGTTCTGGATCGACCTGGAAATAAATTGAATTTTCGAAATGGCGCTCGAAGCGTTATGTATACGTTTCAAAATCAAAGAGCGGAGCGATGTTTATCAAGGTTTCTCGAATTTCAGTCTGCTCGTTTCGATACTCGGATGGTAATGGAAGATATGGCGGTTTTAAAAGCTGACAGTGAAATTGAGCGTGATTTGAAACGGTTAATACCGAAAAATCCAACGAAACTTTCAGCAATTGCGACCTATCGCGGTACGACCAATTGTTAGAGATTAATGTTAGGCGTATAATTTATCTATAAAGCGTTAATCTTTTACATATAAACTAATGCACTGGCAAAATGTCAATAGACCTGGCGGAGATATTTGAATTGACGAAGCTAAATTCGGAGCTCGTTTAATTCGCGCTGTCCAATTTTAGAATCGTTCAAATCAATCAGTTCCCGTAGTACGAGAAACCTAATTATGAGTAGACCCAGATTCAAATATCTGGGTGTCCCCAATAAACGGAATTAGATTTCGACGTCGATATAGTACACCTGCGATTGTTAATTTTTCATTGTCATGCAGGAAGCAGACGGCACGGCGCATTTGTCACTTTTTTTGTTCGAGTTTACGTTCGATTTTAATTCCGTATCAATCGTTATTTACTAAAATTTATAAACCACTGTTTATTTTCAGATTATCTATATAAGAAAGATGTTTTTGGCGTATACTAAACTTTATAAACCACCACATTGTTTACGCGATGAACTACATGTACGTTCTATGCAGATATAGAGCCACGTGGCGCAATATTATGTGCAGCATGAATAATTTATTACTGTATTTACTTTGAAACCGACCAGTGTAACCGTATAAGTTTTTGCAAAACTATCGACCAGCTCTCGTACAATCTGTTGCTCTATTCCTGTCTTTCAAAAATGTACTTTTTTACTTTATGTTATTGCACCATCGCGACTAACTTTTATAAAAAATCGACAAAAACCTGCCATTTCGACCATCCAACAAAAGTTATTTAAAAAAAAGAAAAAGAAAGAAACAAAAAACGATACACCCGCACTTACCGCAACCAATCAAAAGCCGGAAAACTTTAACGCGCTCGTTACTTCCAGCTCGCCAGCTAACCCCTCTCGACTACATCCAACCTGCGAGATATATAACAGCTCCGTTCGATCAAAACGACACCGGCGACGAAAAAATATTTATAAACGTACGCGTACGCGAACGACATCCCCGGCCAGCAGCGACTGGCGAAATCATCGCTCGCTTTACAGCAGCTGTGTAATCGCGGCCGCCGCACAACACGCCATTTCGCCGCCCTTATCAGCGCAGCGGCGGGCTTCTGTGTGTATGTTTGTTTGTCTAGTCTGTTGTTCCTCCGTTCGAGCCCTGTATATGCGTGTGTGTGTGCGCATGTCTGGGTGTATACATATGAGTGTGTGTGAGTGTGTCTCTAAGCAGAGGAGCATAAAACGTACCTGCCGTTCAGCAGCCATGCCTCCCTCGTACATGTTGGCGGCCGTTATCTCGCTCTCACTCTTTCCCTCGTGAGTAGTAGTAGTAGTAGTAGTAGCAGTAGTAGTATGTCTCTGTCCCTGTCTTTGTCTCTCGCTCTCTTTCTCGCTCGCACGCTCTCTCACTCGCTCGCTCGCTCTCTTTCGCTAGACTCTTGATTCGCCAAGTGCTCGCCTACTTATTAGCGGCGTTTGTCCTATACGTGTCCCTCTCTCCCTCACTCACACACACCCTTCCATATACACGTAGATATATCTGTATATATATATAATAATAATAGTAATATTCTATATATATATATCGAATCTGCTTGCTTTACAACGATAGATTATCTGCTCTCTCTATATATCTCCTCGGAATAAATTTTCTCTCTTTCTCACTCTCTCTCTCCTTCTTCTATACACTATTTTATACGAGATCTAGATAATCATTTCTTCCGTCTTCTTTCCACACTCCCTTCGCCTCGTAATAAGCTATCGTTTGTTTATTGTTCTCCGGTTGCCTTCTGATTTCTATTATTGTGATTACAGCGGCTCCAGTCTGGCCACACGTGCTGCAGCGCGCCACCCTTTTTTTCTTACTTCTTCTTCCTCCTCTCCATCACGCACTTTGCGAAGTCTCCTCGTCGCACACGTGCTTTTTCTTCTTCTTTCCCGCTGTCTTTCTAGCTGTGTGCGTGGCGCGAGCCTGCTATGTATAAATATATGCAGACCGTCCACCGTCCGTGTCTGTGTGGCACGTGATGCGAGAGTGCAGAGCCGGGGTAGCGACACTTGGCGCTTGCACCGGACACGCGACGACCGACTGTGTATGCGTGTGTGTATATCACTCGCTCTCTTTCTGTCCACGTTCCACTCTCGCGGTTGTGCAGGGGAGGGTGCAGTAGCGCGCCCGCGCGAGTACCAACGACCGAGCGCGCGTATATTGTACGTGCAGCAGGTACGATTTGTGTCTCCTCCTCGCTCCTCGCTCCTCCTCGGTATATCTCCTCTAGACCCTCTGTGGTAGAAATATAAATATCGTTATCTCTTTCCTTATCTCTCTAACTTACTCCGCTATCTTACTCCTTATACTCCTATTATACACTTCCTATATTATAGACAGCTTTGCGCTCGCACGTGCGTACAAGCGCGGTCGCCCTAAATTACAAATATATCCTCCTTCTGTCGCACATGCACAATCTGCACGAGCCCTCTCTCTCTCTCTCTCTCAATTTCCTCCGTTACGCACACCACGTTTCGAATCTTTCTCTCACTCTCTCTCTTGTCGGAGAAAATCAGGCGAGGAAGTAGTGTACCGCGCGCGCGCGAGAGAGGGTCGGTAGAGCTCCTCCAGCTCGGGGAGAGAGTCCGCGCCTACTGGCGAGAGAGAGCAAGTAGCCTCCCGCGCGCACGCCGTGTCGCCACCACCTCCACCGCCACCAGCACCACCTCCGCCAGCAGCAGCACCGCCGCTGCCGCCGCTAGGCACTTGCGCAGGGTAGAGAGCCTCCGCCTCCCACCGCCGCGGCGCGCGTGTATTATGTACGCGTACACGTGTCCTCTCTCATTCCCCCCCCTCTCTCTCTCTCTCTCCTTTTCTTTCGTCGCGCACGCGTTTATTTATTTTGTTATTTTTCCGAGGGGGGTAACGCTGCTGCCGCCGCGTGTACGTTTGTTTGTGTGTCACGCGGGGGTGACCGAGAGCGCGCGCGCGACAGCGAGAGAGAGAGTGGAGAGCTCGCGTGCGCACGCGGACCGCCTGGGGAAGACTGACACTGCGAGACTCTCTCCGCTCTCGGGCGCGCGTTCTTTGGGCCGGCTACTGTGCTCTTGCTCTCTCTCTCACCCGGCGTTCGCATATGTGTGTGTGTGTGTGTGTGTATATATATATCTACACGAGCGAGTGAGCGCGCGCAGAGCTGCTGGGGAATCCGCTCACTGGTGTATATAGAGCGCACCGCTGCCGCCGCCGCCTGACAATCAATACCCGGCAGGCTAGAGCTCCCTCTCTCTCTCTCGCCCTCTATCTCGCTTTCCCTCTGGGGTTCTTGCGATTTCACTGGAGGAGGTGGGCGCTGGGGGTGTGGTGGTAGATTTTGCGAGAGTTAGGGGAGTGTGAATGAAATTTTTTGGGGCGAGAGAGAGAGAGAGTGCGCGTGTACGAGCGCAAGCGCGCGAGAGCAGCAGCGAGGAGTGGGGTGGGTTTAATTTTTCGAGTGAGGGAGCGCACACGCTGCGCTTATATGGCGGGAGGAAGAGAGCGCGCGCAGCGGTGGTTTACCTCCGCTTGGTAGGTCGCGCGCAAATTAGAGGTTTGGGGTTGTGGTGTGTGTGTGTGTGTGTGTGTGTGTGTGTATGTGTGTGTGTGTGTGTATGTATGTGTGTGTGTGTGTGTGTGTGTGTGTGTGTGTGTGTGTGTGTGTGTATGTGTGTTGATTTGGAAGAATAGGAAGAGGTTTTTTTATGCGAGATATGTGTGGTTTTTTTTAATGTTTTTGTGTGTTTTCATCGCTTGCTTGGTTTGGAGATTATTTTTGACACGAAGGAAATATTTAGTTTTGTAGAATGACGTTGCTTGAAACAGTGACGAATGAAAGAAGAAATAACGATGGAATGACTTTGTGTACTATGAAGTTTTGGAGGAGCACGAGTGGGATCAATTATTATTTCGAATGCTAAGCTGTAATTGTAGGAGAGATTTTGTTAAAGGAATGTGCAAAATAATTGTCTAATATGTACTAGATGTGTATAAGAAAAGGAAATTGATGTCTGGCTATACTTAGCAATTATCTACTTACGTTAGTTAATACTGTATGAAATATACTGCAAATGTTCCGGATAGTATTGCAAATATAAATAAAGTTATAAGTTAACGAAATAAATACTGTAGTTTAATAATAATTTAACAACTTTTGCCTAAACTTTAGGCAAATCAAATATAATCATAAAAAGACGCATATTTATACAGTAGAAAAGAAACACCATAAAAACATCAGAATTTTATTATTAGAGCACGAGAAATAGTATTTGTACAAATAAAATAATCTCTTTCAATTTCGTTAGAAGAATACATTTCATACGTGAATAACGAACTGTAACTTATTAATAAAGTAACAAAAAAAAGAAAAGAAAAATATGGAAGTGTATATATTGAATCAATTTAATCACAACATTTTGTTTATCGTCTCTTAGAGTTTAATAAGCAAGAAAATTAAATTCTGTATTGCATTAATCAACGTTTAAACAAATATATTTTGTTCGTCAAGTAAATCGATTTAAATTGTGTAATAAAAAGAGTGATGGTCACATCAGTAAAGTGATATAAGTTTGATATGGTCAGACAAATATTGTCTGCCACATTCCCTAACAACTTTTTCTCAACTTTCTTAGGGAGCGGATAAGAATGTAGCTCTCTTGTAGCTCCATTATTTTTTTTCTCGATTACGTCAGCTCAGCGAAAAGCTTTAGAAAAACGAAAATTCAGTTTTCAAATTTTTCTTTAAATAGTGTTTAACTTTGGACATACTAAATCTATGCAAAATAAAAAATATTTTTTCATTAATTTTAAATTTATCTAAATCAAATATTTTTCCAATAAGGGTTGGATAGTTCTTATATTTTGAGATTATTTTACCAACAACGTTACATTATTTGTCGTATTCCTACAGGTAATTTTGTTTAGAAACACTTCCAATTTTATCGCTTTGCGATTGCCCTTAGTTTTTCGTTCATCTCTTCTATCTCGCATATACTTTTTGTCTTTTCCTCTCTATCTCGTCAGATGACTTATGGAATTGCAAATTAAATTTTCAGGGCAATAGCGAGGATACGAGAATCCCTAAAGCTCTTTTTTACCAATTTATTCTCTGAATTTGCAGTACCGTGAGGCAGTTCTTTTAAAAGGTCATCTTGGACCAGAGCTAATTGATATTTGTTCTTTATCTTTCCAGCTATAATTAGCTGATTCTAATTTTCTTGGATCTGTTTAATGACGGCGTGTATTTTATTATTGTACTTCTCTGGTTTTAGAAAAATAAGAAAAATTCTTTGACTTTTGAAAGAGTTAAAAAATGTAAGTTACTTAGAAAAAAAATGGCAATGCAAATTATAATTTAAAGTAAAAAGTTCAAATTAAATTGAAAATGAAATTACGTTGTTAGTGCTCAAAGAATTCCATTTATATTTTAAATGCATAGGTTTTTTATAAAGCCAAACCGACATTTAATTTAGAAAAAGTATTTCTAGCTTTAATTTGTAGATTAACTTTTCTGTTATTTTTTGGATACTATTGTATTTTTGTACCTATTTTTATAAGTAGTTTTATAAGTAATTAAAATATTTCCACAGATCATCAAATTAAAAAGATTAAAATATTTTAATAAAATAATGTTAATTAACATTGTACCAATATATCGTATAAAAGCCTGAACGTCAATATTTCGTTTAAGGGGGCTAGACACCTTTTTTCTCTGAAATAAGAAGTCACATTTTAATACATAAATGTAAACTAATTATTTCATACTTTTTACATATAAAAGTGGGTATATTTACCTTACCTTAAAACTTTCTCCGATGGGCCTTTTATATGGTCCAGAACCATAGTCATCGATGAAACAAGTTTTTTCACTAACCGTAAGCTTTGAAATTTTCCTGTGGATGGATTGACTCCAGATTTGAACTAAATTACTCCTGAATAGTATAATTCTCATATGAGTGTAGGGATTTTTTATCTAATGAGAAAAAAAAATTGTGCTGTTTTTCAAGAGTTTCTTTTTTTTTTTTTAAATTTTTTATATTTTTTCATAATTTTTCTGATGTAAAAATTTTTTCCGACATTTAATCCTAAATCCCTACACTCATATGAGAATTATACTATTCAGGAGTAATTTAGTTCAAATCTGGAGTCAATCCATCCACAGGAAAATTTCAAAGCTTACGGTTAGTGAAAAAACTTGTTTCATCGATGACTATGGTTCTGGACCATATAAAAGGCCCATCAGAGAAAGTTTTAAGGTAAGGTAAATATACCCACTTTTATATGTAAAAAGTATGAAATAATTAGTTTACATTTATGTATTAAAATGTGACTTCTTATTTCAGAGAAAAAAGGTGTCTAGCCCCCTTAATAGTTTTTTAAAATTAAAATGTTCGTTAGCTGAAAGTAGTTTCTGCTATGTTGAGTAATTATCTCGGATTCTATTTCGGTGTTTGTTTCTTGTTTACGCATCCGCCTCATTTGTTCCTTTTTTGAATCAAATGTCAGAGGTTAAAATGGAAATTATATTTTTACAACGAACAAAACAGAAATAAATTCAAGTTGGTCAAGTGAAGAGTGCTTTGAACCAGTAGTGCTTTGGATTTTATTTTCTACTTCTGTAAGTTAATTATGCCGATGATGCATTCACTCTTTGTAAACAGTAATTAGTATTCTGAACTAAATTACTGCTACACATTCTTTTACACTGTTTAATTTGTTAAAGTATTTTTAGAAATAATAATAACTATAATCTTTACGTTCAATTATATTTTACTAAAAATTGAACGAGTGACAAAATTTTGCTTCAACATTTTAAATCACGTTTAATCCTATAGTGACCAACATTTATCAACATACACGAACATGACTTGTGATTTTTCAAGTACAGTTATTTCGTTATTTACTGACAATCCCATCGTATCACTATGTCGCTTAGAAGAGGTATATATAAGATACCATATGGTATCTTCACTTTTTCCGATCGCTGCCTATATTGCTGCGATATCCTTTGAACACCACAAGATCCTCCTTTATCATTTTTCACTCGCTAACTCCCACATATCGCGCGAAATCTCAATCTCACCCTCTCTCGACTCCTCCTTTCTCCCTTTCCCCTTTTTCCCGGTTTTCCGTGCTCGTTTGCCTCCTCGCACGCGCTCTCGCTCCACCCTCCATTCGATGGAGCTAGTTCATCGACGCCTCTCTCTCTCTTCAACTCTTTTTTTTCTCCAACGGCTTCTTTCTCTGAGGAGAAAAAGGAGGAACCCGTAAATGCTCTTCCTCATCCCCCTGGAATTTAAGCGTTCTATTTTCATCGCTCTCTTTCTCTCCTCCCCTCGGCTTTTTCCGCTCTTCCGTGTGCGTTCGAGACGCGATAAGCATCGCATAGAGAGACACGCGTGAATGAGAGTGGATTTGAGATTCCGACGTGCGATCGGCGCGTACGGAGGTCTCGAATTTTTTTCCGAGGATGTAGGCCCGCGGGATCCGGGCACGGGGGGCGATTAATCGCCAATTGCCGTGTCCCGGGAGTGGGGGATTAGGCTTTGATCGATGCCTACCAGCCATGACGGATATTCTCAGTGTGATTTGTTTTAGTCGATGTGTATAGGGGGTGAATAGTACGATTATTTATGATTTGAAGAAAGAGATTTTTTTTATCGTCGGAAAAAGGAGTGAAATACTTATTTATCGGATCCGAACTCTGAAGTTCTTTGGTCAATTTTGATCAATTTCTGCCTCACTTACCCTCACTTTAGCTTTCCTAAATTTTTTTTAAATTCGTCAAATTTGACATGATTATGACGTCATTAAACGTTTAATTAAAATTTCTAACACCTGAGAAAATTGCAATTCAGCTAAATTTACATTTTTGAACAATTTAAATTTGGACTTTCTTTCAGAAAATAACATAGTTACTGACCTACTTTCAATTCGTATACTTAAATCGTTAAATACAATTGTTTTTCTTAAATAAATTTAATTTTTCTAAAAAAGTTTCTAGCAATTTTATATTTCTTCCACTACACTAAAACTCCCTTTAATATGTAAAAGTCGTTCCTAAAGAAATATTTTTCTACATTATCACGAATTTTCCTTCATTTTCCTGGCATATATAACTTGATCATTCAAATGTTCGACGTGGAAAGGAGGGAGCAGCTTCAAACATCACCAGAATATAAATTAAAAATATGCGCGGCGCATTTACATTTTAAAGCGCTAATAAAAGCGCGAAATTGTGTAATTTTCTCGCCGGCTTATTATATACTATTTCGCAAAAGAGTTTCGTTGATCAGGAGGGGAACGCCATACGTATCCTTCGCCCAGCAAAAAAGGAAGCCACGTATAGGGAGGAGAGAAAATGTACACGTGTACGAGATATAAGAAACGTGATAAACGTATGAGAGATACAGGAGATATAGGCGGCAGCCGGAGCACGACGATGGGGGTATGATTTTATTTCCTGGCAACGACGGCGGTGGCGATGACTATCCCTTCGCCTCTGGAATTTTCATCACATGATGCACGAGAGGGCGCCCGCGATAAAAATACGCACCGCAGAGGTAATTTATGCATGGGAATTCGGCGCTATTTCGGCCGATCGATATGGAACGCCGCGAATAACCTTCGAGGACTCTTTGATTTGCTCGTCGCGAGGAAAGGAGATGAAAGAAAGAAGAGAGAAAGAGAGAGTGGCGATGTTTGCGAAGTGAAAAAAGGAACCGAGTTTGTTTGACCTTCGGGTTTCAAGAGGACGACTTTGCCACCCTCTGACTCTTTCTCTCTCTCACTCTCGTGGGTGGACGAAAAAATCAACTGCGGAAAGGGAGATAACGGAGGCGAAAGAAATAACCGAGAGCTCCCGCGCGTACCCAGAAAGACGGACGAAAGTGCTGAGTGAGAGAGATAGAGATAGAGAGAGAGAGAGAGAGAGAGAGAGAGAGAGAGAGAGAGAGAGAGAGAGAAGCGCAGTATGCAAAATGAAAAGTCGACTTTTTCCCCCTGGGCCGTCACACTGCTGCCGCGCTCTTCCCTTGCCAAGGTAAAGAGAAATTTTTCTCTCTTTCTCCCTCTTCTCTTTTATTTTTTACCATCCTTCCGACCTGCTCCCCTGGCTGCAGTTTCCAGCGAAAATAGAGTGGGGGTGGAGAAAAAATCTTGCGCTTCCGGCAGAGCGGTTCCGTTTTTCTTCCTCGTATTTTTCGATGAGGGAATTTGCATCTTTGCGGAAATGGATGTAAGATAATGACGGAAATGTAGGGGGATGCAAAATTAAAGAAGCACGATGGAGAACCACTGCTCATCGCCCCGGAAAGTTTGAGGCGGCGAAATCGAATTACAAGGATTGTGGAAAATGTCAAGAATTCTTTTGTTTCGCCATCTTATTGCCGCTTGGGTGGACTGAAAGTTGCTTATTAAAAGTAGAACAGTCTGAAGTATTGAACGATCTTGAAGTTAACATAGTTTTGATACAGATTTTTTTTTAAAGAAAGGGAATTACGGGACGAAGACAAAGGGAACATGTTATACGACGTGATTACTATGCTCTTCCGTTTCTTGAGAATCCGCTTTGTTGTAGCGGCATTTTTTAAATTAAAGAGCGAAATAAAAACTCGTTGTTTTAGAACATTGCGGAAAAGACAGCTAAAAACGAGTAGAGAACGCCAGAAAAAAAGGATATACCGAGCGCGCTTTATATTAACAAAAGTGCAAATAATAACAAAAGTCATTATTGCGAGAAACAGGGAGTATACAGTTCGAAATTTTAATCTACGAAAATCCAAGTAAAAGCACCTATTTTTCATTTTTGCATATATATACGCATTGTTTTTAAGTTCAAATGTTTAACAATAATCATCGCTGATTAATTACAAAAATGAGTCGTGCAATTACAAAACGCAAGACCGTAAAAAACTTTTCATCTACCTAGACTTATACATATAGTTTCCATTCGGCGGAACCCACGAATCGCGCAATGCTGCTCACCAGAGAATTGCTATATATATGACGAAACGGGCCGGACAGAGTAATTGCGTTATTCACCAGCGAGTTTTTTCTAAATGTACTTTAGACCCCCGTGGCCCGTGCGAATTTTCCTCTAAATTAAATCTGGGTTATCCAGTTTCTTGTTGCGCGAGCTTCTCGTGGTTTTTTCATTCTTTTCTCGAATGTTCCGCCTCTTTTTCGACTAAGTGTTCACTTTGACCGCGCGCCGTAAAGTAATTTTTTTTATCATAAATTAATTGTTTAGAATCCCTTTTAGTAAACTAAATTACTGAAGCGAACTTTTGGAGATGAAAGTACTTGCATTGTGCTGGGGAGCACGAGAGAACATTCTATAAATAGAAATTGCCTTAACGCTGAAATAAACTGTTGGTATAATATGTAGGTAAGTGACAAATACATTAGGTACCGCTCCATTTGAATGTAAATTAATTAAAAATTCGAAAAAATAACGTGGGCTATACAAAATTATTTTTCATTATTCCGATAACAATGATAACTTTGAATTGAATTTTGATTTAACTTTGATGTGACTTTTCGTTTATACGATGACAGATTTCTTGATTGCGAGGAAAATTATCATATTCACTTAAAGGCACCCTTTTCAATTGATCGATAACCTCATTTTTATGCAGAACAATACTATTCAAATGAATCGTGTCTTTTACATGCACGTCGCTGACTTCCCTAGAAATTAGTTGTCAGTTTTCGTTCGTAGAATTTGTCAGATTTTTTTAATTTTAATGAAACTTTACTGATTGATAATTTCATTTGCTCTTTCGATTTCAATAGTGTCATGGACAAATACCGCAGAAATTCGTGTAAAAATGAGAAATGGAAAAAATTATCGATAGCTTTTATCTATAATAAATTCTACGAATTACATCGGACCTTTTGAAATTCACCGTTCACATCTGTCGACCTACTATAATAGTGCTGAAAAGTGCTTTAAAAGCTCTTTTAAAATTTCATTCCCAGTTAATATAGAAAGTAATACCTCGCTGAATACTTGATTGAATTCTTAACTACCGACATAACGGTCGGTTAAAGTTTCGTCATCGCCGGCTATCAAAAGAAAATTTTTATTTACAAAATCAATCAACTTCCGGCCCGAAGCGAAAGCGAGAAGAATGAAGAAAAAAGAAAGGACGAGATCGCCAGGCATAATAGACAGTTTAATCTCGTTCCGTTCATCCGAGGTGGCGTGGTTTCAAAGTTTTTCCGCGGGAATTCGATCGCGAGGAAATAATCTCTCTCCAGGGGAGCTCGAGCACAATATTTATTATCCGCGGACGGGCAGGGACGGGGGTTTTCTCCTCCGATGTAATTTTAGTGACAATTAATCCGCGATAAGGGATATACATACATATACATATATATTCTTTGGAAAAATTGAAAGAAGCGGGTTCGCTGCCGAAGATAAACGGGACGATGTTTGAGGGAAGGGGGAGAAGCGATTCGCGAGAGCGCCGGGATTTTTCTTTTTTCATCGCCGCTTTCAATTTGAAATATTTCTCGCGGTTGTCGTTGTCAAGCCCGTTTGCGTGCTGTGCGCTCGCTTTGGTACACGGGTTTTATGATGGATGCGACGCTGGGCGCGTTTCGAGGGATTCGAAAAATATATCTACGTTTTTGTGGGCGAGAATCACGGCTGCAGTTGTACTAGCAAATAACGGATGAAATGTTTTATGGAAAAAGTGGTGGGAAAGTCTAGCAAAAAAGGCGTTTTTTAGAAAAAAAAATTAATATAATGATTTAATATAAAAAGAAATCTTATCTTATTTGTATGAAATGGTCGATCCTTGAATTTGGTGAATAATGAAAAAACATTGATTTATTAAAACTCTTTTTAATGGACATGTAATGGAAAAGCATAACCATATGCGTACGTATAAACAGTCGCTCTATTTGTAAAACTGTACACAACATTAATTAAATGTATGACTACAATAAACACGAACGGAACGAAAATGAATATGGAAATTTAAATGCACACGTGTGGATGCATTCATGGGAAGTAAATTTGATGTTATTATATCATTGTAAATACCCAGATGTGCAAATGGAATCGCGAGTAAACATAGTTTTTGGTCAATTCATTCGTTTGGAAAAGTTTTAAAATTTTTTTGTATACACATATGCAATATGAAATTATTTAAACGTTAGAAAATCTATCTTGTCTTTAAAGAGTTTATACAAGATTCTATATTATTGTGAAGTCCGAAATTAAGGAAAAGACAAATAATAATTGTCATATAAATGTTTATTTATAAAATAGTTTTATTTACCAATAGATCTGATGAACAATGAATCCTTGATTTTATTCATAATCCCGTTGTATAATCGCTTGTTTGAATTGCTCTTCTTATGTGTATGTAATGAGATTGGCACTTATAGTTGCTTATTAATAAAATTATGCACTCGTATGTTGACTGGGGCAGACGGAGCTCGCGATCGGTTTATTCTCCACGCTGTAACTAAGTCGTGTGGATGCACGTCGCTTTTTTATAACCGTAATAATTTTGGTTAAAGATGATTTCGACGATGAATCGAGATCAACTTTTAAACAAGTTAAATGAGCGCAAGCCGTAAGTAGTTAGATTGCGGCATTTGGACGTGCTAAATTCACAAAAACTGCTGCACGCATAGTTTTCGATTACCTGCTTCATCGCGATGTCATGTGTACAAAATGTGAATATACACCACAGTTTCTACATTCGAGAAAATCACTGACGCAATTCTTAGTTTTGTTTTGAATGATACGTCACCGGACGTAACATTATTACCATCATAATTTAAATATAAATTTATTTATTTAAAGTAATGAAACAAGTAATTTTTAAGAACTTTTTTTTTTACAAATTTTACTAAAAAGTAACACGCATAACGTTTTTTCAATAGTGAATTTTATTCATTTTGAAAAAAGGTTTTAACTCTAAAAATCGATCTGTAGGTATTATTATCTGCATTCAAATACATTTTGACACGTCGGCTTTTCATTCGGTTGATATTTCAATGCACGCCATGTATTATGCCGAACGTTTGCTTCTTTTTATAGTCCGAAAAACACCCAATCAATTAATACACTCTCCGAAATACGTTTGTGTAAAAACCAACAAAAAATTTATTAATCTCTATTTTATTTTTCAGTAGTCCACTAATATTTTCTAGTGGAAATATTTATTTAGCCGGTTTAGAAATCCGAGAATATAATTCAGCTATTCTATTGACGTTTCAAATGTAATATTTTTGGAATTATTTACTAACAATAATATTTACACTTAAAATCTTATTTATATATGAAATTGTTGTTTTGACTAATCACATAAAATCTCTAAAAGAAAATTATTGAATGAAAATAAATTATTATATACTGCAACAAATTTAACTTTCTCTATTCATATACTCTCAACTTGTAATATAATGTTTTCGAAAAAGAAAAATTTTATTTCTAACGCAAAACTCATTGATCTACGTGAAAATTTACGATCTAACTTTCGCCTCGCTAGCCCCAAAATACCCTCACGACCCCTCGCCTCTGGCTTTTCGGAAAATGTTTACCCGTCCGCTCGGTACACCTGCACACAACGCAAACCTCTTTGCCTTCCCGTGCAGGCAAACTCATACGTACAAATGTACACACATAAACTCACACACACTCACACACATAGGTGCACGAGGACGAAGCGCTCGCGGTTGTTTGCCAGCCGCGATATATACACTCGTCTCTTCTCTCCGTGGCTCCCAGACACAATGCGTGTGTGGGAGTGCGCAGATAAAGTTTACAGCGTCGGCCACGCGTCGGCAGAGACAAAGAGAGACGCGCGCAGAGTCGACGTGAAAAGATTGTTAAGAGAAGGGAAGAGAGAGCGAATGCGAGAGATGGAAGGAGGGACGAATGTGAAAGAGAACGGAATGTGTAATTCCGGAGGAAAGGTCGAACGGACGTTAGTGTCGTCAATTGGGTCTACTGCTTTAGCTAGCCAGTGCAGAAAGGGATTCAAAATTTAAAGAGTAGATGTAAAGATACTTAAAATGAGAATTCGAGAGTTATAACACCCGAGTGAGAGAGATCAGAGATAGAAAGTCGAATAGTTTGATTGACACTTTGCCATTATTGTTAATTGGGAACTGAAGCGTCAACAGTTATCTTTACATACTGTTAAACAAGCTGAATTTCGTCTTGGACAAATTTCTAATTTAATTAAATTTTCCAAGCAGCTTTTAAAATTCTTGTCAAAACCATTTCTCTTGTGTTGATGAGTTCAACTATGGAAGTACATAAAATTTAATTAAAGAGGCAAAGCGTGTATGTACGTACGTGATAATTTGAGGATATACCTATGTTTACGTACAAAAGTATTAATAGTGTATAATGAACAATTTTTTAGTAAATAAAGTTCAATTTAGTATCTTTTGAATTTAATTTCATTGTTCAATGCTGCTTGAAAAAGCAGAAAAGAAAATAATTAAAATCTAACGGGTGAAATAAAGATTGTTACGTAGAAAATAATTAATGAATAAACAAATTCAAATTCACAATCCCCAGCAAACACCTTTGTAAGTAGATAACATATGTATACGTAAGACGATGTCTTACTAAAGCTGGACTTAATCTACTACACTACAAGCAACGCTACAGGTTCAAATTAATGACAAACGTCGAGTTTATCCAGAAAATGTTTCATCACTTGAAACTTTACTGTCAACCTCGTGGCCAAGTACAAATCCTAAATTAATTAAGATTTAATCGAAGCGGAGAGGCCGTGCATCATGGCAAGACCGGCGCTACGTTATCGCACCATCAAACGGCAATCGCGCGGCGCGACGTGAGGTCTTAACGGCTCCCGGTTAAGTTACGCTCCCGTCATCAATCGCGCTTCCCATTTGCGCGGGTGCCTATATACCGGCTGCGCATATTCGCGCGAGCGCGCCCGTCTGCAGTTTCCGCGACAGTCGCGCCGACGTCTGCTACAGCGGTGACTGCGCGAACTCACATGACGCTTGATGACCCATCGCTAATTCGAATCACGCGCTCAGCGGCAGAGAGAGAATTAATGACGTATATTGCAATCGCAGCTGCAAGTATGCATCAGCTGTTGATGCATTTTATGATTGGCTTCCAACTGTTTCTGATATAGAAAATAAAAATTGTACATTTCAAGCGCGCGTCAATGTATTGATTTTTTTAGCTTTGGATGTAGGAGTTATTTATTTTAGTTTTGCCTATAAAATTTTCTTTGTTTAATGTGGTTAAGTTACGCTAATTCTGGCAAAAAATATCTCTTATCGTTAAAAAAAACTTGTGGAGTGAGGTGGTATTCTGAAGAGCAGTTGATATAGATACTACATGAATAAAGGTGCGATTATGTTAACCTTGGTTAGTATCACTTTGCGTCTTCGAGAGTCTGGTACAGAAGGTTATGTTTGTTTTAATTCTGCGCAATAGCTTCAAACCTGACGTGCAAAAAGGATCAACTTTACTGTGTGAATTCTGGTACAGTGCATAATTAATAAGTCTTTGCTTAAAAAAAAAAAATTAACTGTAAGCGAGCTAGAAAAAATTATGATCTAATAATGAAGCTGAAGTGTGAAATATCCAAGTAAGCGATTACATAAATATTTTTTTCTCGTGCGTGGAATTTTACAAGTAGATGAAATCAAAATTAAGTATCCATATGCTAACGAAAACAATTATTCTTACTGAAAGTACTAGAAATACTTTCTCATGTATGTTTTATTTCAAAATAGTTTTAATTTCTTAATTTTAATCTTTTATTGTAAAATAGAATTGAAAAATATGTCATTGTTGACTTATTCGAAATTCATTTTTTATATCGCATATTACATTTTCGTATGGACGAATATTGAATTTAAATTTGGTAAACAATGGAAAACCAAATTATTATAAATATTATATAAGTGCAATGAGGGCGATAGCAAATTGTTGCTATCTGAAATTGAGTGATAACAATAAAATAAGATTATATAATAAATTCTATTTGGAAGCACTGACTGAACAATGAATTTTATTTAAATTTAATTTAAGAAAGTTATTAGATCATTTATTTAGAAAAAAAAATTATATTTAATTATAAATGTGATATTATTTATAAATTTATCAATTTATTTACTATAAATTAAAATAAAAAATTTATTTGGAATTTTAGCCCACTACTACGAGAAATTAAGAATAATTTATAATTCCTGGAAGCTCTTAAGAGAAAAGTAAACATATTATCATGGCATCGTTTGTAGTTTTAGTGGCATACATAATCGCAGTATGCGTAATTTATCTCTGCTATCAGATTTACCATCAGTATACTTACTGGAAAAAACGAAAAGTACCAAACGCAGAATTAATACCAATAATAGGCAATATGGGACAATTTTTGTTTGGGCGCCCACTAGCTATTCACATGCAGAATTTATACGATAAATTTCCTGAAGCTCGTTACTACGGTGGCTTTGATATGGGGAAACCCATGGTGGTGATCAAAGATCCAGAATTATATCGTGATATAAGTGTAACAAATTTTGATTATTTCACTGATCACGCGGCTTTTGTATCAGAGGAAATGGATCCAATTGTAGGCCGCAACGTATTCTCTTTGAAAGGACAACGTTGGAGAGAGGTACGAAGTATGCTGAGTCCTAATTTCACCGCTGCAAGGATGAAAATAATGTTTGACTTGATTGCCGAATGTTCCAAAGATTTGATTGAATACTTTGTCGCACATCCTGAGGTAATACTTCTATTAATGATTTGTGTTATAATGAAAATTTCATATTACATACGAGCTAAATACATGTTTTATTATAAACTGCATTAAATACTTATGTCATTTTACAAAGATCATATATTTTCGTAATTTTTTCATCAATAAATAGACTACAACTTCATAATTATAGGTCGCAAAAAGTTTTGATGGCAAGAACATCTTTATGAGATATACTGTCGATGTTATAGCTACGGCAGCATTTGGAGTTAAAGTTAATTCATTGGCAGATCAAGAAAACAATTTTTATATACATGGGGTTAGCTCTATGAAATTTAGGCCTTTAACATTTGCCAAAATAACATTAATGCGATTATTTCCCAAGATTATGCGTCTTTTTGGTGCAACATTCTTGCGGAAATCAGATGACCTGTTCTTTAAAAATTTAATAAGAGAAACTGTAAGGCTAAGAAAAGAGAAAGGTATTATTAGGCCCGACATGATTCACCTTTTAATGCAAGCTATGGATAAAAAGGACGGTATTAAAGTTACCATTGACGATATCATAGCACAAGCTTTTCTTTTCTTCTTGGCTGGGTTTGACACTACATCGAGTCTTATTGGTTTCGTAGCTCATGAATTAGCTGCCAACTCGGATGTTCAAAAGAAATTACATCAAGAAGTAGAAGAGTGGTGCAAGAAGAATAACGGTGACATTACTTACGAATCATTGACAGAAATGAAATATTTAGATATGGTAATTAGCGAAGCGCTAAGAAAATATCCTCCAGGTCCAGTTAATAATAGAGTTTGTGTCAAAGAATTTGAATTACCACCGGCAACTAATGAAAGTTCTAACTGCATAATCGAAAAAGGTACTGTCATATATGTCCCAGTTTTCGGTATTCACCGCGATCCCAAGTATTTTCCAGAACCGGATAAATTTATACCGGAAAGATTTAGTGGCGAAATTAATGAAAAAAATAACCCGGCTTTTATGCCGTTTGGTCACGGACCTAGAAAATGTATAGCAAACCGTTTTGCACTAATGGAAGCAAAAATTTTAATCTTTAATATAGTAAGGAAATTCGTTATAAAATTTACCGAGAAAACAAAGCACCCTATTACATTTGGAAAGACAAACTTCACTTTATCGCCTAAAGATGGTTTTTGGTTACAATTTGAAGAAAGAAAGAAAATAAATTAATTGTATACAAGTTCATTTTTAATATCTCTTTGCAAAAAATTAATTATTAACCCTTTATTTTTACATATAGTTGATTAAAAATATTCTTTTTATATATAGAGGTTTAGAAACTTTATTAAAACAAATACTGAATGAAAGAATAATAAAATGATAGTAATTGAGTTTCATTTTAAAAATACGAGCATGTAAGGTACTTAGATATGTACGGCTAGAATTTTTTACAGATTATATTTATAAGTTTTATATATCTTTTCTTAAAACGTATTCATTTTTTTCATTTATTATGTTACTATTTAATATAAACGATTTATCTTGTTCAATGAAAATGTTCTTAACGAATATAAAATCATACTACATTAAAAATATAATGTTATCGTTTCTGCTTTTATCAAATAAATATAAAGTGTTTTTCAGAAAGATAACAGTTATACCTATGATAAATTAAACTTAACTTTGTTTCAGTATCTTTGTAGAAAAGATAAAAATATTGATTTTGAAGCTCAACTTTTCAATATTGACAGCCTCAGAATTCGTTTTATTAAAAATCCGTCCTATTATAGGTTTGAAAAATGTACAGAAAGCTTATTACAATTGCAATAATACAAGATTAGCTTATTTTGAAAAATAATATCTACGTTATTTTTTAAAGATAAATGTGTAGTTTTAAGATATATTGTACACGTGTTGTTTTATTATTTCATTCTATTAATGATAAGAATATGAACTGAAATAAATGAAAAATAAATTAACTTTGCAAATCATTATTCATTTCGATCTGAGTGTGAAATAAGGTAATGTTGGAAATTTTGTTGTATATTTTTATTATATGTATTTGTTAATTTTAATAATAAAAAATCAGAGAATTACAGTGTAATAATTTTTTTAGGTTTCTTATTATATGAAACATAAATTATTCATCATTTGAAACTAAATGATTTTATAATGTTTGTCTCCGATGTGGAATCGATCATCTTCATTACAATAACTATAATTTTGGGCAGTATTTTTTGTGTAGCATGTCTAACTTGTTATCACTACTTTTACTGGGAACGCCGCAAAGTGTTACATCTAGATCTTCGTTCATTACTGATTAGAAATCCTATAATGAATTCAATGGTTACCCCATATATATATCAAATGCAAAATCTTTATAAAATTCATCCAGGTTCACGTTATTATGGTATGTTTGATTTTAATACTCCTACAGTATTCGTAAAAGATCCAGAAATAGTACGCCAAGTTTGCGTCAAAAACTTTGAAAGTTTTATGAACCACAAAGAGTTCGTCACAGAAGACATGGATCCAATGGCAGGTAGGAATATGTTCTCTTTGAAGAGTCAGAAATGGAGAGATGTGCGATCTTCATTGAGCCCTTCCTTCACTGCTGCCAGAATGAAGTTTCTATTCGAGTTAGTCTCCGAAACTGCCACAAATTTTATCGAATATTTTCTCGACCATCCTGAAATAATGGAAAATTTCGAAGCAAAATATGTATGCTCAAAATTTGGAAACGATATTATAACTACTTCAGTTTTTGGATTAAAAACCAATTCAATGATAAATCCCGATAATGATTACTACAGAAATGGATCTTCTGTGTCAGTAATTGACTTTCCTTGGGCTTTAAGGTTGTTTTTTATGCGCATTTTTACGAGACCTCTACGATGGTTAGGCGTAACATTTTTTCCTAGGTCAGCTGACAGATTTTTCACAAGAGAGATCACGAACACCATAAAAAAAAGAAGAGAATCAGGTATCGTTAGATGGGATATGATACACTTTTTTATACAAGCTCTAGACAAAGACGTAGAACCAAGAATTGGATTACCAGATGTTATAGCACAAGCTATTATTTTTTACATGGCTGGATTTGATACTTCATCTACTGTGACAAGTTTTATGATATACGAGTTAGCTATGAATCCTGAAATTCAAGAGAAGCTTTATCGAGAAATAGAAGATCAACTTATAAATGATAATGGCGACTTTTCGTACGAAACTTTATCAAAAATTAACTACTTGGATATGGTTCTTAATGAAACGTTAAGAAAATATCCACCGGCAGTAATGACAAATAGAAGGTGTGTCGAGAAATGTCGATTACAACCACCAATGGAGGGATACCCAGAGTATTGTGTAGAAGAAGGAACAGCCATTACGATTCCAATTTATTCCTTGCACCATGATCCCAACTACTTCCCCGAACCAAACAAATTTGATCCAGAAAGATTTAACGAAGAAAATAAACATAACATAGTTCCCTATACATTCATACCATTCGGGGTTGGTCCCAGACAGTGTATTGGATATCGTTTTTCTAAGATGCAGACGAAAATTTTCATAATAAGTATTCTAAAAAAATTCATCATAAAACCTAGCAACCGGCCACAGCATCCCATGATTTATGGTAAAACAACATTTGGTTTATCAGTGATAGGAGGACTTTGGCTTAAATTTGAAGAAAGGAAATAAGCAGGTTGAACAAATTAAAAGTCTGATCAATGTCATCATATTGTTAGAAGATGATCAATGAAATTTCACTTAAATGTTTTACATTGAGTTAAAGATTTAATAATTTTAATTTATTCTATATTTGTTGAAAAGTCAAATAATTTTGTTGTTGTTTAACGTTAAATTTTATAAAACTATAAAATAGATTAATAGTATATAAAATTGTTTTCTTTTTACAAACTTTTGTATTTTTATTAATGGTTTGTAAATATACTTGGTATTATTTTAAAACACATACGAAGGTTGTATCTATAAGCATAAATGTTTATAAATAAATCAATAAAAATATATCTACAACCAGAATTGCTTTTTTAAAACCTACACATACAGAAACATATTTAATGACAACTGTTATAAATAAATATTTTAAATTTAGAATCTATCAAATTCATATATCTAGTTTGCCGAGTTTCATAAATTCTAAATTTAAAATATTTAAAATACGAACGATGTAATTTATTTTCAAATGGATACTATATAAATAAACTTTATTTATCAAAATTATAAAAAAAGATGGCAGTAAATGAACAGTCAATTTATCCATTTATTTTGAACAAAGAACTATATTTTAATTCGGAACAGCAGAATATAGCAATTTATTCTCTTCACTGAGAGAAAGAAATATTTGAGCCAAATTCCTGTGACTTAACAGTTAATACACGAAACTAAAATTATTAAAAATAAATTGATCTTACAAATAAATAAAAAAGAATTAATAGTATTCTCAAAGTTTCAATAATCATACTAAAATTATCAGTATTTATAATAATGCAAATTAAACGTTAAATAAAATATTGATAAACTATGAAAAGTTCATAAAATGTTTTATAAACAGTTGAAGTTTTATTACTTAATTCAATTTGACTTACTAATTAATAACATCATCATATATTTAATAATTTTAGTTTCGTGTATTAACAGGAATTTGGCTCAAATATTTCTTTCTATCAGTGTTCAGCTGTACTTTCATTTTTAAGATTTGCAAATTTGCAGCGTTGAAAAATAAATTTGTATTTCGTAACACCAATTACAATCGTTAATCACGAATGCAAATATTAGTTACGCTAAGCTGACACAGTAGTTCAAACTATGCGTACATCATTGAAGAAAAAAAAATCAACTAATAATGAAAAACATTAACAACGTATCTCGAATACATAGCGAGCAAAACGACAGTCAACCTACATCGCTATGCTAGTGGACCGAATACGAGTAGGGAACCCGCGATACTGGGCGAAGAAAAAGAAAAAGCGGAAAGAAAAATTCGAGTGCAAAGCGAAACTACCAGCAGCAGCAGCAGCAGCAGCTGGTGGGCGGGTTCGGTGCTATATAAGTCGCCGAATGGAATAAGCGGGAAACCGAGAGAGGGAGAGAGACTCGGAACAGGCTGACTTTTTCGGTCTCCACCGCCGCCGACCGTCGTTAACGTCGAACGGCAACGTACGGCATGTACGGCGAATCCAGAGGGATTTTTGCCTCTCGCACTTTTACCCTGGAAATTCCCTGTCCCGGGGGTCACCTGAGAGGGATAATGCGTCGGGGGAGAGAGAGAGAGAGTGAGAGCGAGTCCCGGGGTCTTGATTGCTCTCGCGCGCGCACACGGAGTTTCTCGTTGCCATTGCATTCACGTAGACCGTGCGCTCACGAGTGCGTATGCATTCAAAGTAGTTACGGATTACATATCAGGATGCGCCGCCCTCACTGACTCCGGACCGCTGTGTCTCTGGACCATTGAGATTTATGACCTCGCTGGTCGTGTGTGCAGAGGCTGCGCGAGAGCGAGCGCGATAGCTGAGCTCCGGTCAGCTCTGCCGGCGTTATATGACGGGGATTATACGCCCGTTTATGGTGTTTTATGGGTTAATAAATATTTTCATTGCGCGCGGCCGCTGATTCGCTTTGTTTTTGAATGCGCACGATTGCATTGATCGAAATATGTGTGGGTGGGTGTGCGTTCGTTCGACCACTTTCGATATGCTGGTATAATATTAAAAGCTCCGCGGAATATGTTGGTTATTTGTCGGAATAATAAAAGTGCTCGAGTCCACACATTCGTGAAATGTGTATTAATAATTAATGAAATCACATAAGTAATGATAACAATCATTTAAGTGTATAAGGCCGAATCCATTTCGAATCAGGTGGACCGCGTATGCCTACGTCACCGATCATTTTGGAATTAAAGTATTCATGTTCTTCTCCAAAAATTATTTGACCCGTATATTTTTATTCTTTTGTTGCATCAAAATTTCATGCGTTCAGCAATGGCAAAAAATTCCGAGAAAAACCTTACTTAGAAAAAAATGTTTTCAATGTAATTTTCAAACCGCTACTGCTTCACCAGTTTTTTAAGCTTTTTAGCGTGCAACACATAATTTTACTAAGGTTTGAGCCCTCTTTCACGTTCTTTCTGTTATTTAAAAAAAAAATAAAAAATGCACGAGTTATGTACTTTTTACTGAAAAATGCACTTTTTAGAAAAGTGCATTTTTCTCAAAAACACCATTTTTTTTTTTGCTCAATTTTTTTTTGTCCTGATAGAGGACCTAAATACCTATCTAGCCGTATTTGTGAAATTCCCGACCCGTGCCCAGAAATAGCGATCATTAATGAAATAATACACAAACAAATTTTTCACGCTTAACCCTTACATATAGTCAATGGTATAACAGTCAATATAAAGGTTTTTATCTTTGTGCGTAAGCAATATACAAGTACACATAGTATCTGTTGTATTTTTTATTTTTGCCTTTTAGATTTTTTATTTTTATATCTACCTTTCTTTTTCTGCTTCATTGTTCTTACTTCAGTAAGGGGACAATCAGCGGTCTTTGCTGTTAAACAATGTACTTTATCATTGCACGTTTCTTTAATCCATAAATGAGTTTTTTGAATTCCAGGATACTTAGGAGTAGCAAGCCAATCAACATTTTTTACTTTTCTAAACTCTTCTACGTCAACGTCTTGTAAATGTATTATTTTAATTGCATCTGTATATTTTTGAACGTGCTCTACAAAATCATTAGCATTTTGAATGGATTTTTCATGGGACTCTCGAAGATTATGCGAAGTAGCATAATGTTTTATAAATCCACTCACACCATCTACAGCTCCTTTGCCATGTTCAGTAGCAGAGAACAACCATTTTATATCAAATGGTGCTCGTTTCAATTCGTATAATTGAAAGCCAATTTTAAAGTGGTTATAGCGGCGCCTTCTGATACAATGGTAATTTTTGTTATTGAATGACAACAATTGTATTTCAGGTAGGTTATAATGTTTGCTACTGCGAGCAAAGTATACGTTCAAATCATTGAGTTAATGATCAAATTTCTATTTTCACAGCAGTATCTTTTCAAGGGGATTCGACACGAAGTTACACAGTCATAAGCAATGACTGAAAACATGATTCAGCGTATGCTTTGCTCGCAGTAGCAAACATTATAACCTACCTGAAAGACAATTGTTGTCATTCAATAACAAAAATTACCATTGTATCAGAAGGCGCCGCTATAGCCACTTTAAAATTGGCTTTCTATTATACGAATTGAAACGAGCACCATTTGATATAAAATGGTTGGTCTCTGCTACTGAACATGGCAAAGGAGCTGTAGATGGTGTGAGTGGATTTATAAAGCATTATGCTACTTCGCATAATCTTCGAGAGTCCCATGAAAAATCCATTCAAAATGCTAATGATTTTGTAGAGCACGTTCAAAAATATACAGATGCAATTAAAATAATACATTTACAAGACGTTGACGTAGAAGAGTTTAGAAAAGTAAAAAATGTTGATTGGCTTGCTACTCCTAAGTATCCTGGAATTCAAAAAACTCATTTATGGATTAAAGAAACGTGTAATGATAAAGTACATTGTTTAACAGCAAAGACCGCTGATTGTCCCCTTACTGAAGTAAGAACAATGAAGCAGAAAAAGAAAGGTAGATATAAAAATAAAAAATCTAAAAGACAAAAATAAAAAATACAACAGATACTATGTGTACTTGTATATTGCTTACGCACAAAGATAAAAACCGTTATATTGACTGTTATACCATTGACTATATGTAAGGGTTAAGTGTGAAAAATTTGTTTGTGTATTATCTCATTAATGATCGCTATTCCTGGGCACGGGTCGGGAATTTCACAAATACGTCTAGATAGGTATTTAGGTCCTCTATCAGGACAAAAAAAAAATTAAGAAAAAAAAAATGGTGTTTTTGAGAAAAATGCACTTTTCTAAAAAGTGCATTTTTAGTAAAAAGTACATAACTCGTGCATTTTTTATTTTTTTTTTAAATAACATAAAGAACGTGAAAGAGGGCTCAAATCTTAATGAAATTATGTGTTGCACGTTAAAAAGCTTAAAAAACTGGTGAAGCAGTAGCGGTTTGAAAATTACATTGCAAAATTTTTTTTCTAATTAAGGTTTTTCTCGGAATTTTTTGTCATTGCTGAACGCATGAAATTTTGATGCAACAAAAAAATAAAAATATACGAGTCAAATAATTTTTGGAAAAGAACATGAATACTTTAATTCCAAAATGATCGGTGACATAGGCATACGCGGTCCACCTGATTTGAAATGGATTCGGCCATAAGTGAGATGACTTGTAGACTCCGCAAGAATTTATTTCCTTTTAAAAGCTTGAAAAAAAGATTCAAAATCACCAAAAAGCACTTCTCACTCTACACAACATTTTTTTCGCTTACTAATTCAAACACAATAAAAATTATCTTCCTGTATTATAAAACATCTAATCCCTTTATTTACGCTGACCCTTAACCAGTATACAACGCATTTTAAACTAATTCAGTGCATCAGACCGAAATACGCTTCCATTTCCGCGCTAGCATTCGTCAACGCTGACAAGTCACTCCGCGCCACTGACTCTCCGCCCTGGCATTCCCTAATGAAAAACCATCCCACCCGTTCCCTCCCCTAAAGTCCAAACTTCCCTGCGATTTCCCTACTCCCCGGCTCGCTCAGTCCCATTGTTCTTGGCGTGTCCGTTCCGGGGTATCTTTAATTCCACCGCTCCTCCTCCCCGGAGCTTTGTAACCCGCCATAAATTCGCATCTTCGCCGGGCGTTATTCCACCATAAATACCGAGTCGGTGTTCACCGTCGTTTTGAGTTATCGGACGCGCATATACGGAGCTCGCTGGTACGCCCAGAAAATAAAAAGAAAAGAAAAATTCGTGATGTGTGAGCACGCGCAAGACCCGGGCACACGCGTGGACGCGGTTGCAAGTCAAGGACCTCATCTCTCTCTCTCTCTCTCTCTCTCTCTCTCTCTCTCTCTCTCTCTCTCTCTCTCTCTCTCTCTCTCTCTCTCTCTCTCTCTCTCTCTCTCTCTCTCTCTCTCTCTCTCTCTCTCTCTCTCTCTCTCTCTCTCTCTCTCTCTCTCTCTCTCTCTCTCTCTCTCTCTCTCTTTCTCTCTCTCTCTCTCTCTCTGTTACTTACTGGTTTTATTGTAGCCGAGAGGCTTGGAAGGAAAGGTAGTTTGTTTTACCCGGGATTCTTTTTAAGTTATGCCGAGGGTATTGTCGTAATTTTCGACGTTATTATTCTTTATTTAAGAAGATTCTTTCTTGGGATCATTTCTCACGGAAATTCCTTCCTGGTCTTTATAAAGTTTTATTAAAATTAAAAATAATACAATTGAGAGTAGAAAAATTGTATGGTTTATTAAATTATCAGATGTCTTTTTATGAACATTAATAAGACAAACTTGGACGATAAAGTAGACAAGTTGTATTGTATCACAAAAACCATACTCATTGTTAAAAAGGCTATAAAACAGTATTTTAGAAATTAAATCCTTTTTCAAGTACACAGTAATTCAGTTATCAACGTGATGTTGAAATAACAAATTCTCGAATAAATCGTTGATTTGTAACAATTGTTCACAAAATTCACTTGTAAACACACATACCAATATACAACATAATTTGTAATATTGCGAACAGCATTAAGTTTTAAAGAACAAAACTAGCAGCTAAGAAACACTCGTCGATTGTTCACTACTATTTATCGCCTTAAAAGTACTCAAACACCATGTACCCCAACGCTAGAATCACCCAGCCTCAATTACCACCCCTAAACCCTCGTTTGACACTCGACCAAGCATCCCAGCATCACGCGGCCGAATTAAGCCCGGAATGTCCTCAGCCACACGCGCGAAACGTCGCTCGAGAGCGGAAAACGAGACGACGCCCTCTATACTACCTCTATACCCATCCCAAGCTGCAGCTGCAGCGCAGCAATGTGATTCTCGCGACGACAAATTCGCGGTACGTGATTCTCGCGACAAATCCTCGGGTAGTATACGTGAACGGAATTTTCGCAATTAGACTGCACCTCTGAGAAGGCGAATTTTCCACGAGCTGCAGCTGCTGCTGCGCCGGTAGGTACATTAATTATCGGGAGTCCATAGCGGATAATCGCTTCTCGCGCGTGCACGCGCGGATTAAAGAGGTTAATTGAGGAGCGCCTGATGATCGGCCTGCTCTCGACAAAAGAACGGATAGCCGAGAGCGAGGCTTCGTTGGAGGCGTGTTTATTCAGGCGCTATAGCTACTGTCTAATAGGGGGTGTTTAACGCGGGTTCTTTGTTTAGGGATAGTGTCGGCGGTAATTGATTCCTTGAACAAATGTGGAAGAGAAGCGAATGAATTTTAATCTATTTTGTTGTTGTTTCAATTAATTTATCGGTTGTTGGATATTTAAATAAAGTAAACTTTGACTTATAATATTTTTCAATAACCTGTAGACGGTTATTGTATACACTGAAAAAAATAGTCCATGAAACATTATAAAATTATCTAGGAAAATTTATTATGTTGTATGGGAACAGAGCGACAAACTTGAATTGTTTTAAATTTTACAATGTTTTCTATCAAATTTTACAATACTGGGAAGTAAAGTGGAAATCCATCAAGAAAAAAGATCTGCAGTTATCGAGAATCGAACCCTAGCCCCCTGGGCCTGAAGCCCCGCTCTTACTCGCTGCGCCAATTAACTTGTTCTTACGGCTATAGTGTTTCGACTCGTCTATATCTGCTACAGCTTGAGGTTATGTTGACTCGCCGACTACTAACAATTAGCAGACGACAACTCAATTTTTACTATGTTGGCTTGTAAAAATTATTATACCTTCTGTCAATTATTAAAATGTCTGAAATTTACGATGTAGTATAGTCAAATTTGTGACAAATTCGTGGCAAAAATTATACAAAAAATGTACTCAAAATTATTTCATTTATATTAATCTTTCACTCTCAAATTGTTTACTATGTTACTTAGTAAGTTTTATAGCCATTTCTATTAATTTTTCATCAATGTTATATTGATAATTACTAAAAGTAGACTAAATAGGCTCAGAATACAAGTCTGTCACCCCATTACTAGCGAACATAGTAATTTTTCAACATTTTTCTTCGTGTATCTACACTGATGCTGACCCAGTTCCTGATCAGAATGCGATTTATAATGACTTTTTAAACAAATTCTCATTTTTTATATGTTTTAGATTGTTCGTAAAAATTATATTTTTTCAGTGTATAATTAGAAAAATTTAATTTTAGATGCCATATTATATTTGTTGTTCTACTGAAAATGACATTGAAGGTATTAAAATCGAGAATAAAATAATTACTATATATCACTAATTAAACGTAAAAAGAAAATAAAATCTAAACGAGTGCAGTAACGAGTGCTTAAATATAGTTATACGATGTTTACACAGGACAAAATGAAACATACTAATTATTATTCAGAGTAGCTAATACTATAAGAAGTTAGTGAAGTGGATAAGATTCTCCCCGGGGGAAGGCGAAATACAGCATGATATCCGCTGCATTAAGATGTAGATAAGGTAATTAAGAGTCATTACTGCCGATCGGTATGCAATGAAACCTAAAGTGCACTCGCACTCATGCAATGAGTTTAATCTTTAAAATTCAATGGAATACCTCGTCGTCCGTTATGAAGCCAGTGCAACCGCTAATTAATTTCTGATTTACTTTTAATTCATGAATCAAGCATAATTAGGACACAAATATTTCAGTAACATGAAATTCTGGGAAAGGAGCAGAGTGAAGGGAATTAGATTGAAATGAGAACGAGACAAGGCAAAACATTTTTAATGAGAGTTCAACGTCGTTTTTAGATTTTGTTTTCTTTTCAGTAATTAAACCAGGTTTTGTAAGAAGTATGATTATTTTTTGCCATTACTTTTTTGTTTACATTTTCGTCGTTGAAAGGAAAAATTTTAAAAATACGTCGTATTTCATGTACAATACAAAATTTAATTATAATACTTTTGATAATTTATAATTTATCGAAAAAATAATTAGCACGAATTCTATCATATAAAAAGGTATACTTTTTCAATGTCATAAGTTCGATCATGAACTTCGATACAACAAAATAAGGAACGATATCTCATTTGCGCATTCCATTTCCAAATTACACTTTACAAATTAAAATAAAAACTTTTCTCAAAAACTTGTATGTGACTTCTTTTAATTCCGCACTTTATACGTGCATTCAATTGTAAAGATCTGTAATAGCTGCGAAGATGGTGGCACCTATTTTCTCCTTCTGTAGGCCCTAAAAGCGGCTATCTTTCTTCCTCTAACCACTAGATCCTTATAAAGTGGCCCTCGAGTCAAATAGATTAATTCGTATAAGTCAGCAAGTTAAGTATTGAGTTTCCTCGGTCGGATATCTGCTCTGGCATTTAATGCGGAAATCCAAGTAAGTCTTTGCAACGCGTAGTTTAACTGTTAGAGTACACGACTTCTTTCTAGAACCCATTATTTTGCTGTAACGTTGCCCGCTATTGTGCAACAATACACGGTTAGAAATAATTGAGCGTCCAATTAAAAGAAGCATTCAAAAGGGAGTTTTATATTTACATTTCAGCATTATACTTATGAATAAAACCGTGTGTTGTACAATAATAGAGTATACACATTTTTTTCATTTACAAATAACCTTTCACTCAAATAGCTAATTTTTTTTTTCATGAGAAGTAAAGTAACCCAGTTTTTCATTTCTAATGTACTTCACTCTAGGACTAAACTGGCTTATTAAAAGAATTCTCTGCACAGTAATCAACGATATTTCCAACGCGAGAGAAAGGGAGCGAGAAACAGGCGAAAACTGCTTGCCAGCCGAAACATAAGTCACGGCCAATTTGTCACCTGCCACGCAAGCAAAGCGCTGTCCGCCCCCACAGAAGCCATCCTCTCAGAGATAAATTATTTATCTCTCTCTCTCTCTCTCTCTCTCTCTCTCTCTCTCTCTCTCTCTCTCTCTCTCTCTCTCTCTCTCTCTCTCTCTCTCTCTCTCTCTCTCTCTCTCTCTCTCTCTCTCTCTCTCTCTCTCTCTCTCTCTCTCTCTCTCTCTCTCTCTCTCTCTCTCTCTCTCTCTCGACGTAGCCAAAAGAGAGAAAGCCACTGCCGTCGCCGCCATCGTTGCATACCCCGACGAATAATCCTCGCAATTAATCGTCCGAGCAAATCTCCTTCGGGCGCGAAAATTTCCCCGATTTGAGGCACATTTCCTCCTGCGCGCGAATAGGATTAGAGCAGCTGCGGAGTTTTCGCAATTAAATTCGATTGGGCGAGGGGCGAGGTCGATCAATCAGACTGCTGCCGAAGTATAAGTGAGCGTGTATAAGTGTGTGATGCACTCAGCGAAATGAATAGCGGGAGCGAGGCGCGGGGAAATCGACGGCGAAGGTCGAGGTGAGGTTGCGGGGCTGGGTTATACTTCGTGATTTCGCTGAGTAAATTCGGAGATGATTTATAGTGACGTTTAAAGGTTCGATACATAGGTATTTTCTGGTGGTAAGTGGGTGAGTTTAAATGAAACGTGTGAAGAATTGTTGCAAAAAATGTATGTGTTGCAAAGGTGGTGAAAATTTTACAGAGAAGGAGGTTCTCTACCAGCTACACTAATCAAAATGAGTACACTTTTCAATTTTTGTTTATTCACGAGGTATACTTCATTAAACAGGTTGCATAAATAAACGTCCACTAAATAACGATTATACGTTCAAATGAAACAATTCTATGCATCCTAATTATCAATAAAAAGTTCCAATAAGAAGCTGATTTGATTCATGTTTTGAGGTTAATTGTACGTTTTATGTATTCATTAATATTTATCAGCGTCACAGACTCTGAATGAATATTTTAAAGAGTGTTAAATAATTGTTGAAAATTTTTCCATTAAATCAAAAATTTTCGTCCAAATATTAGCGTTAATTACTGAAATATTATGAGTCAAGGAGCGAAAAAGTATGATTTCCCATAAGAGCCCGTGTTAAACCGCAAAAAAAGAAAACATTAATTTCTCGCTTCAGAAACCAGTGTAGCTTTCTAAAATTTTAACTGAAGCTATTTTATACACTAATCTAGCTATGTTCAAAGTTTTATCAAATTCTTAGCATTATTTCTATTTATCCTACAATCTCCTTACGACTTTGTAAAGATAATTAGCTAATTTGAAGAAATGATAGATGTAGAACGAAGTACAATTTTGCATTGAAAAGCGTTCTTTTTTTGTATTACTGCAAATCGTGAAGAATATTTTTTCGAATATTCTCAAAATTGCTGGTATGTTTGCAATTCTATAAATGCTAATATTTTTTTTAAATCAGAATCAATTATCAGACAACAATGGCTATAGAATTTCTCGTAGCACTTTACGCACTTAATACCTGTCACATTAATTTTATGATAATGCTGTTAAGTAGGTGATGTTTTTCAGAAATTGAGTATTCAAGTGTCGTAACATTGAGAAATGTTACGTCGCGCGTTGAAGCCAGGGAGATAAAGCGAATGAAGTGAATGCATAGAAAAGAACGGAGTTGAGCTGCGTGTGCCACGCGGAATGCGAAATGTGCGAGTATGCGTTACGTATTTTAAAATTCTTCGAAGGTCGCGCGAAAATTTTTTCCATTGGAAGCAATACCAAGTGTTAAATATGTCTCTCTCTTTATATCGTTTAACGTGCCCAAACTTTCCTCGAAGACATAACGGTTTAGTGAGAAAAAGTAAAGTTTAAAGATTCCTATCTTGTTGACATTATAAAACAAAGCGTTATCTCAAAACATAAGAGCAATATTATCATCGTCGAGTGCCCGTTACTTAATCATGACAATGATATTAACAAGAAAAAATAAGGCAGCCAAAAATATACCATTATTCTTATAATAACCATGAAAATTCAGACCACTCGCCCTGATGACTCGCCATTTCCTCTTTCTCCTTATAAACGTCCTTCGCCAAGCCTCCACATACCCACAATTTTTCGTTAGCCCAAGGACGCACTATATTAAGCATACATTAACGTCCAAAACAATGGGCCGCATAATCGTCGCGGGATCTCCCCGCCTCGGCCATAAATAATACTAACTCGATCGGACCTCCCATTCCCTCTTCTACCACACGAGTGGATATAGTATCTGAAACGCTCGCTGCCCTCTCCCCCGCACATCATTTCTACTTTATCGTCGCATCCATCGTAAAAAGCAAGGGCAGAAACGGGAAAGGAGAGATTCGAAACATATACACCTATAACGGGCGCGTCGTTGCAGCGTGAAAAACGAATCGCGCAATAAAGCTTCATTTTTCAAGGAGTTCGCGTGGATTATGGCGCGTCGCGCGGCCGCGTCGGCTCATCAATCAATTTTTGATCACTGCAAGAGAGAGAGCGAGAGAGGACCTCACCTTAACATCGACGAGCCAGCAGCGGCGGCCTATTTTTCTCACTCGCTCTCTGCGGCAGGGCGCGCATCTCTCGCTATATAGGTATCGATTTCTGGCGGAGATATAGCGAGGGCTTTTCCGTTCCCGTCGGCGTGGCCCTGCGCGTATTTGCTCTCTCTGTGCGTGCGCTGCTATCCGATGCGCACTTCGGGTTGTATCGACGCGCGCGAGTGCTCGGGAGTTTCGGCAGAGTCGAGTGTGCCTGCGCGCCTTTGTTTTCCTGCTTTATTTCGGGAGGCGAAGTTTGGTACGAGCGGAAAGATGAGTTGTAAAGTAGTAAACGTGTGTACATACTTTATCGATAACGGAGTGTTGTTTCGATGTACTTCGACGTGGTACAGGTTGCATGTTTTTCGTATACATAGTTTTATCGGCATGGTGTGGTTTGTGCACATAAGAATTATGCACATATTTATTGTGCACACTTTAGCATTGGTGTATATCTATATCTATGTGTATACTCCAATGCTAAAGTGTGCACAATAAATATGTGCATAATTCTTATGTGCACAAACCACACCATGCCGTTTTATCTGTATTAATTTGATAGAGAAAGGAGATGAGAACAAGTTGCAGATAGGAGAAGGAGCCGAAGTCGGGTTAATGTATAAGTACGAAAAGAAAATATCAGCTCGGGAAAATTTTAAGTTTATAACTTATTTAAAGTTGATAAGTTATTATACAGGGTAGCGAAATTTCATATTTTATGAAGAGGTTGAAATTTAATTTAACGTTCTTTTTAGATCTTGAGTGATGTTGACTTGAGAAAATCAATTTATAAGTAAAGTGCTTTGACATCCTGGATCACTATTAATTATCTATACGGTGACAAACGAACGCCGTTTAGAATTTTAATTAATTGAACGAAATTGATATTAATAAGTTCTATAATGAGACTTTGCCGATATTTTATATGGAAAGTCACCTTTTTACAATAACTACTATGTAAACAAGAAGTTATAATGCCATTCAACATAAATCCTCTCTTTAAAAAATGATGGCCGGAAGAAATGGCTCATTGAAAGACTCGATGTGATTGGTTATTTGAAAAAAGCGCAAATATTTGAATTTTTGTAGATTGAAAAGTGGGCTAGATTTGAATTTAGAAATGCAAGTATTTATACTACTAAATAATTAAAATAGAATAAAAACATTTGATTTTTTGTTTAAAAATGTATCTAATTATCTTATCATTTAAACTAATTAAAACTAAATCATAGTGAAAAATACAGGTCACAACGCCAAAAACAAAATAGTACACGCGAAGCGCGTTTGAATTTTGCTAGTATATACGTTAAAACGATGGTGTTTTAGAGGATGTTCAAGAACCGGAACTATATCCCACATAAAATTTGAGAATAAAAAAATGTAAGCTTCATTCGAACATATTACATTTTCAATTTTTAAGACTTCCATCCACGCCCTCGTTTTAGATCCAGCATAAACATCGATACTCAATACATAAAAAAAGAGCTTCGCGTATACGCATCGCCGTCGATTCCATTGTAATGCATTACGGTTGTAAATATAAATGAAATTCCTCATTCATCGCTCACGCTTTTACGTTCCCAGCCGTGTAGATACAGACCCTCGAAGCAAATAACGACGGCGCCTGCGCTCAACTCCACTCCAGGCGCGCGCATTTCATGGTATATAGGCCTCCTCCCAATAAACTTTTACGGCTAACTCCGCAACAAGTTATATATATGTACGTCTGGCGGCCTTCTACCGGTGCGCATGCGTTACCCGTGTGTGGCGCTTATCTCTCGACTTGGCTCGCCGCGCGATCAAGAGCAGAGCGGTATAGGAACAACAAGTCGCACGTCGTTGGGTGATTAATTAATATGAATTACTCGACTCGCGCAGATCTCTCATTAAGAAGTTATCGCAGATTCATTGCGTGGGCTGCTGCGTGCACGTGAGGCACGGTGACAAAGAGCTTTTAAAAAAAAAGTTAGAGGAGAATGGAAGGATGAATATATAAAGAGAGAGGGAGAGGGAACGCGGCCAGTGTTTTTACGCGCGCTTTGCTTGTTTTTTTTTTTTTTTATTTTCGCGCTCCGTTACCTTTTTCATATATCGAAATGATGAATGACGGATTTGCAAACAGTTTGATCGGAGCGCGCGCTGCGCGTTATTTATAGATTTTTTGTTTATCTCTTTTTTAAGCGACTCTCATGGAAATTACTGCTGTGAAGGAAGAAAGTGTGAAAATAACAACAGATATCGTATTGGCTCAAATAAGAGATATGTTTTATGCGGTAAAATTGAATTGCGGTATGGAAGATAAATAAAGATTTTAAGTTAATTGATTGAGGTACAGTGACTGAAGTAATTTAGATTTTATTTTAGACACTTCAATATATGCATATTTAAGTTTTAATTACTAGCTTTCAGGTAATCGTTTCTAACCGCTTAATAATAAAAACACAAATAATGGTTTTGTTGTCTTGAGGGATTTTAAATTGACGAATAAATTAATATGAGAAAAATATTTTATTTATAGCAATATATTTTCAATTCAAATAAAAAGTTTGGTCTTGCGAACATTTCGAGCAATGTGCTTTTAATATTTGAAGCGAAATGGAATACACTATTTTCTCAAAAAAATATTGACATACGGGTGCACGTCGCAGTTTTGTAAATACGATAACTTTGAAATAGATTGCGTTACTGCTGTAAGAGCTTGTCATTTTATTTCCGTTCGAAAAAATCAATTTGATTGTAAACTCGATAAGGCAGTGTGTTATCATCTTTTATCATCGATTTTTCAAATAAAGAAAATTTTATTTGATTTTTATAAAAATTGATATTTTTTACTTGAGTAAAAAATTCAAATTATCAAACAATTGTCGCTTTTGTAGAATCAATTAGCATTTATAATGCATTAATAATATTTTATAACAGGTTGCTTTTAACAGGAACATATAATTTTAATTTGAGAATACTAATGAGTATTGGATATCTGATGTCGATAATGTATATTATATTATAATTGTGTGAATAAAATGAAATTTAAAATTTATTACAAGGAAATTCGATACATGTAGTTTTTGGTTTTAAGTTAATAAAAGAGTCGATACATATCCATCTGCTTAAATAATCAAATAAGTTTTATTTATTATTCTCCAATAAGTCAGTTTATATATTATATATGCTATTATTATTTTTCATTCAGCATTATTTTATCTGTTTTTTATTATACAGCTGTATTAATCTTGATTCGATATTATCGATATAAATAAAACTCGCTTTTTGCTTATTTGCATTGACTTTATAAACGACACTGTCAAAACAATAACCTGAACCAATAATTATTTATGGCCGAATCCATCTCAAATCAGACAGCCCGCGTATGCCTATTTCACCTATCATGTTGAAATAAAAATATTTATGTTCTACTCGAAAAAATATTTTACACGTGTTTTTTTATTTTTTTGTTTCATCAAAATTTCATGCGTTCAGCGATGCCGAAAAATTCCGAGAAAATTCTTTCATTGAGAAAAAAAATTTTCAATGTGATTTTCAGACTGCTATTGTTTCAGCAGTTTTTCGAGCTTTTAAACGTGTAAAACACAATTTCACTCAGTTTTGAGCCCTCTTTAACGGCATTAATGTCATTTTCAAAAAAAATAAAAAATCCACGAGCTATGCACTTTTTACTGAAAAATTCATTTTTTAGGGAAGTGCCTTTTTCTCGAAAACCCCATGTTTTTTTTGCACAATTTTTGTTGTCGTGATAGAGGACGGTAATGCCTAGCTAGACGTATTTGTGAGATTCGGTACTTTTTCCCTGGGATAGCGATCACTAATGAGATAACACACAAACAAATATTTCACGCCTAATGCTTATATATAGTCAATGATATTAGAGTCAATGTAAAGGTATTTGTCTTTGTGTGTATGTAATATACAGGTACACATAACTATGTATTTATTTGTTATTTGCGTCTTTTTGATTTTTTATTTTTATACCTTTTTTTCATTTGTATACCTATTTTACTACCTTTGTTTTTCTGCTTCATTGTTCTTAATTCAGTAAGCGGACGATCAGCGGTCTTTGCTGTCAAACAATGTATTTTATCGTCACATGTTTTTTAACCCATATATGAGTTTTTTGAATTCCAGGATACTTTGGAGTTGTAAGCCAATCAATATTTTTTTCTTTTCTGAATTGTTCTATTTCAGCATCTTGTAAATGTATTATTTTAATAGCATCAGTATATTTTTGAACATGTATTGCAAAATCATTTGCGTTTTGAATAGCTTCTTCAAGGGGCTCTCGAAGATTATGCGAAGTAGCATAATGCTTTATAAGTTCACCCACACCATCTACAGCTCCTTTGCCGTGCCCAGTAGCAGAGAACAACCATTTTATATCACACGGTGCTCGTTTTAGTTCATCTAATTGAAAGCGATTTTTAAAGTGACTCGCAGCGCCGTCTGATACGATGGTAATTTTTTTAATTGAATCACAACAATTTTCTTTCAAGAATTTTATAATTTTTTGTACTGCTAGCAAAGCATACGCTGAATCATGTTTTCGGTCATCACTTATAACTGCGAAACTTTGTGTCGAATCCCCTTGATAAGAGACTGCTGTGAAAATAGAAATTTGATCATTAACCCAATGATTTCCTTGAACAGCTTTATTATGAATCACAGCCCAGTTTTCAGCGAAGTCTATTTGAAGAACTAAATGATGTGAGTCTTTTTTAGCACTTTCTCTTTCTGTTTTTATAGCTTTGCGTTGTATATTTTTTACATACATGTGAGTACTAACCCTCATGGTCCAAACCGAAAGTTCATCTTTAAAAGCAGAAATTGATAGTGTCTTTTTAATCAGGTTTCCATTATCGCACAAAGCATATGTAATTTCTTCTGTGCCTTCTACATCTTGCAGTTTTAAAACATGAAACGTAATTCCCTTAATCCCTGGACATAGTTTACATTCTTGTAAATAACATAAATCAGATGGCTCAGAACACATTGTTGCATTTATTATTTGTGACCGACTTTCATCCAACTCTGTGACGTTACTCCCTCTAAAATTAATTAAGCTCGTAAGAAATAAATCATAATTTGCGCAATAGATACAGAGACAAACTTCTTTGATGGGGCTAAGTAAGACATACTTTGGTCGCAAACTATAAAATTTCGATTTTCCAATTCTCAATTCTGGATAATCATTTTTAAATACTTTATACGTCTCTTTTAAACTTCGAGTAAGAAAACGCTTAACTTTTTTTCTCTTTTTTATTGTTAACTTTAATTGTAACAACGTCACATTTATTAGGACTTTGTCTTGAACAATTAAAATCATCATTTAAATAATATTCCATAACAATTTTTTCCATGTTTTCATCAATCGGATGGCCTGAATATGCATCTGGTTCTGAATAAATTCCTTTTTCTTTAACAAGATTTCTCGATTTGTTGATCATATACATTGTTATTTCTGGAAATAAAGATAAAATTTCATGTTTTGTAAAGGATGAAGGTAGCAAAGTCAGAATTTTTATTTTTTCTGATACCGTACAACACTTTTGCAAGGCTAGACCAAGATTTTGTATCCATTCTGTACAATGGCATACAGTTGATTCATTTGCTGTTATAGAAACGTCATAAACATTGTTCAACTTCACATCAAGGGTATTAGACAATGTTGAAAGTATTTTTTTTTTCTTCTTTGTTACGTAATTTTCAATTGATTTTTCATGTATAAGATTTTTTCTTTTAAGAGGCGATACAGAACCTAAGAAAGATGTACTTATTTCATTATTAAATTCTTCAATGCGTTCTGGAGTACTTGGTAAAAAATCTTCATCTCTATCAACTACGTTATCGGTAACTTCATTATCCGTTATAAATTCATTGTCAGTACTACTCACCAATTCTAAAGCACGATTGTAACAATGTTGACACAGATATGTAGAAGGTGTCAAAGGTAAATGAGGATAGAGGTGCTTCAATGGATGAGCAAGATTCTCAAGTTGTTTTAAACGTACGGAACTAGATTTGTAAATAATTTGTTTGTGTTTGTCTAAAAGTCTGCACATTTGATTCTCTCTGTTGAGTAATATTGAGACATCGTAGTTGAGTTGATAAGGTGTAAATATGTAATAATTTTCCAAAAGATGATGGTTTTAAATAAGACGAGATGTGTGATATATAGCAGAAACCGAACTTTTCTTTGTAAATGTTAAGTCAAACCATATCCATCTAGCGGACAAATGTACTAGTACATATACTCCTATAAGTAGGCGCACGTACATGTATATTACATACGCACAAAGATAAATACCTTTACATTGACTCTAATATCATTGACTATATATAAGCGTTAAGCGTGAAAAATTTGTTTGTGTGTTATCTCATTAGTGATCGCTATCCCAGGAAAAAAGTACCGAATCTCACAAATACGTCTAGCTAGGCATTACCGTCCTCTATCACGACAACAAAAATTGTGCAAAAAAAACATGGGGTTTTCGAGAAAAAGGCACTTCTCTAAAAAATGAATTTTTCAGTAAAAAGTGCATAGCTGAACTTTAACGCTGAACGCATGAAATTTTGATGAAACAAAAAAATAAAAAAACACGTGTAAAATATTTTTTCGAGTAGAACATAAATATTTTTATTTCAACATGATAGGTGAAATAGGCATACGCGGGCTGTCTGATTTGAGATGGATTCGGCCTTATACTCTTTCCGAGCCGCAATCAAACGCTAAAATATTCTACTGTACATAAAAAATATGTTATTTCCCCTACCGGGGCTTTATCGAGATAAACAAAATTTAAGTGCTGTTTTCATTTCTGGCCAATCAGCGAGCTGGAAATTTTTCAATAGCCAATCAAATTTCTCAACACCTCGAAAATTTCGCCTTGTACCGAACACTCGATAAGGCTTAGTTAAAAAGGCATCACATTTACCAGGCGTAAACATTCGCATGCCACTTTCGCTCACCTCGCATCAAAACAAACCACTTCCTCCTTCTCGATCGAGCTTGCGACTAAGCGACAGAAACGGCGGCAGTTCCTGTTCATCGTCTTATAAATTGCTTTCTTTTGAGGGGATTGCACGAGGACGCGCTGTTTGTGCCTGGCGCCACTTGTCGTTATTATTATATATTTATATATAACGACGAAATCGCGGAAATGGGAATCGGGGCACCGTGGAGCGGAAGGAAACCGCGGCGATCAAAGTTAAATGGGGGCCGTTATCTCAGGCGCGCCACGCGATATATAAGAATAATAGTCCGATGAATTGACGGCAACAGTGCGCGAGTATAAACGCCATTTTTTCTCGTTGTCGTTGTCGTTTTGTTCGGGTCTTCTTTTTTTTCTTTTAATGGAGAGGGGGAAAAATCTCTAGCTGAGCAATTATCGTAGCGGGAGGTGGGGAAGGAGTTGCATATACCGAATATTGTTTTCGCGGAAAGGAAGAGTGGTTTGGAATAAGAAGAGCGAGAAGTATTTTCTCGTTTGAGGGGGAATTTGATATTGCAGAATGAGAGTTTAATGTTGATAGTGTTTATGTCTTTAGTTATATTTATTGAAATTATAGAGATAAAAATTATGAGTTAATGTAATTTCTACAAGTACTAAAAGAACCTTATAATAATTGCATTCGAATGAAAAGTTAATATTACGAAGGTGTATAATAGGTTCAATGTCTAATATTTATGCAAACTAATTAATTTTAAAATTAATTTCATATTTATTAAAGAATTAATTAATAAAATATAATATATTATTATTCATTTTATTACTTACGTTACGATTTAATTGAAAGTAAATAATTATTTAACGTTTTGAAATATAACAAATACTATTAATTAAAAACGTTGATTTCGAAACCAAGTAATCATCGTTGAAATATATGACATTTTATTACATTTCCCAAATATGGATTCACATTTTCTCAAATTTCATTGATTATATTTATTCAATATAAAGTTTCAACGATGTTTAATTTTAACTTTCCTTTTCTGTAGATCAGTTTTTACATGTGTTGCATCTACCTTGATGCACAGACACACACACATACTCAAACGTAAAAGCATACATATAATATACATGTTTCATCCTTTGGAATATTTATTTTAGTGCAATGTTTAACTGTGATACTTTTATTGCTATATATTTTATCGATCTACCGCGTACTCAGTTATGCAGAGAAGTTCTAAGTGATGTTATAGAATGCATTTGATTTGGTAAACATAGTTACACATGGAAGCCAATCCGTTCGATAAAATAATAAGGTATTCGCCATGACTGAAGAAAAGAAAAAAGAGAGCACTCAGAGGAACGACCGCATTCTTTTCGGAGGAGCGAATATTGTTCACGAGTGATATTCGAATTCTTCCGTCGTATATCCACATAGTTCGAAGAGAATCGCACAAAGCGGTGAAAGCAAAACGAATACCCGGAAGAATTTGAATAGTTCGGCCGCGATATTTAATGCGAATGCGAGCACAGTCACTGCAGGAGTAATTTTATTCGGATATTACACTTGAATGCGTTCGTATAGTGGTGTCAGATATTTTAATGCAGTTAGTCGCTAGCACCAATTTGGGTTGTACTTTTGGCGTTTAAAGAATTTCTCTTTAGATTAATTTATATAACTCATTCGGTAATATCAATCTACCAGTCTAATAGAAACGTTAGTTCTTTTTCGGTGATGGTTTATGATCTCTAACAATAAGTGTACATCATGGTTTAGCAGAGTAAAAACATTTTAACTCTTAGAGTACCGGCATTTGGGATAGGTTCTAAGAAAATGCATAAGAAAGGTACCTTGTATCATGGATTGGCCACGTATGAAGTGAATACTATAGTTTTCTGATCCTCTAAGGGTTGATATTTTTATTCTGTAAACAAATACCTATTGATAAACAGGTAGTTATCTTCTATAAATATCATGTTGTAAAATAACTATTTCTTTCTTTCTTTTATTAAAAGGAGAAAACGACAACAATAAATGAAAAACTATAAGTCAAAACAAAGGATCCGTCATTTATCTCCTAAAAATGATAGTAAAAATAACACTCTTTGAACATTTTTCTTAAATCTTCATTTTATACGAGATCGTAAATTTCATCCATTTTGAGGAGTATCTATATATCTGTGGATTCTAGGAATAACTACTTAACCCATTTGTACGTGTTTTCGAGAAATCGACGTTTTAAAATTTCTGTCATGACATTTCATATGTAAGATCGAAATGCGCGAGATGAGTCATAACAATTTAGACATTTACAAAGGTATCGAATATCTTCCGAACCCTACTATCGGCTGCCAAAATACATTTTCGTTCTTTGTATAAACAAACAAAACAATGCAGTTAAGTCGTTATTCCGGTAAGTGTGCAGTTAAGTGGTTTAGGGAAATTGTTCAAATAAGATAAATAACATAATTATTTCTACACTTAAAATATAGAATACGAATTCTTTTTAAATATTCATTCCCGCGCATGCGCCTCCCAACGGAATGTGCGTCAAGTCAACGGAATTCGGTAAACCGAATACCAAACGTTACTCGGTTACTATTTATGCACACTTGCCCCATTGCCCGGCAATCAAAGCTGTTGTATTACCTTCTATTATCTATTGCCTTTGATCTTTGTTGCTATAAAAGTAGGTATGTCATAATCTGTTTATTGCATAGTATTAACTTCAAAACGGTGCTTTTAATTAAATATAAATATTCAGTTAAGTGGTTTTTCTGGGCACAGGTGCAGTTAAGTAGTTACACTTAACTGATATTTACTCTTTGAACGCGTTTCAGATTTCCGGACCAAGTCTACATGAAAAAGGGTAGTTAGAAGGTATAAATTTCAGTGCTAACTCAATTTTGACAAAAAGTCAGTTAAGTCGTTATTCCTGAAAGCCACTGATATGTGTCATTGAAAAAACTTCTTTATATCTAAACTTGTATTAGTATGAAATTTAATGTAATTAACTGTTAAATAAATTAACATTAATATAAGTTATTTTTGGAAATTTACTTAAACCTTAATGTCAAATTTCATTTCAGCATCATCTACGTAAACTAATGAAATCAGCGTCGAATTTACGGCAGAATAAACATTTTCATTACGGAGCCTACCGTTTCTAAATGTTTAAGAAAAAAATATAGAACAGAAGGCTGCCCCCTTTTATCGCCGTGAAAAACGAAAAACGCAAACTTCCTCTTTCCCCGTCGCTCGCGCTCGGATAAAAAGCTGAAGACCCGGGCTCAAAGGAGAGAAAAAGCGAGGAGAGAGAGAGGGGGGGAAGAGAATTCAGAGAATGTTTCGCGGGGGAGGAAATTACGGCGAAGGCAGCGGAAGACGCCGGGGCTGCGCGCGAGCGCGGGCTGCACTCGTTAAAAATTCCGCTGCCTATATACGGATGTGCACGCGGGCGGCTGTGCCATTCACGCGACGGTGCAGCCGCGTCCTCTCGCGTTATAGGTCGACGGTTAATTGAGGTCCTGGTGCGCGCTCGGGGGTATAGTCAGTTGGCCAGATGGGAAATGAGTTGCGAGAAGTGTAACGATGATTCGCAGAGTTGTTAAAGTTTTCGTAAAGTAGTAGCCTATAATATAATATAATTATTTTAGCAATAGCATTGTGCTTGTGTTTTTATTAAATCATAAGTTAAATATTATAATGAAATAGAATTCGACTTATTAAATATAGGTCGAATGGATAGTCTCAGATAAAACTTTAAACAAAAATTTTTGTCATGTAACATTTTCATTTTCGATTTTCATCGGATACAAGCCAACCTCTGCTAAACAATTTCAAAAGAACGATTCACAAAAATCTCACAATTAACTTTTCTTTCGAAGAACATATTATCTTGTGTTTGGCAGCAGGTTTATCGAAATGAAAACTTAATCAAATTTCTTCGAGCGAGAGCAATATATGTAGTCTTTCCGCGATTTTTCCGCGCGCTTGGGACGCGACAAATGCGCTCTCGTTAGACACCCTTAAGTGCAGCATAGACGACGACGACGACGACAGCGTCGACATTTCGCTGAACTTTGCGAAACCGATGGGCGAGCGCAACGTAACAAAGTTAATTGCATTCCTGCGCAAAGATGGACGACGCGCACTCGTCTCTTTCCTCCGCTATCTCATTCAATATTCGCTTCTTCTTCCCGCCTCTTATTATATTTGCCCGCGAATCTTTGAGGCGGAGAGTAGGTTGCGCTTCGCTAGAATTGAAATAACGGAGAGCCGAGTAATTAAAGGCTTTCTTGCGCACTCAGGGAGTGGGTCTTTTTGCAGAGTGCGCGATGACAGCGCCAGTACTTGCAGCTACGCGCACGCTTGATCTTTACGACGGGAGATATCTCTGAGTGCCTGCGGAATTTTTTGCGCTGTTATACCGATCTAGCTGATTCCTATAGGGGGTTTCTGTTTAATAGAGACAAAAATCTTTCATTCTGACCTTGAATTTTCATAATTTTAATAAATTATTTGAATTGTGAATATACCCTTTGAATCAAAAATATTAGTCACTAATGAGTTTGTTAGATATAATGTAATTTTAATTAAATAAATTATAGTTAATTTCTCGTCAATGGTGTATATTGCAAAAACTTGTATAGATATAAATTTATTTTATTTTTCATTTTCCCTTTATGTACTATATCCGTATGATTGTTATCCTTTCCGTCAAATAGACAGAATCGATCCACTCACGATATAAACGTACGTAAACTTATTATACCTATTTATTTTCAAGAAGCATTCAAAATACTCCCATGAGTGTTCGATTGATGGTGGCTCATTTGTAATTCATGAATCATACTTGAGACCTCGTAAATTTCGCTTCAAAAGTGAAAAATAATTCAATCCATAAATTCCTCTTTAATATCGCTATTCGAGAAAAATTTTCTTCTGTAAAACTGAAGGAATTTAAAGAATAAAAACATAGAATGGATGTTTCGTGAATTGGTGATTTTATTCTAATTAAAAATTTCTTGACATTGTTACTAATGAGGGCTCGCAATTAATTAATAATTAAATGAAAAAGGACTCGACAAAGAACCCACCCTTTTTAAAACACAGAAAAAGAAACCTGTCCACCCTGAAACTCGGTCATCCCACGACACACCGATGTAAATAATTATACCACACCGCGCCTAAATACATAATAATCTCCTCAACACAATGAGTAAAATACAGCTTCCCCTCGGCGGCCGCTATCGTCACTGCCTCGCATTATACACGTCCATTCAGTGCCTCACGCACGCTTCGCTCTTCTTCGCACCTCGGGAACAAAAAAACCAACCCCCACCCATCCATACTTTCTTTCACCGCCTCCCCTTTTGCGCGCGCGCACTTTTTTTTTATTTCCCTCCCGGCTTTTGTCGCCCGCGCGCGCGCGCACTGGTGTGCGTTTCCACTGCACTCGCCGCTTTACTTTTCCCATTTATAAAGCCATTTATTCCCGGACTTCCTTCCGCGTGCGTCACGCGGAGGCGCGCTCTCCTTTTCTCTGAGATAGAGAGAGGAGAGAGTACGTGCAGTTGATTCGCCAGGACTGCAGCGCGTTTTTCAAGGAGCTGAGAGATAACGCAGTGAAATGCGAAAATTAAAATGGTTAGCTTCGCGTGGACGAGTTCTTTGCAACGCTCGGCTTCTTGTAATTCATTATTTAGATTATGTCGTCTCGTATTTTTACTTCTTTGTTTCAAATTGTATGAATTTTTGAAGAAAATTTCAGTCAAAATATCTTCAGCGAGATGAATTATAATCAAATTGTAAGCCAGTAAAATAACCGTATTTGAAAAATTGATCGTTGTCTGACTAACCCTCGTACATATCCACTTAAACCGCATACGCTTTGCTCTTTTATATTTTTAAGCCAAAATCTATAATAGTTGAATATTTTTCAATTAATTATCTTTTATATATTTCGATTGATAAATTAACCTCATAAACCTATTATAACTTATTTAAACACGTATTTATTTACGCTCTCTTTCACGATAAACACACCAACTTAAAAGACAATCTAGATTAAAAGAAATCTTTATTATTCTGCTTTGTAGGACAGAATTTCAACTTTAACGACGACGGAAGATGATTAATCATCCCTCCCCACAACAGCGACAGCGCTCAATTTCACCGAGGTTCCTATATCCATCCACGAACCTCATTCGACCTCCACTCTATAGTACTGCAGCTGCGCCTCGACTTCGTGGAACCTACTCTAATCGCGCGCACGTAGGATTTTCCGTAGCCTCGCCGTCGCGCAGCGGAGGTGTATTACCCGGAGCCCCCGGGCTCTTTTTATTGTCTTATATACGAAAGAGAGAAAGAGAAAGCGCTACTAAGTGGTCGCTGCTTTACTGCGGGCTTTATTTTTAGCTCGCTCGCTCGCTCGGTAGCTCACACAGGCGCCGGTATATACCCCTGATAGGTTTATGAGGGCTTTAAATAATGGCGGGAATTTGTTAAGGTAGAGCCGAGCCGCCGCTCCCGAGGGACCGTCGCGCGGTATTGTCGTTGTCTGCTTCTTAGCTTTAACGGGCGCCGCGTGTTTATTGGATGGCTGCGGCAGCTAGCTGCGCTTCGATCTTTGGGTCGTCGGAAAACCGTTGTGATGCGTTTTCGTTCGTTGCTTGAGAGGTGGAATTTTTTTCAAGGCAAATCTCGATATTGGAAAAAGGTAGAGGGGGTTGAATACATCGAAAGGATATAGAACTTAAATTGAATATGGCTGACTGTATCTGACGTATATCTACTTACGTCGATTTTTGTCCGTTCTCTGAGATTGTCCAAGTCTTTCAAATAAAATTGAATGAAATTCAGTTTTTCAATTAGAGCTTGGCTGAATCTGATCGATCGAAATGGCATTTGTATTTAATTGATTAAAGCTGGAATCGAGATTCACAGAAATATTAGCAAGTAATTTTTTAGAATGTGCGGAATCTAGTTTTACATAAAATAAAATATCTATGAGAGTAAATAAAATAATTATTTAAAATATATTTTATTTTTGTTATATTGCAACATTTTTTATTTCTAAACGTATATAAATATTGAAGAGAAAAACAACTATTAAAGCAACCATACCAATTACTTCTAAAAACTGGCTTTCAGCACTAGCAAACGCGATGAAGCCAATCATAAAAGTATTGATACAATTCGACTGATGGCACTTTGTAAACTAACTTTCGATATATGGCTCGGTGTGCAAACTTCCAAAGCTACTGGAGTAATTTAATTGATTGAAAATATTTAAACAAGTTATCTCTATATACATAGTAAAAGTTTTACAGGAAGCTATTTCATTTATTGTGTTATCTATTTTATTACGAAAATACAGTTTTCGGTTCATTCAATTTCGGAGAACGAAGGTAAAATAAATTCAATTTAGTTGTTCAACTATCGTTTAAACTTTAAATTCCCATTCTCGCTAAATAAATCAAGAATTTTATCGAACAAATATTGAATGAATTAGTTTATATAAGGTGTAAAAAATTTCAACTCCGTTTCAATATTATTTCTACAATAATCACTGCCCAAAATTCGCACTAAAACATCAATCAATCAACTTTCACAAAGAAACCTAGATTGAGTTCCACACCATCCCACAACGACGTCATTTATTACCCGAAAAATATGAAAGCTAACCTTCAAAATAAAACGGCCAACGACGTCCTTTATTCCCAATAATTGTAACCGCCGCGCTCGTCTCTTTAAAACGACCTCCCGACACCCGTTCCAGAAACTTTTGTGTAAGGGAGCCTCGCAATACGTAACATTTATCGCATCGTAAAAGAGCCCACGCTACATTAGGCAAATATACAGGCCGATGGAGAAGCTCCGCGGTATAGCACCGACAGAGTGGGTCCATTAAAGCGCGTACGCGAGACGATAAAAAGGAGGCCTTCGTTTCGGATATATATATATATATATATATATATATATATATATATATATATATATATATATATATATATATATATATATATATATATATATATATATATTATACGAGTAATCCAGAGGGGGGCCCTGCTAGTTTTATTCTCTCTTTCAAATAGAAGTCGCTCGTATGCGCGCGCGGACACACATATAAGACATCACACTTGGAAGCGCTCGCGCGAAAGATGAAGATGATAAGCGCTATGGACGGAAATGGCGACGTTCCAAAGTTCACTCCAAGACCTTGCGTGTACCCGCTGATAGCTCTCGCGCTCTTCTTTTTATCTTTCCTGTTCTTTCTTCGGGTAAAGAGGTTGGCCGGAGGTATATGCGCGCGACTGGGTATATAAGTATGCGCGTGCACCCTTGTAGTTTTGGACACTCGGGCGAAATCTCGGCATATGCTTCGTACTTTATGGAATTTTTACACGTGACAAGTGTTTTTCTGATAAAAAGTTTCTTTCCGATGAAAAATGTGAGAAATGAAATATTTTTTTTTGTAATTTGTAGGTCTTATTGAAAGATTTTCAATGCATTACTTTGCGTTATGAGAATCTTGAATTATAAAGAGTTAATCAAATTTTATTTTATTGAATAACATTTTATGGAGGTATTCTGCACGTTTGTTCATAATATCAGTAAGATATTGATCATTTTCACTCTGTGATATTTGTATCATATTTTTTAATATTATGAAACCCTTTATCTATTTTCTATTATCAGTACACGAGAAACAACCATACGATGAAAGAAATTTTGCAAAGGAAGACAACGGCAAATTTTCTCAATATACATGTATCTATTCAGAAAGTTTGCATTTACATCTCTACCGAATTTAAAATTCGATTCATAAATCCCTTAGTTTGACTCGGAAAAATATCTTCCTGTTCTTTTTGGAATTGGGCGCAGTTTTGTTCGAAAAATTTTATGCTTAAATTTCTGCATAAGTTTCCGAGACGCGCAGGTCTCGCATAGAAACTACGCGAGAAGTACATGGGAAAAGCAGAGGAAGAAGGTAAAGCGACGTAAACTGGGAGAAAGAAAACAAGAAAGGAAAGAAAAGTGTTGAGAAATTTTCAAAGAGATTTACTATAGTATTAAGTTAAAACTTCTGAAGGTCTTTTTATGCTGCATTTACATTCCGTAAGCAAGAACTTTTTTATAGGTGCTGCAATAACAAATGAAAATTCTAGTTACAGAGTCATACAATTATATGGCTCCTTTAAAAGTTGAGAGCTTAGAATGCCGTTTCTTAAATTATAAGCGGGCTGCGAAATGAGTTAAGTTAATTTAGTTAAAAATATCTACTTTATTTTAATTAAAATTACATAACGATAAGCACTCCCAAATAAGTATTCAAACTAGATCAAAAACTTATAATGAACAATAAAAAATTGCGTTGTTGTTGATTTATGTAATTTTTAACTTTATTCAAACGTGTTATTTCTAAATACAATTTTCTAAATAATTAACTATAACTTCTATATTTTGTATACTAAATGCTTAAACCATAACAATATTATTGATCAAATCTTAAAAATATCGTGCAATCTCCACAACAAAAGCCATGCCATAAACGCAAAAGAAAACACGATAAAAATTACCATCTAATCATAAATAAAGCTAGCAAAAACGTACGTCGAATCCAGTCACGGATTTTCCGGCAAAAAACCCGAACAACACGTCGTACATATAATCCGACTCGCGACGCTGCCTCTCCCCTAAACAGGCGGAACCCGAATTTCGGGAAAAAATAACGTCCCCGTCCGAAAATTCGTCTTGTCGCGCGCACTAACGCGAATGCGTACATATATATACACGCTGGCATACTTATACTCGCAGCAAAATCGAAGGGAAAGCCAGCGAGCGGGAGACTCTCGCGGTCATAGTCGTAAATTTTGGGGCGCGGCCTTGCGCCGTTGCTGGAGGTCGCGTAAACACGTAAAAGTATCGTGCCCTTCGCTACGATCAAAACGCGATGCTGTACCCGGAAGTTCGTAGTATTAGGTATAGTCCAAGTGAGTTAATTGTAGGGGTCGAGGAGGGGTTCGTAATTGCCGCGCGAATGAAGTTGCGCGCTGGAGATCGAGAGATGCGGGCGCGCGTGTGTACTTAAAATTTAGCGGTCGGTGAATTCACGAGCGGGTGAGTATTAGTTTGGTGAGGATGAGAATTTCGTCAACTTCTGGTGGAGGTATGGTTTGATGCTTTGACATCATTTATGCGAAATATGCGAGTTGGCGGATACGTTGAGATGATTGATAGCTCGTTTTTAAGAATAAGAGATCTTTTGTGTATTATTCTATGAATTTTGTTAAAATCTTTATTGCATGAAAACGTTGATTATTTGTTTATAAGTTAAGGCAGTGGAAATCCTAAACTTGGGCAAGAAAAATATGAGAGTTTAATCGAAGGCATAATTTAGTACATTACGCAACTAGTGCGAGGGGAACACGATTTACGCACGCGTGGTAGTTCGCGCCCGAGCGAAGCGAGGGCGCTGAACTACCACGAGTGCGTAAGTCGTGTTTCCCTCGCACGAGTTGCGTATACTATTTTTCATAACAAGTGTCGCGGAGCTCGACATTATACTAAACTAAATTCAAAAATGAATTATTTTTAATAGATAATTATTGCATCTTTTATCAAAAAAATATTAAACTAAAACAAAAATATAGTGTATCGTACATTGTAGTTAATTATGATGATTATGTACATTAATTGTAACATTACAATTATTAAAATGAAAAGAAATATTTTTGTCGCTGCTTTCAATAGTAAATGATTGTTCGCTTTTTTCATCACTGTTTTGTCTATGTTTTTTCAACGGTGAACCACATGTAGCTTGCTGCGTTTCGGTTAATCGATAAAATTCATCCTCAGCGTGTGGTTCATTATCATCATCTCGACCTTCTGAATCAAATCTGGTTCTTTTTAACGAAACTGTTACAGATTTTTTGGGTTGATCAACTGTAATTTCTGCTCCAGAAGTAGATGCTACTTTATTGTCACACTGCGCTATATGGTTATCTGCCACTACAAGTTCAGTAGGTTTTAGGACGATCGATTTAGTTATTTTTTTATGAATTTGTTCCTTATGATTCATAGATTCATTAATGTAGCCCTCAGCTACTGTAGACGATTTCCAACCGCCATGTCTTTTTAAGTCAGTAAGATCACCTCCTCTATCGACTAGCAAAGTTGCTGAAGTTCTTCGGAAACTATGACCAGTGTATAAGTGAGGATTTGGTAATTTTAACCAATCAGCTATTTGCTTTGGCATTTGACCGATTGTATTGAGACCAATCGGCTGTCGTGTGCATTTTCCGTCTATATAATGTATGAAGAATCTTTTGTGTTTATCGATTTCAGTTGGTCTAAGATTCATGTAATTTTTACATATTTGATAAAATTTTCCACGAACTGCAAAAGAACGAGGGATATTATTCTTCGTTACTGGAATTTTTATCAATAATCTCGTCGAATCATCTTCAATGTCATCGGTTGTTATATTAGTTAATTCTCCTCTTCTCAACGCACCGAGAATTCCAAAAATAAGAACAACCTACAACGAAATCAATTCTCGTAAATTGTTGAAAAATGAAATAAAATTTAAAATTTTTTTATAAATAAATTACTTTTTTCACTAAATGTGCTTCGTCCGGAGCATCATTACAAAATCTACTAACGTTTTCCGCAGCGAAAGTCTTGGATTTTTTTTTTGAATATTTGGCATTTTTTTTCTTGATGTAAGCTAAAAGTTGATGATATTGGCTTATATCAATATGATCAAAAGTTTTTACGGTAGTCTTCAACATTGAATAACGGTTCCATAGTGTCGGAGGAGAAAGTGTCATTGCCAATTCTTTGAAATAAGCTAAAAATATTTCTTCAACGAACATTGTGGTTTTTTTTTGTTGAACGCCAAGACTTAAACTTGTTGTATGTTGCAACATATTGACGTTTTTATTTGTCCGGCAATAGTTACTTCTTTAGCTGCTGCAGCGATTTCGGGTGGAATTTTATCTCCATAATCGGATATATCGTCTGTATCACAAGAACTATTATCACTCGTGTTTACTTTTCGGTTAGGTACCAATAGGTTATAAACGAGACGTCTTGCACTAATGATATACAATTTCGCAATCATACATATGTAAAACAAATGACAGCGACATGATAGGTTTCCCCACGCACGCTTCAAATGTCCCTGCGCACGCTGTGAGAGAGAGTGCCTAAATCGATGACTTTAGCGCCAAAACAAATGACTCTAAAGTCGAGCTCCGCGCACGCTGTTATGAAAATTACTGTTTCAATAGAGTACTTTCTTCGTTGTTATTTCAGCTACTTGGCTGAAAATAAGAAAGAAACTCTTAGCACAAGTTTACTTCTTTGTTTGTTTGATCTCTGAATTTCTAAAATATTTTAATGCAGTGAATGAAATTTCACAAAAGTACCGGAAACTTTTACTTTTCTCGTCTGTATGTATATGTATATCGACGAATTCAGTTCTTTAGAAAAAAAAAAAAATCAAAATAAAAGTTTTTATAACTGTTTGAAATTTTAGAAAAAGTTTTTATTTTGAATCTTATAAAAATTCTTAAAATTATAAGGAGATAGTTAAAATAAAAAATTACTTGGTTTTTGTTCGTTCTAGGTTTACATAATATCTAGAATTAAAGTTGATTGTTACCTCCAATATCGATAATTTATTGGTATTGCAAGAAAAACAGTAAATTATTGATAAAGTGATGCAGCAGGTGAAACCAGTCAATGACTATCATTCATTCAAGTTCCAAAATAATAACAAATGATAAGTGGAGCCGAATCAACTTCTAGAAAAAGTACTTGTAAATTTTCCCAACTGTGCGTAGATTTTATTATAATCTTGAATATCTTTAATTTTTGTAAACGGATTTTAGATAGCTAACAACAAAGTTGACTAAATGATCTAAAGAACTTCTGTGTCTTATAGGCAAACTGAAGTTTTTACTGGGATAAGGTCTCACGATAAAAATTATATTATTTTACCTTTTATTGCATTTACTTACAGAAAAAAAAGTTCTTTCAGTAATTGAGTTAAGAAAGTAATTTTTGCTCGTAGTTGATATTAGTTACCTATAAGTACTATATCTTTTAATTTGACCTTGATGGAAATGAAAAGGTTGCCACCATAAATAATATCTTTTAACACAATAACACCCCTAAGTAGAAATTTTCAGTATTCGAAAAAATCTTAAAATTAAAACATCACTTTGTAATACAGAAGGTTGTCTTATCCTTTATTTGTTAATTAAATTAATTATTTTTCCTTTAATAGAAATATTATTTAGTTCTTTAAGTTAAAGCAATGGTATTGTAAATATGTAAACAGTTGGAGAACTTTAAAAGAATTCCTAATTTTCTTTGTTAAAAATATGTAAAAATTTGTTTTCTTCTTCATTTAGAAAAAACGTCTGATTTCTATAATACAAATTAAGTTTTTTCTATAATGTCAATAGTTACTCATTAAAAGTGCATTCATTATCAAATTGCCAATATTATTTCTGCGAAAATATAACAACTTCCAAAACTTATAAAATATCAACTCTAAATCATCTAGCCACGAAAACATTTTGTTATCAGCAGCAGTACCTAATTCAGAAAACCTTGTTCTTTTTTTTTCTTCCAAACCAATGATTAACTACACAACCGATACATCACCCCCGCACGTGCATAATAAACTCCATCGAAAACTTTTCGTAATTTACCCTGTACTGAAACTTTTTCCCCCCCGAAAATTCACTTTGTCCACCAGCTCTACCTACTAAACTGTTAACACATTTTTTCGCGCCCCATCGGCCGAGAAAGATTGACTGCCACGCTGAACTTTTCCTGATACAGCCTCAGCCGAGGCACTAAACTATCTATATATATGAAGCAGACGCACAGCGCGTCGAGTTTTATGGAAAGACGCGTGGACCTCGTAAAGAATCCATTTGGCCCGGCAATAAAGCGCGCGCTCTCTTCCCTCCTCTCTTGGCCTTTTTATTCTCTTAATAACGAACCTGGATGGGTCACCCCAACGTTGTACGATGGCGTGTGCGGTGCACTTCGAGCGAATTGACCTTTAGCAAGAGCTTCGAGGGCTTTATCGATGTTTTGACGGAGTAGAGTAACAGGATTATTGAGATCGACAATGGCATTCTAGGCGATGATTTAGATGGGAAAATCGTGTAGCTTATTTTAAAATTTGTAAACACAACCGTTGTGGCAATCAAATTTCAAAGTAGGTTTTTTGATAAAACTGATTTGTACTATTTTTAAATTGTTCCTGAAAAATACAATAATAAACATTTAACTATATTTTTATTTCATTTAAAATTCTTGTTTACGGCTTCAAAATCATTTAATATACATTTGTAGCTATAATATTTATCATTAGATGATATGTATGAGCTTTAATATAACGTACTACGTGCCCAATTAAAAGTTTCTCTTTGCCCTGACTGTAATTACTATATGCAAGTCCTAACCACTGTAAGCAACAGTGCCATTATTACATGAGCAGTTCATACCTACGTGACTGCAATTGCAAATGGTAATGAATTATTGCTCGAGATAATTAACTTGAGCAATGTGCACCTATATTATAACATAGGAATGTTATTCAAGACATACATCTATTAGCAATTCATTTTATAAGTTCAGTTACCATGAATTTATTGTTGCTATATTTCGTAGATTTTTCAACAATAATTTACCGTTCTTTTTAATTATTTATTTAATACTCAAAACAATTTAGAGGAATCATGAATATTTTATCAATTTGTTAGCAATATTCATTGCATGGATTCTAGTTTTTAATCCATATATAAGGAAATATACCTACACACCCTCAGTTTCGATATTCAAATCTATTCTACGTAATGCATAATCCTTTCTTGGGAGTAGAATTATCTCCGACTGTAAGTGAATTCGAATCCCAGATTATCTCTCGGTACATAAGAAGCGCTGGCAAACTTTCATGCCACCGCCAAACTAGTCGAGCGACGAAAAAAAATTCGAGTGTCGGTAAAGCAGTTGCCGGCTAAGCCTCCCGCCAAAATCCTCTTACGGTTCGTATCCATTTGATAAACTATCCGATAGCATCGGCAGCCAAGTGACTTTCTCCTTCGTCGCGCGGCGGAATTCCGGCCGTTCGGTCCGATTTTCTTTCATTAGGATTTTTCCTCTCTTGCTCTCCTCGCCACTTCCGATTTCCGCCGGAGGCCCGCGCCGGAAGAAATATAGTGCGCGGCCGAGGTAATTTTTCACCGCAAGCGAGAGAGAGAGAGAGAGAGAGAGAGAGAGAGAGAGAGAGAGAGAGAGAGAGAGAGAGAGAGAGAGAGAGAGAGAGCGTTCGTAAATTGAAAACGATTGTAGCATTTAAAGGCTGTTTTTGAGCCTGTTGACGCTGTGTTTTTTCCCCGCTGACTGGTCTTTTGCTATCCATCAGACTGGCGTTGACGAATTACCGTCGCGGACGCGAGGTGGAATGATGATTAGCAGTTTAGAAATTTTTAATTTGGAGATTAATTAAATATAAGTACAGATGGACATCGAAATTAGTTTTATAATTAGTGATTTCTAATTATAGTTTCGTTCAAAATATTAAATCGTTAAAACAAAAAAGAAATTAATTTATTTATAAAATCAAGTAAGAATTGAAGTTTTCTACCATACGAAAAAGTAGAATTCTTGTAAGACATTGAAACCGTTCTCACACAATAAATTTATTCAAGTGTAAATTCTATAGTTTTCACGTAAGGAAAATAACGGTAACTTTTAAAGTATGAATGTCACAGTTATAGTTTAGCATAATATTTTATCTTAAATTTTCTATTAGTATAAAATTTTACTTTTTAAGACATTTTGATTATAACTCCATTTTAATGTTTAAAATATATTTTTAATTTTATATTACTAATTGAAATAATAAATATAACTAACGGGGTATACAGTTGCTGGTTACGATTAAAGTTGAAAAATAGTTTCGTTTATATGTGTACTCTTTAATTTCAATTCTTACGTCAAGCTTAAGTTATTATTTTAAAAGTAGAGTGTTTTCGCTTTCAACGGTGTTTTAATATATCTATACAGCCATCGACCTCTAAAAGAACATTTTCTTGCAAAATAGAATTAAATTTTCTTTTTTCTTCAGCGTTTTCCTGATAAGTTTATCATTGTAATTAAGAAATTATTTACATAAAAATGCTTTTAGAATTCAGGTAGCTATACCTAAACACATATAAATATTTTTAATTTTTTAAATTTTAGATCATTTTGATAAAAAGTATCTTTTTATTTACAGAGAAGTTATGAAAATAGAATTATTGTATTAAATTTTTGGTTCTTGAGAAGTATGTTTGAATCAACAACGAATTGTCGTTTAGAAATACATTTCCTTTGCTTGATTACATATGTATGTGTTCTACTTCAGATAGTACTGCTATTATATTTAATTGACATTTATGATTCATATGTAACAGTCTTATAGTAACTATTTTACATATTATCTCTTGTAGAAATGATGTTAATTATACAACGGCAAAGGGAAATCATCTACATATAAATAAACTTGAATCGGGACTCGTAAATTATGACTACATGATCAATCTTGCTACCACTATCCAAAATTTTTATGTATTTACATTTAAATCTTTCATTTATCATCAAAAATATAATACATTACTACATATAACTAGTGTATGTATGAAAGAGCCTTGTTTATAGAGAACTATAAACAACATAGATCTTAAACAAAGATTGTTCAAGATATGGATGTAGATCGAAATACGATACTACCAAAAAAGAATGGCGTTATACATCGTCGAGAATACGTAAAAAAATGTAGGTCAAATTTTCACTCCGAAACATTTAAATCGTGTTAGGGTGAAGAAAAACATAAGTGTCATTCATCTTCTCCAAGAAAACATTTTTTATACCTTCCCACGTTTATCCTTTAGGTAAACCTTCTTTTAAAAATTGTAGTAATATGTTAAGCAAAATTTATATTTACGTTCTGAATATATACTTGACCTTATCCTAAGTCATATATTTTGTCCAAGATACTAAAATTAACGAAAGCCTTGCATCAAAATGATAAATATAAACACTCTATTAGCCAATATAATACTTCTTATGTCAGCTTCTTCCCGTACATGTCTACATATTACGTGGACAAAATTTATTAAATTTTTATTGTGACGTAATCTTATGTAATAAGTAAAAAAAATCGTATCCATTAAATTCCTCATGTAAAATACTGCAAATACCAGTCGGTTTTATTCATTAAGAATGTATAAGTTATTATATACTACAAAATTTGCAATTTTATATTCAAATAAATAGTACGGGAACAGGTTACATATTTATAAGTAACATTATCTTTGGGTATTCAACTTATCCGTATTAATTATTTTATTTTTATAGATACTCATTTGTTCGGTTTGTAATATTTTAAAAAATCGATTTTTTTCTTTAATTTCACGACAACCCATATCCTTTTCCTCTCCCCCAAAACCTTCACTTCTTCATCTTTCAGCACGACTCCTTCACCAATTCAATCTCCGACACTGCGCCATCAGCGCTGTGCCATCAGCAGGAGCTCTGGGGCGCGCGCACGCAATTGGGAATGAAAATATATACAACCGAGACTCTGCGTCTGCGTGGGACTCTATTAACTCGCTTATCTGTACGTACGTAAATTTGGAACGCGGCGAGTGGCAGTGGCGACGGCGCCGAGAAGAGAGAGAGAGAGAGAGAGAGAGAGAGAGAGAGAGAGAGAGAGAGAGAGAGAGAGAGAGAGAGAACTCAAGTGGTTATTGTGCCCTCCATTCGCGTGCACGTCCCGAGTGCAAGCACGGTCCACTCGCACTCTCACGTCCATTACCTTCTAACCTCTGAGCGCGCGTGATAAGTGATGGCTGAGAAATGGATTTTTTGTTCCTCAGGGTTTGCAGCTTTTTTCTTCATTTCGGTTGGTATTGAGTATCGGCCAGAATTTTAACCGAGAAGCACTGATTTAGTGAGTGGAAGGTATAAGTTTTTTTTTTTTTAATGGAAGTTATGCCACTAAAATGTAAATACATTTGCAAGCTAGAATTAATAGTACATTACGATACTAGTGCGGGAAAGTAGATTTTCGTCTCGTGTGACGTTTACACCCGAGCGAAGCGAGGGTGGAAAGGCACACGAGACGAGAATCTCTTTCCCGCACATGTATCGTACAGGACTTTTTGATACGACGTGTGGAAAGTTCGATTTCGAGCACACGCTTTTTGTCGAGCGTGCGTGAAATCGAACTTTGCGCACGGGAGTGTCGAAAAAGCTTTTTCTATTCAAATAATAAGAAATATATAGTATGTATTCTTGTATCACAATGCGTTTCGTCTATCATCAGATTTTTATTGAGTTCACTAAAATAATTCTGCTTCGTGCTTTAATTTTTGAAAAATAATATAATTCTTTTTTCTGATGCAAATATTTCGTTTTCTCCAGTTTAAAAAAAAAATTCTGTACAATTCTAATTGATTCTTTAATATTACAAAGGGAATAATTTAAAAATGACTAGGAATTATAAAAAAATTATTTTATTCTAAAATTGAACTTTATTTACTTTATCTCGGCAGCACATACTCAATTAAACCGACTCAAACGGTAATCTGTACATTTGTCTAAGGAAGCTTCAGCAAATGAGAAAATTTACTTAGTTAAAGTAAAACTAAGTGACATTTTAGCGAGGTAAATATTTATGTTCAGGTGGTTGCAATAAAGTTAAAATTTCCGCGACTAACGAAATAAATCCTTATCCGCTAGAAGTTTAAATGTTCGTCGAAGCAGTAGCGACGAGTAATGAAAAAGCACTGCGAATGATGTTGACATGTAAAATATACTACAGTCACTTCACAAATTGTTTTAGAGTTTAATCTTAAAGCGCTTAAAGCTTTTGAAATACTCAAATATTTATGTTTAACTTAATTTTTTACAAAGTCTGGTAAAATTTTTCTACTAAGAAAATGAAAGTAGTTAGTATGTACCATAAAAACTTATAAAACATTGATAATCAACTTTACAATAATTAAATTTGTAAAATTTTATATTTAAAACTTGTCAACTTGAATAAATTTATTGAGACGAAAATCCTGATCACCTTTTTAATATTCAAATTAATGCTACAACTGCGATGTATTGCACTCTTGAATCATAAATTGGTGTTCAAAATGTATGAGAATAAATAGGTGGTCTGACATCCACAAGAATACTCCATTTGTATTGCATTTAAATATCTTCGTTATATCGAAGAATGGATGGTATTTTAGCATAAAAATGTCTAAATGAAATCATCTAATTTTTTATGGATATTGGGCAGATATAAGATTGTATCTATAAATAAGGATTTCATTAATAGAAGAAAATTTTAAATAAACGGAAAAATGTTCATACAAAGAAGGGATCTGCTTTTACCTGTAATTATCGAATTTAAAAGTATTTATTCGGGAAATAGTTTCTGCTACGTATCTAATATTGATATCTTTTTTGGATTATATATGAAGAGTTATTGGTATACTTCGATTTGAATAAAGTTTCCAAATTTTTAAGAAAATCTAAGAAAAATTGTTACTAAATAGAATCTTGTCGGTGTTTCGCTTGGTTATTCTAAACGTACACAAAAGAAAATAAACATTACTTAAAGCAAGGAAAAATTGCGAGTGGAGATAAAAAGTAAAACATGAAAGAGGGAACATGAAAAGAAAAATATACAGGAAATAGAGAAATACTGATAATGTATTTGTGTATACAAAGATTATTTATCTTAAAAAACAAAATATGAGTTTATTATTAATTTTTCTTTCAATTTTTGATAAGTACTTGAATTTTTATAAATTTGATATGCCTGAATGTGGATTACCGCCAAGCTGTAGAAGGAATAAGTATAAGCTCTCTATTAGGGGGAGGTTCGTTTAAAAGAAGCACGAATAGCACAGCCTCTCATAGGCTTCTTTTTTCTTCTATGGTTGCGCAACTATCGATTTCCATTTTCCGATGGAGCATATTTTATTATCAAAAATTATTTCTCCTTGGGCGATATGAACCCAAAGAATGTTAATGTTAATTATAAATGAAGTATTTGTTCCGATAGATTTGATGCAACGGCAAATTATTTTTTCTTACTCTCTAAAAAAGTACATTGCAAATACTTTCGAAACGGAACGAAAAAACATTTTTTTGCAATGTTATTATTAAATCGTATATTTACAGACTCCGTTGAAAATGGCTGATATTATTTATACACAGTATATTATTATAGGAGCTCAGTAGATGAAGTTTCTGGGAACTAGCAGTACGGGGATTACAAGTATAGAGTTTCATCTCGTAAGATCCGATTACTAAATATAATGAGCCATGCGCAAAATGTTATATGAATTTAATAGGAGGTTATATTAATTTAGCATTTACAAATTCAACACATTTTTCTCTATTTATTTGTTAAATGAATATACTTAACTGTTTTCGAATTATAAAAATTCTTTCATCAGTTGTCTCATACATTTATTACACTTTTTCGTGGAACTGAAGCATTTAAAAGTCTTGGTCATTGAATAATTTACAAAAGTATTGATCTCGCATTCAAGAAAAGAACTTATTTCTGAATCACGACCGACAGCTGAGACGTCAAAAGCTGTATCTTTTTACGATCTTAATTTAGTATGCATCTGGTTCATTTTCGGTATTCTAACGTGGCTCCACGTTTGCTCACGCGCCGAACAGACAACGTCGAGGATTCTGCGGTATGTTATGCCAGTATTATCTTTGAGCGCGAAGCGCCGTTAATCACTCAAAGAACGGAATTAATCCTTTGCGGCATAAATTTTGTCTCCCTTTTCGTTTAAAATGAAAAATACTACGATTTTAAACAGCGATAATTGGAAGTCCGTGTTATAACGATGAGTAATAAAGAACATTCAAATTTATGTTGAAAGATTTACTGAACTAATACGGTTCGAAAAACTCAGTGAAATAATGACGATTTTAAATGATGTATTTGTTTGATCGTAATAATTTTACGCGCTACTGGTGATTATTATTATCTTTTTGTACTATTTCTTTGAAAAAAAAAAGAACATGAGATTTTTAATCTTCGTAAAAAACTTGTTAATCTGATTGTTTAATAAATATTACGAAACATATTTCTACTTGTACTATTAGTTTTTTAAGATGAAGTAAAACTTTTGTATGATTTAATTATTGTAGAACAGTAAAAAGTACGACGTAAAAACTGTCAGAAGATTTAAAAACATTTCAATACCTCATTTCAATATAAATTGTAGAATTTTGATCTTTCGAGAAAATCTAAGAAAGAAGAGAATCGACAACAATGAATACTACGGATATATCACTCTAAAGGAATTGAATGGATCAAAGAAGAGATAATTAAAATATGTAGACCTTGATATAAGAATGATAGACATCAATAACAGCATGTCACTATAATGTGACGACGACGAAATTTCCTAAACTTTTAAAGTTTAAAGAACTCGTTCACAATACATTGACATCTCCGTTATTCTTGCTATGCAGAAATCGCGCTCGACTTCAGTCAATGACAAAAACATTCGCCCCAATTATAACTACGAACAATGGACGAATAACCATGGTCAGTGGCGACGAAACAGCGACAGAAATTTTCGATCGCAAATCAATCTGGCAATTATCAAACCCCTCCAAACTCCGTGCTGTTATACCTCTCCGCAGCCTCGTTTATTTACCCAATCGGGTCAAGACGAAGCCAGCAGCCGTCGCTCACACTGACTCGCGCACGCACACATTCTCGACATTATTCCTCTCCTAATGAATCCCACCAATCCTCAAAACCAGCAGGGCTCTCGGCGAATTTCCATTATATTACGACAGGAGCCTCATAATCGCCTACCCCGAGCTCGCCAGGAATCCGCTCGGAATGAATCAAACAGTCATTTTCCGGGGCAATAATTGTCCCCGCACCCCTCCTTCCCTATATTATACTTTCTCCTACACGCTCGCCACCTTCGGTGTGCTCTTAGAGGAGTGACGACTGCTGCCGGATCCATTTGGCTGACGACATCGGCGGCCACCTCGCACACACGTCACGCGCAGAAATTTGAATGCCGGCCAATTGATAAGGACGCGCGCAAGGCGAGGTATTTCAGACGACGCGGGACGTAATTGATTATGCAGCCGCGAGCGCGCGCCGCTGCCAGAACGCCGTTTAGAGGCCTTTACACTACCGTGGCGTTTAAAACCGTGTTTACGGGCTTTTAATGGGTTCGCGGGGGTGAGGAAGGAGAGAGAGAGAGAGAGAGAGAGAGGTGTGTGCCAGCCGGATGGCACGGCCAGTGAATTTCGTCTCGTTTGCAGGTTTATGAATGCCTTTTCCTTTCTCGGAATATGGAAATAAGAGGCAATGCTTCGGGTTTTTACGCTGCCGTTCTGCTCTTTTTTATCGCTTTTCACGCCCTGTGCCGTTTGCTTTTTTACCTAGTTCTAGTGATAATTCACACCTTCTACGTATATTTTTGTTAAAAGGGTTGGAAAGATTTTAATAATATTTATAAATAATGTGTAGTCCAAAATATATTTTAATTTATCATAGACAATAATATTTTTGAAAAAATTTTCTTAACAACTTGTTATTTTTACAAGTTGTAAATTATATTATCACCAAACTGCTATACCTACTGCTTTTTGAAAGTTATATTAGTTTAGGTTCGTTATTGTTAGCTTTTCTTTCACAAGTTTTAGAATTATTAGACAAAATATTTTGCAAGTTGAAAATCAAAAAACCACTGTGAACATTTCATGCGTCATTGAAAATGTGTAAGTGGGATGAATTAAAGAAAATCATATCAATAATGAGCGTGAGATATCGACTCCAAATGTACAATTTACGTAAGAACCTAAAAAAGCTTTAACCCTTCTGTCATTATGGATGCACATCTGTTCTGTGCAAATGTTCTTATTCCTATGCATGAATGTCTGACTTGAACCTAAATATCGATCATTTAATATTCATAGACAACCTGCAATATTATTATGAATATGCATTATCTTCTGCTACTCCAGAGTATATAACACCTATAATATCATGTTACACTTCAGCTCAAAGATTATATTCAACATATCATATATATTACTATTTAACAGTGCAGATGTAATGATGAATAAGAATATTTATTCATATATTTTATGAATCTTTTCAGTTTAATATTTTATAATAAATTGTGATAAAAAGTGATCTATGAAACTAGAAAACTTATCTTAGAAAGTAAATTTAAAGCAATATTTGTAGTTTAAGGTGATGGGATACCCACGCTATTACTCAAAATTGGGTTCCCGTTTTTCTCATTCAATTTTTAATTTTAAGAAAAAAACTCTTTGATACGTTGTAGTTCTTTATTAAACTTAAAACGTATCAAAGAGTTTTTTTCAAAAAGTTTAAAATTGAAGGAGAAAAACGAGAACCCAGAATTGAGTACTCGTGTGGGTATCATATCACCTTAATAATGTACTAATAATATTTCCAATATACTTCACGAAATTTTGAAGAGGCTTTCTAGCCACATACTAAGATATGCCCTTTCTGTGTTTCAATATTTAACATGCAAATCTTGTACCAGACCTGTTTAATATTACCTGAATATTACAAACTTTTCAAATATTAAATTATAACTAAAAAACTGGAATAATACTTTCACTATAAAACTTAAATTTTTATTCGAATAATGTAAAGGATAGAGTTTCAATGTTGTCACCAAATCAAAGATTATACATCAACTTTTCAGCGAACATTGCGATGAACAATCATTTGTAATTATACATTATGTAATACATTATATAATATTAAATAAAAGTTGTATGCAAATCGAACTTAAAAAAAGCTTAATTTTTTGTTTTCCATAGTAATATTAATCATATTGTATTAGAAATAGCTTATTCATCAATGAGTAGGGGAGAGTGGGGCTATTTCGTACAGTTTCGTAAACGTCAGTTATTTTGTAAGTAAAAACTTTTATCTGGTGTCGGTAAGGTAGATTCAACCTATGCATAGAGACAAACTTTTGTACATAACTTCATTAAATTATTTGATAATTTGAGTTTGTAAAGACGAATCTGTTATTTTTCGAAGCTCGTTATGAAAAATTGGAGCTACGCGGGGTTGGAGCTATTTCGTAAAAATCGATTTTTTTTCAGTACAGTTCAATGACTGACAAATAATATAGGGTCCAAAACAAGTTTTTAAGTCAGTTATAACACTAAACTTAGTGTTAGCATGTCAGTATAGAGTTAATTATTTTAGTTTTGAAAAAAAAGTGCGAATTAGCCCCACTCTCCCCTAATTGAAGTAATTAGAAAAATTTTAACTTGTAAAAGATTTGTTATTTCTTGCAACTATTTACAAACTTATTTTACATTTTTAATAAGGTTATAACAATATTATCACACAGATTTTGCCCAATCATTAACCAAATATTCTACGAATAGTTTAGTTGTTATAAAGAGGTTTTAAAATGAATATGACAATATAGTGAGTTTTCTCATACTTTACAACTGCTATCATAAGTAGCTTTGATATTTCTGTTTTTCAAAGATGAATAATTTACCAATTTTAACTTGCATCGTTGTTTTCCTGTAACATTTCTTTTTCCTCACATTCCCTCCAATTGACTGTTTCCAATTTAGATAAGACATCCAACCTTTTTACCTTCTCTTCAAATGAGAGGAATAAAGGCACAACCAATTTCAACTTCTCCGTTACCAACAACGCGTAAAATAACTGCTTCCTAACCTTTTTTCTCCCTCCTTCCACACACCTGCTGCCCTTGCCGATTGCGCCCATTTCTCACACCTCCCCCATGCATACACCCCAAAAGTATCGCCTTCACTATACGGTAATAAAGATCGATAAGAAAGAGAGAGAGGGTGAAACGCATTCCGAGCACGTCTGTGTGCGCGCGCCCGGCCGCGGGAAGGAAAAGGCCGAGGAGAGAAAGTCAATACGCAATCAGACGTGACCGTCCGTTTTGGCGCGTTATTCGTTTTCTCGCGCCAGCTGCGATCTAACAAGTTGTAGCATCGTGGCCGGCATGATGATCGACCTGCTGCACGCGAGCTTTTAGAAGGTGAACTTGGAAAAGGGAGGCACGCGTGACACCGCTTTTTTGATTTGATGGCTTTCGAGGAGTGGCCAAGAGTTGATTGGTTGACTGGATTATCGCGTGTTATTAGACTGATGGCGTGATTTGTGCTCTAACGCAAGGTCAGTGTGTAATTTTGAAAACGATACTTTTCGGAAGTTGGTATTGCTCATTTGAGGGAACTCTTTTAAATTTATATCCTATTTATACATTTTGTAAAATGTCAGCCTTCGTTGTTGAGTGTTGGTTTGGAATGGAGGTGAAAAATAAATGAATTGAATTCACATTATACGGTGACAAAGGGGAACCTTGGGGAGCACTTGAAATTCTATTCTTGTTTATTTTTTTCACAGAATTGTGGATGCGTAAAAATTGCACGAAGTTCTGCATAAGTGAATTTCCATTATGTAATGGAAAAAAGCCATAAGAATCTAGGATATAGCTGCGGATGGCCAGTTTGAAAAATTCCGGGAAAATCCAGTATCATAAATTTGAAAAACTAAAACTAGGTTCTGTTTATTATTCACCAAAATCCTCTCTTAAAAAAGTGATGGATCAAATCTGTCATCACGATAAGACTGATTTGATTCGTTATTGTTTTATACAAGATGGTAAAGTGGTGTGGAAATTTGAAATTTAAAATTTTATCTTGTACTTTTATTAAAAGTGTAACCTTACAATTAACTCCAAAAATCGAAATATAAGAAGTTAATACTTTTTAATAAACATAAAAAGGTTATAATATTAAATTTGATTTAAAAGCATTCTGGATAAAATATAAAGAGCACGAAACGCGAGTGAATCTTGCTAGTTTGATTTATAGTTTTTATACCATATTCTTACCTCAAAATGACAACTTTGATATGATTTTTCAGAACTCGTAAGATACGGTTCGAGAATAGTACGTAAGTAGATTATTTAGCTCATGTGACTTTTCGCTCTTGTTTCATTCAAGCGAAAAACAGCGCATGCGTTAAATATTCTACTTCCGCACCCGTGTCCAAAAGTATTATTCCATTTATACATGTACGCTACATAAGTAAAACACATCGTTCCATAGCTGTAATAAATAATACGAATATTCATTTAATTACTACATGAATTTATTTGTCACTACACTCTAATATTATATAAAGAATCAAAGGAATCTTTTTAAGTCTTTTCTTTACCCCAATAAAAACAAAAAAGATCAACTTGGAGCAAAGGGCTACTAAACAAATAGTACTCCTTTCATTGGACGCTTTGACCATAGACACCTGAAAGCGCTATCTTCAATACCTTTCTAACAATTACAATGCCAAGAAGAAAAGAGGAAACAAGATACAATTTTCTTTTTTACGAAAATCTTCGACCGAAAGATCGTCTTGATTTGCTATTTTTAGCCCAGCAGTGCAGGCCACAAAAAAGAGGCTCAACGCGCTCGTGCACATAGATACACACCGCCATTTAATTTCAAACGGAACAAAGCGGGCGCACTAAAAGCTTTAGCATTCTTTTTGCTATGCGCGCGTATCAGCGTGCGCTCTGTATCTGTCCTAGCCCCTCCGCCAGCCTCCCACACCCCGGGGGATGTTTTTTTCGCCCCTAACTTCTTTACAAGACGCGCGGGCTGCTGCCGCGTACGTTCGGCCTCCTTTCGTCTCCTCTTTTTTGTCTCCCGAAAAACTCTTTGATCTTCTCGCGACTCTTTACCTAAGATGCCTTTGCCTTTCGCGACGCGCGTTATCGAAATAATCCAGCGGCAAGGACGCGTACCGAATCTCATGCCCTTTGCCGATCGCGTGCGTGTGTGCGTGTCTGTTTATCCATGAATGTATGTATATACGTATCGAGCGATATGATATCGTGATTTCAATGGTCAATTCGGTGCACGGGCAAAGTTTTGAAATTCAAATTGACCCCACGCGCGCATGCGCGACTTCGAGCTCTTCTACTTCCCTCTGCCTCATATTGCGCGCTTCTCGATGCAATTTCGAAAATTGCGATTCCGAGGACGCGCGAGCAGAATGTATGTATATGGCGGTGGAGCGCGACTGGCGTAATGCGATCGAATCAATGGGTATCGTGTTAACGTGAAAATGGGATGTGTAAGGAGAATGCAATTTATCAGAAATGGAGGGAGGATTATTTTATTTGTTTCTCGAGCGCGGGCGAATAGCTGTATTTTTTGGGTGTTCTGGTATTATGAAATTTTTGTCGATTAGCAATTCCAGAAAATTGGGATTGAATTAAATTTTAGGTTTCATAATTCATATCTTTTTAGTAGCGTTATAAACAGATTTTTAATTTGATTTCAAATATATCGAAACGACTGCCGATTTTTATACTTTAATTGAAACAAATCATGAAATATTTTGCTATTCTTATGCGACTAAACAAGTTGAATTTTTATCAAATCGGAATTCTTATTGATTATATAAACTTATTGGTTTAGTACTTTTTGCTAACGAATAACTTTATCAATTAACCAACTGTGAATATTTGATATTTTTATTTTAATAGTGAGATATTCTTTATAATTTATAAAAATAACTTTAATCAAAAAGATTATAGAGAAGTAAGATTAAGTAAGATCAATTACAGACCAGAATGCTTATTCTGAAGTAGACAATCAGTGCAAAAAATCTGACATTAAGATAGTAATACGCATAAAAAAGTATGAGCTATTTTACGAGTATTGAGTAAATTTTATAGCGGATAAAAATAAAGTAGCCCATATCGCGAGCGTAGCCGTGATCGTAAGATAGAACCTCGATACAGGTATTTTTATGATTTGATATTGAACAAAATAACATAAAGAGTTTGAGGATACATACAATTTGTTCTGTTATTTTTCTGAAAGAGAACAAATTTATTCAAATAGGAAAGGTGAGATATTTTTCAAATATTTTTACAAGGAAATATGATGTGCACTCCGGAGTCTTACAATGGAGCTCAGCATTCTTTTGAAAATTTCGAAGAGAAGCAGTGTGAATTTCTTGACGTTTCTATTTTATGACCAAAGGAATAGAACAACTTAGGTAGGGCGCCGACATAGGTCATAAATTTTATATTTCGTGGGCGGCATCCCTTATTGATCAAAGGTTTATTACCAAGAACACCCAGAAATATACTCATCCACCTGCTCCAGCTGTAAAATTTTATAAATTTCGTATGATGTATCACATGATAAGACAAAATTTTATCAGTTTTTACTTCCAAGTTTATTTTTGAAATTTCGCGAAAACGTAAATAACCATTTCTATTACGAAAGGTAGGTTAGCCTAAATCTAGTCTATTACTTAATATGGTCTAATCGCTAGATCTCTGCTTTAGGTAATTTAAAAGCTTAAATAAGCCTAGAGATAGCTAGGTCATGGGTTATAAGTATCATATACACTGTTCGCAAGGCTTTTGGAGCTGTATTGATTTTTTCATAATAATATTTTGCCACATACGATTAAGATATTTCATGTCGTATTTTATATAAAAAATTTCTCAACAATTGATTGTATGTTGTGGTGTTGTTTAAACAACATTAAACCCTAAACACTGACAATTGATGAATTGAAAAAGAAAATCAATTTCTTTTTATAGTATATCTTTTTTTCATATATCAATAATAATACAAATATATGAAGTAAAATATGTAATATTAGACTTTTTGCCTAAATGTTTCTGGAAATATTGTCATTTTTAAAGTTGGAAAAATACCTTATTCAAGGTCGACCTACTTTCATATTTTTCCTACATGTATATGGATGCACGACATAAAATGTATAAATTTCATACAAAATTTCGAGTAATTCGCCAAACAATCCCGACTAACATCACAAAAAGTAAACATATAAATAAACGGTTCCTATATATTCACGGATATCGACTTTCTCCTCGACGACATTTGCTAAGCTCCATTCGCAAAAGTAAAGCAAAATCCATCTACTTTATCCAAACCTATATATGCAAATAAAGAATCGAATTCCAAGGAAAGCTCGTTGCAAATCCAAGTCATACATTCCTTTCAATCCGACCTCCTTTGCGCAAACCTCCGGCCAGGACGAAAATAGTCTGGGGAAAAGACATAAAACTCGAACATCCATTCAAAACAGATTAAAATCCCGCGCTCGCCGAGGATCCAGCGCTACCCCCAAAGCGAGCGCGAGGGAGGTGGGGGGGGGGGGGGGCGAACGCATAAAGCGGCGCCGAAGTGGCGCACTGCGGACGCGCCTGCATCGGGAGAACGGATCGGCCGCCGTTCTGCACTTACACCACCCACGTCCCTCCGCCACATACATGCATATATATACAAAGTCCGGAGAGGAAGCGCCGCCGACGAGTGGGCTAATCCGCCGACGAAACTAGACTACGTCGAAGGTCGTCGCGCCATTAGCGCCCGCCCGCGCCGGAAAGAAATCGCACCCCCCGATCTTACCCCTCAAAGCTTAACTACGGGCGATTGCCGCAAATTACGTCCTTCCTGTGTCTGCACCGAATGGAGGGAGACGATACGGGTCTTGCTTCTCTTTTTCTTTTTCTTTTTTTCTGTGGAGGGTGGCAGCGAGCGGAAGGATCAGCTCTTGTCAGACGCGATTCTTCGGAAAGCGGGTGTCTTTAACGCGCGGGCACGCGAGCGATGAAAGGCCTTTGTTTCGCGCCAAAGTCCGCGGGGGGTAAAGAGTTTTCCGAGGCTCCGAAGGGTCTTAATCTGGGCGAAATAATAATGATTCGAGAGGTGCGCGCTGCGGGTTGGATATTGTAGTGGAGATTTGTAGCTGCGTTGTTAAAACTTTCATCGGCTTTCTATTGTTCAACTTTCACATTATGTATACTGTTTACAAGCCACGGGCTTGTAAACTTTATGAGAATACAGAATTTTGAATACTTGCTTTTTATGGCAGCTTCTGATTTTCAGTAAATACAAAATGCTGATGTTAGTTTATAGTGTATTTGTAAAATTACAAATACTAAAGTTTTATTTTTCGTTTGGTGACTTATATTTATAAGTGTACATGAAATTATGGGGACTGTTACATTTGCGAAGTAAGCGTGTATAAACATCAAACATTCTTGTATTATAGTGAATCTTGTAAATCTTCCTACAAGGATCACATGCTTACTGAGCGAGTATGATCCATCATCGAAAACTGTCAAATGGTAGTTTCAGAAAGAGGTAGTTTAAAAATAAGTTTCTAGTGCACTGAACGTTCGGAATGATGAATGAGATTCTAATACCCAGGAATACTGCGAAGTTGTATCGAACATTCGATATATAATATTTCTTGCAAATTTTAAAATTTATGTGCGTCTTTTAGTTTCAAATTAATTTAAAACATACAGTATTACATAATAGAGCAATTATACGTATTTATATGGTTGAGCTTTAAATAAACTTCTTTTCGATATTCAAAAAATGATAAAAAATGATAAAAAATGATTTTCTCCCTTTGTTCTCTTTCAATTTGTCATAACTTACTTTTTGTCAGAAATGTTGAGGCAAGTGTTATCGAAATTACTGATGTTTACAGGTCTGAAAATAAGTTATAAATGTAAGACAAAAAATTAAATAAAATTAGTATAATATTCACACATTTTATATTTAATGAATACCAAATTACATTTCGTATTCATCAAAATATTCTATCAAGCTTCATTCGAAAATTCATTTGTGCACTGTGTTTCGTATTACAACGGAACATCCCTCGACTTCTTTCTCAACAATGGGTTTCAAATTCTTTTCTAGATAGGCTGACATAAAAAAGCCTTTGTATGGCTCGGAAAGTAACACCTTGCGATTTTTCTTTTTCTTTAAAACAAAACTAGTCTGAAAAGAAGGGTTTTTTTGCAAAAATAGTATTAATAGCAACACGAGAAAAAAAATATGAATGTATTTTAAAAGCAAAATAAAAAAACTATTATCTAGTATTTTTAAATGTAAAAACAGATACAGAAAGTAGGACGACCTATATTTTGCGAAATAAATTTGAAAATTATCATGAATGTGCTTAATTACAGCGTCAGTAAATAAAACGTTTCGTTTGTTAATGAATCGCCATGTCCGTGGTAGAAACGAAAACTATTTTTTAGCAAACATCACTTGTTTCACTAAGAAAAGGCTAAAAAATCTATCTATTTTTTCATCATCGGTGAAACGATTATTCTGGTCATATTCTTCTATTTATCAGTCAAAAAACTAAACTCAATTTAAATTTAGAGAAAACATAATAACAAGCTATTTATTGTGGCGAGAGTGAGAGAGACAGAATCCAGTGAAAAAATTATTGTTTTCGTTTCCATCTCCTTAAGGAGTGCTGCAAGTGAATTTTACTCCAATATTTCTTATTTATATTTAGGTAAACTATCATTTTTTGTTAGATGTCTTTAATTGTACGATTAACAGGGTGTAACAGTTTTACTTTACCACTAACCCTGCTTTATCGGCGAAACATGACAAAATAATTATTGTGAATAAAAGAATAACGATTTACGTCTTGAACAAATCCAATTGCCTTGCGTAATTCTCTTATACATCGTCCTACAAAGTTTCGAGACAAAAAACGATGATTTTTTTGCTTTTTTCCTCGAAACTTTGTCGAATGATGTATTTACAGGATTTCGCAGAGTAACTGAATTTGTTCAAGGCGTAAATCGCTATTCTTTTATTATTTTTTTTATATCATCTCTCCTACCCGTATACCACTATGCAGGGTTTCTACGGGACGCCCCCACCGCCTTGGCGTGGGTGCGTTTGGTCCTAACACCCTTCCCTATATCCCGCACTATTCCTGTATTTGCCCAGGGAAAACCTCTATGCCACGAGGGAAAACCTACACCAGGAACAGCGGGCAGAGGAGTCAAACTTGAGTATGTTAGAGAAAACAAGCTCAGGTTATCCTCCCCTGCCTGCCGGCTTGAACACCATTAATGTTCTCTGTCGGTACGGCAGAGCGGTTACCATCCAAGTTGTAAAAACTGCCTATTTGTTATTTGGATGTTCACTCTGCCATGCGACCAGAAAGTGCATTAAGGGGGCTAGACACCTTTTTTCTCTGAAATAAGAAGTCACATTTTAATACATAAATGTAAACTAATTATTTCATACTTTTTACATATAAAAGTGGGTATATTTACCTTACCTTAAAACTTTCTCCGATGGGCCTTTTATATGGTCCAGAACCATAGTCATCGATGAAACAAGTTTTTTCACTAACCGTGAGCTTTGAAATTTTCCTGTGGATAGATTGACTTCAGATTTGAACTAAATTACTCCTGAATAGTATAATTCTCATATGAGTGTAGGGATTTAGGATTAAATGTCGGAAAAAATTTTTACATCAGAAAAATTATGAAAAAATATAAAAAATTTTAAAAATTTAAAAAAAAACTCTTGAAAAACAGCACAATTTTTTTTTTCTCATTAGATCAAAAATCCCTACATTCATATGAGAATTATACTATTCAGGAGTAATTTAGTTCAAATCTGAAGTCAATCCATCTACAGGAAAATTTCAAAGCTTACGGTTAGTGAAGAAACTTGTTTCATCGATGACTATGGTTCTGGACCATATAAAAGGCCCATCGGAGAAAGTTTTAAGGTAAGGTAAATATACCCACTTTTATATGTAAGAAGTATGAAATAATTAGTTTACATTTATGTATTAAAATGTGACTTCTTATTTCAGAGAAAAAAGGTGTCTAGCCCCCTTAATAGGCCGGCTGCAAGCCGCGGTCTTACCAAGGCACATGATCAATTTTTTCATCCGATAAAAAAGTCAGAGGTGCCCGGCCGGGAATCAAACCCGAGTCTCCCGGACGGGAAGCCGGGCTCTTACCCATGAGCCACCGCGGCTCTGCTATTCTTTTATTATATTAATTACTTTTACATGTTCCGCCGATATATCAATGTTAGTATAGTGCGATACTCCCATAAATTACTTTAAAATATTTAGACCAATATTTCAAGGTTACATGACTCTAGCGTCCTCTCCATCAAATGGAGAATATCTTTCTTTCTATTTTATTGGCCTTGGGTACAGAGACATCGATATGCCACCACACATGTTGCCACCAATAGCCCAGGGGGACCTGATTTGTGAAGGTTGAATGAGAACTCTCGTGCGAAACCCGCAGTGATCAGATTATTTTCAGTGCTCAAGCGCTCAGCGCAACATTGCAAATACTAATAGTTGATCAGAGATCGGGCGCATACGTGAGCTCAAACATCAAACCCCAGCATGTAAGTTTATTCCCCGCCAGCGAAAAATCCGGTAGACATTTGTGAAAAAATGCTCCCGAAAATTTCGGACTGACGGGGAATCGAATCCACGCCCCGAGCAATGTTTGTCTTCGGAGTTACCGCCTGAGTCAAACACCGCTCAAATGAAGAATATGATCAAAATAATAAGTGGCTGTTTTTCCTATCTATTTACTAACTTCGTAATTTCTACCAGAGTTAGTTCGTTAAAATTTTTTATTTATTTTTTCTTATTGTAAACAAATCTTTACATTATAATTTTTCATTAAAATAAAAATAGATATCAACTTATATCCATAATAAAAGGCCTATAGATATTGAAAAGAAAATTTCTTTGTTGATGAGAAAATTGTAATCCCTCTTATAGTCAGGAGCGTGAATGTAGATTTGAGTTAATTAAAATAGTCGGTTTATGATGTACAGCATTTCTTATATATCGTGTTACACCTCAAGTAGGTTAAAAATGAAGTCTTCCACACTTTTTCTAATTGTAAAGAAAGTAACTTTTTACACCAAAGTTTCCTCCATAGTTCAAACTATATCACATGGTAAATAGAATACGCAATGGTCGCGAAACGGCGAAAATCAACTCGACCATAATTATTCCGCACGTTGACTCATGAATTTCTTGCCTATGTATATAACTTCGTCCACTTTCTCTGCGCTTAGCTCTTACATTATTATATACTATCGTTACAACCATCGTTAAAATTTCAACCGGCTGTACACGGCCACTGGCCTTTCACCTCCAAACCATAACGCACCGGCGCGGGTGAATAATCACGGCGCCAACATGGTATACCGCCATAGTATACCGGCCATTCCGCTCCAACCTCTATCGGCCGCGTAAATCTACCCTCTCTCGTGCGTACGTACACGTACGCGCGAAACCAGTGCTACACAGTCAGGCTCTCTTGCGTCGCGCGAAAAGCGGGACTGACATATAAATCGAGTCTTTTTATTTATACCCTCAATATTGCCCCGGCTATTATGGCCGGACGCCCGGTAATTTCGAGTCGCTCTCTTTTTCGTTTAGCCGAGTATCCGGATGAGGAAATTCCCCGGGTATAATGCTTCGTGAGACGGAGGGAGATATATTTTACGGTATAGGGTGGCATTTTTTGCAGATGGCGTACAGGCTCCGAGTTTGTTTTACAGACGAAAGGGTTCTTAACGGGGAGTATATTGCACGGATAATGATGGATATAAATTCTGCTTTGAAAGATTCGGAGTGGTTCAATCAGAGAATTGAAAAAATGATGTACAGATATTGTTTCCTTAGATTATAATATATAAACAAATATTTTTTGTGTTTTCCTTAAAGCATTTTCGTGTTATTATAATTCCTTTCTATTCACTTCTGTTTGAAAAAAGTTCTTTAATATTTTTCTATGAGACGTATAATAATTAACACATCGATTTTAAAGCATGTGATATATATATATATATATATATATATATATATATATATATATATATATATATATATATATATATATATATATATATATACACATACTTCTGAATATTATTACCATGGGCATTTTCCTTTGACCTAATTAAAGTAACATCCAGTGAATGTGAAACATAAAGACTGAGTGAGTGCGCCTGCGTAATGAAATAATGCCGGACTACGTTGTTTGAAACTATTTTAACGATGTGTTGCGATAAAGTTCCAATTGTTTTAAGAAAGTGAATAAAACTAAAATTTACTTCTAAAATTGCTTAGTTACTGCCTTTTACACGAAGGAAATATAGCAAAAATGTGTTGATTGTAATATTTCCAAAAATCATCATTGTAATGGCTGTATTTATAGCATTACCTCAAATAAATGTATAAGAATAAAAATACAAAGTAATATTACTAAAAATGCAGAGACGTTTTTTTTTGTACATTCTTTTATTTAATCTTAAACCAAGTGAAATTTGTTTCCTGCATCATATTTGGGTATTAAACAAGTTTTTAAAGCCATTTGCATAAAACTACTAGTTTGCGCTGAAGTTATGGAGCTACGTACATTTTTTTATCATTCATTTGAATATTCATTTAAATATTAATATGATGCCATTTTTCGTATAAATATCTTGAAAAATAAGACTGACATTTTCTGACTTGTTTGAATAATTACTTGCAGCATAAGTGAGAATGATATGATTATTAAATATTTTTTTCTTAATAAATTAAATAGCCACGAAACTAGAATCGCTACCCTGGTAGAAATTCATCTATATGAAACGGCCAAAAAGTTAAAAAATAGCTAGTAAAACTGGCTAATTAATCTCTATGATGAAACGATTTTTCGACCATTATTTGCCTATTTCTTAGATTGACGTAACAACAAAATATTCGTATTTCATTTACTTACCAATTTTATCTTTGATAAAAGAGCATTAAAGTGCATTGGATGGTTTACCAAAATATAAATAAATAACATTAACTAATAAATCACTTGTTGTACTCATTCTATGAATAATTCAGCAAAACTTTTATTTCTCCATCTGATTCTGTCTCTCTTACTCCTTGTCATAACAGCAAGCCTTCTACTAGTCATTTCCAGACTAAAAAAGTTAATCAGTTTTAATACCTTTAAATTAGTCAAAAACAAGCTTGGGCTTGTATTCGAAAAACTCATTCTATTTTTCAATCTATTATGGCCAAATAATAAGAGAAAAAGCTTTTCATCAGGAGCTAGAAACTTGACAAGAGAAATTCCTATTTTATAGCTAGTTTCTAATATAAATGGTCAGTTATTAGTTATCAAATGTTTTGGATTTCCACCAGGGTATTTACGAATCAATTATAAATTAATAATTTACTCTACTAACCATTCAGAACTATATTTGCTTCCTACGGGTAGATATTCAATAGAACTGGTAGATTTTTTTATTGCGTACTCAAAGTTTTATTGTGCCTTTTATACATCGAATAGCTCAGCAATTTTTAAAGGGAATAAAAGGTTCAGTTCGTTAATCCTCAGCTATATTCACAAACTAATGCACTTTTGGTAGAAGAGATAAAAAGACGAAAACAATTTGTTATTAATAAGTATTACAGGAAAAACTAAAACCGATAGGGCTATATATGATACTCGATGTATATTCATAACTCTCTAGTTTTATTTAACCGACTATAATCCAGTTTTGTTCCGTGTTTCGCTGTGAAAACTAGGTCATTCCGTTTTTAATCCACGTATCGTATAGATTTGAGGAGGAAAAGAGGGTCGACAAAATTCCATATCCGGCGATCATTTCCTCGTCAGCGATTTCCTGTTTATAGTTACATAAACCAATCCACGAGCACTCGACACTCCGCGACAATCTCGAAAATCCATCCGTGACGCGCGCGCACCCATATGCAAACACCGCGGAACGCACGCCAATTCTATTTCGAGCCGCCGAATTCTCGAGGAGAGAGAGAGAGAAAAAAAGAGACGGGCAGAGGAAAAAACGAAGAAAGGAGAGAGAAAAAAGCAAACATTCTGCTCTTCGAGCGTCTCTTCCGCGCATCGTTCTCGAATAATCACAGCCCGTTCGCTCTTCAAAATAAAACAAACTCACAGATACTCACACACAGACACATGCACGCACAGAGAGCCTTTATAGAAGATCGATAGTGTGTGTATGTGTATGCGCACTCACTGCTCATTCGAACGAGAATGCGATTGTGCGTCCGCGAGAGAGAGAGAATGTATCTTGTGCCACCGCTGCGATAACGCTTCCCACTCTCTTTCTCTTTTTTACAAAAGCCTCCCAGCGGGAAGGAAGGAGAGAGAGTGTGTGGGAACAGAAGAGAAGGGATCCATACATTTTTAAATAGAACGGCGCGACGACTATTGAAGTCTCGCGAGCGTTATTTATAGCTGACGTATCGAACTATAATGGTAAAAAGGTCAAAGCTTGCCGCGGGAGGGGAACGACGAGTCCCGCAGGAAGGAAGCGTGCGCATAATATATATACGGGAAGAGCCGACCGATGGGATGGAGAGAGAAAGAGCGTCGCTTTGCATTTTTCAGGGGCATGCGTGTGGGAGTTCGTGGCCGATTTTAGCGAACGCGCTCTCGAATGGATGAGCGTTGAGTAGTTTTGGAATTTTTGTCTGTTCGTGGTTCATGCGAATTGAAGTTTCTTGGTTTTGTGGTGTGTCAGAAAGTATAGGTGTGCATCGTTGATGAAATGATGTTGTCTTGTTTTATAACGTTGTTGATGCAGTCGTAGTTGTATATCATCCTAATTTTTTAATAGATATGGAAATTCATACAGTAAAATGTGTAAAAGTTTAGGTTTATTTTGCTTGTTTGTAGCTGTTATGAAATGGAGCAGTAAAGTTTGTGTAGACCTTTGTTTTGATTAAAAGCGAATGTTTATTTATAGAAGTTGTGTAAATATAGTGCATTCTTTATACATTTGTTACTGTTTTCGATACTCACGTAATTCAAATTGTTTGCTATTATTATTTTAGTATGCAAAAAAAATTCTTATGATATTCGTTATACTATTTTTATTCTACTGACACGAAATTCATTTGACATTGAAATATCCAATGGCAGATGATTCATATGTATTAAATTTCACTTTATTGTAAGACTATTTTTCTAAACTTCAAAAGATACCTGTAAATTTTTCAATATATTTGTGATTCGACAACTTTGCGAATTTAGCTTTATGTGAGATAGGAAAAACGTTAACTGTGAGTGCAAATTCAATGAAAGTAGAACATAAAATTTTTTATTAGAGCTATTGTAAAATCCTCTTATAAAAAAAGTCGATAACTTGATGAATCGGGATAAAACTGTATGTGACTGGGTGGTGTAACAAATTTTTTTCATATATAATCGCGAAATATCGTGCGCAATGCGTTTTGAATTCAGTTATAAGTAGTAAAATAGCTTGAGTATTGAAAAATTTTCAAAGAGGATGACAGAGGTGACAAATTTAGTTATTAATTCTTGTAAATATAACTACGGAGACTATACCAGAATTTAGACAATAAAAACTTGGAAAATTTAAAAGTAATTTATCTGACTACAGACGCAATATCTATTTAAAATTAGAACTAATTTTAATTCAATAATTGAATAATTTTTCCTCTTACCCTGGTAGAAAATTAAGCATATTTTATAGCTAACGAGTTAATTAAATGGAAGCATTTTTAGCAAGAATCACAATACAAAAATAATATAATTCGTCTAAAAGTTCTACTATTACTTAAAATACATATTTTATGATTTTACAGTCTTATATATAAAAAACTAATAAAACAAGTTTCCTAATTCGAAGACTAACAATAAAAAAAGGCCTCTACTGACTTCCCCTTACTCAAATCCAATAATTCAATCGGAAATCAAATGCGACCCAGTTCTTTTACATTCAACCTCTTTATCCCAAAATTCGCCGATCCTTTTGATCCACTCGACCGAACAAACGGTACCGTGCCCATGTAATACGTGAAAGAGACATCATGGCCGAGTGAGCCAGGACCGCGATCGCGAATTCAAATGATGCCGCGCAAAAAGCACGCGGAGCCAAGAGAGCGCGCAAGAGCTCCGCTGCCGCCGATCTATATATTTGTTCCAGTAAAGCAGAGCTATGCGCGAGGCACCGACAACAAAAGACAAATCGAATCTTTCGGCGGGAAAAAAAGCTACCCAGTGCGCTTGCGCTGACTGTGCGCATAGTGTTCGAGTGGTTGGGCGTGAGGGTAGATAAATCTCGGAAATTTTGGCCAGTATATAGTGCCAGCCGTTGTCAAGGGTATTGTAGTAAATAACGTTTTTGGATGGTGTTTTTGTACGCAAGGATTATTAACGATATCATCTGCACCGAGAAGATAATGTATTTATCTGACCTAGAATAAAAGCTCGATATTAAAAACACGCAAAATTTTCAAGGGATTTAAGTGATTTATTTAGTAAATTTTTTAATTTTGGAAATGTTGAGATTTATAGCTTACTATAAACGTAGCTTATTTTAATACAATTGGAAACGGATTATTAGTCAAAATTGAAGTTCGTCGTCAAACGTTTCAAAATGTATCAGTTCGAAGTGCTCTGTAAATTATTTGTGTGTTATTCTCTACCAATATCGATGAAATGTAACGCACTTCATTTCAGTACAGTAACGAATGATAAATCAAGAAAATACGAGATCATTTTCGTAATTGACAATAAATCTATTTATTTACGACTACGAATCTCCGTTGGCGCACACTGAGAGAAATGTTGTAGGAAAATTTACTATAAAATTAAGTGAAATTACTATATTCTATAGAAACTTTGGGACAGACTCGAATTATCATAAAATTTACTACAATTTATAGTAAAAATTGCTACATGGATAGTAAAAATTACTCAAAACATAAGAGTTTTTGCTATAAATTGTAGTAAATTTTATGATAATTTGAGTCTGTTCCACGGTTAACACTGAGAGAAGGATTTATTTATATTTAAGATTTTGGCGAAATAAGGAAATATTTGACGGAAATATCCAAAGTTTTACTATAAAGATACGTATATTAATAGCTAGTTAATATGCGATATTAACAGTTAATATGCGATATTAATAGTTAATATGCGATATTGATAGTTAATATATTTTTCTGTACATTTTTAATATATTTTTTTATTAAATATAAATAAATTCTTCTCTCAGTGTATAAATATAATAATTTTTCCTAAACCATTTTTCTCCGTGCACATTACCAGCATTTATTCTCAAATCTCGCCCAGCAAATTACCATCGGCAATTCCATTCGACTAAAATTCGCCGCCGTACAACTTTCATACACATCATACACGCTCGTAATTCGATTAATTTCCTGCGCCCCTTCGCCAACGCGCGAATACAATTCAATCAAAATTAAGCATCCGCGACAACCGCGAATCCCGGCTAGCATCCCCCCTTGTAAAATCAATAATTGTCAGCCAGTACCACGAGCTGCCCAGCTCTCGCAAAAACCACGAAAACAACCGCGGCGCCCTTGACCCACACGCATGCCAACACATACACACACCCTCCCTCGTGAAAACCTTTGTCACCCTTGCAGCGCACTGCACTGAAAGTGTAGACACACTCGCGCGGAAGCACATGCCCGCCGAGCTGTCAAAATTCACGATAGAGCGAGTCTGTAAGGAGGAACTCGTCCCCATAATTACTGCACGCACGCGCGCGACGGTATATATACGCGCCGTTAATTTCCCTCTCCCTACAAGCCGCTCTTGAAGAAGCAGGCTCTAGTCGCCCCGTTTGCCTTTGGTTACACACACATACACAGTCACGCGCCGGCGAAGGGGGAAATTGCACGATGAATTATGCCCCTGGCGCGTTGCTGCTCGGCTCGACGCCGCCGCTTTTGCAGACGCGCACCTGTGTACGGGTGAGCGGATGAATGTGCACGCGTATAGGGTAATAAAGGCGCCTGCGCGTTTCGAGGTCTGTTATTGTTGCGAATGGCGGATTGTTTGATTGAGAGGGAGAGAGAGAGTCTTGGGGATGAATAGGAAGACTTGCGGATGATAGCTTTTGTCTGTTTAGGAATTGATGAAAAACGAGTTTGCAGGTTATTTAGGAAAGGGGGAATAGTGTATATTGCTGATGTTTAAAAACTATTTGTAGAGGTGCAAGTCTTTAAAAATATCTGGTTCCTACAGTAAAGCTTTCAAATATGTTAAACATTATTTAAAAAATGATGTAACATCAGAAAGATACAGTTGATGTGTAATAAATTATTTTAAAAATGATATAAGATCAGAAAGATGCCGTTGATAATGCCAACATAATTTGAGTTTTTCATTCAGAAAATTGCATAAAAGAAATTTAATTCCCTAATTAGTTGATTTGTTAGCTCTACACAATTTACTCATGGTAATATCATTTCCACTGCGTTTATAATTTGGTCGACGCATCAGTTTTATTGCATTATTAATTATCCGTAACTGGATAATATGTTGTAATTAATTAATAATATAGATACACCCTTTTCATATAATAATGGAAAATCTAATTATGATTAAGCGATCACTTACCCATTAATGTGATTGCTATTTCATTAATTTCGTTGACAACTAAAAATATATAAAATACTTTTCATGCAGATACCAGATTATTATAATTTTTGTTTCTATAATTTTGTTTATTAATAATTTAAATGAAACAGAATCCACTTTCACGTGGTAATATAAATCTGCAAGAATAAGGGATTTGTTACTGCACAGCAACTTCAAGAGTGCAATGTACTTTCTTGAAAAAAGTGTACGTATAAGCAAGTTTGGCTCCTCAATTAAGAAGAAACCTTGTTTTATCAGCCAAGAGATTTACGTAAGAAGCCTTAAAAGCATGTGTTTCGGAGTTAATTCAACATACCGTAATTCCATAGAGAGATTCAAGCATAAAATTTCATTACTTAAGCTTGAAATCTAATAGTTTGTAAGATCCCAGATCTTGAAACTGCACTGTTTATAGTACGAAGCTCAACCCATAATTAAAAAGCTTTTAGCATGATTGCAACCTGGATATATCAACTGTATAATTACAATTTTTCAAAAATGCTTACGGCTTTTCTTTTAGCAGCACGCGACAAGCGAGAAATCGCTTCGACATTCGGCAACTGCACCAGTAATCCGGGCAACAACGCCATTGTTCGGGTGATATATATAATAACCGATTAATCTTGATTTCGAGAGCGAAGGATAATGCAGAGATCTACATCACTTATATTTTGGAGCGAAAGCGCGTCGCCTCTACGATGATGCATTGCGCGAGCTTACACACTTGTGTGCACATATACGCAACCCGCATCTGCAAGGGAGAGAAAAACGCAGCAGCGCGTCATTGATTCGGAATAGGGTGACGTCAACGAGGAGCTAACAATGTTTTCGCTTATAAAAACGCACTCCAGCGTCAGAGGTGCCGGAGACGAGTGCGTCTTGTCAATACATTGCGCATTCATCCGCGGATATACGCGATGAAAGTTTTTGTTGAGAACAGCATAGCAGCGTTATCGTTATATTGTCACTACGCTCTCAAAGCAATTTTATCATGACACCTATTCACTTGCGCGTATGAATTCAATGTTTATTATTATAGCGAAAGTAAACTTCAAAACTGACTATATTAACATTCAAAGTTGGCTGTAAATTGGGTCACTCCAAGTGCTACTCCTATATATCTGCGCAACATATTGATGTCCCGAATGACGCTCATCGCTTGAATACTTTTTACGTAAAGGTTGAAACTTACGAAACTATGATAATTGGCACTTTCATCTATAACTACCTTAATATTAACCATTCCAAAACTTAAAAAAAGAGTGCATATTCAAAGTCGGTCAGTTGATTTGAGCAGCAAAGAGCCTCACAATCAATTATTGTAATGAAAAGACAAACGCATTCGCCCTCCCCATTCAAGCGCGCAACAACAAAAGCTTAAAGCCACAAAAGTATAACAAGCTTCCTTCAGAGCCAGCCTGCGCATTTCTCTTGAAAAACTGCTTGAGCGCGCATATAACCTCTCTCTCTTTCTCTTCCTCTTCCTCCAGGCATATGCGAGTATACACACCATCCACCCTCTCCCTTCTCCAATTAACCTAAACGGGCGCGCATCATCAAGCCGCAATTCAAAGAATGCGCGCGACTCGCCAGCCCCCGATAACCCGCGCATTCACATCGTCGAGAAAACGAGAAAAATGAGCACGTGAAAGAGTGAGAGAGCCGAGCCGCACGCAGCAGCCGCCACTGTGTATACAGATGTGCGCATATGCACACTGAGTGTGGGTGAGAGAAAGAGAGAGAGCTTTCGCGAGCAGAGCGAGAGAGAAATATAGTCGGCTTTAAAAGCCGGCGTGCGCGCTGCTCTGCGGTATGGAACGAGGGGGAGTAGGTGGAGAAGAGCGAGCGAGTGAGAGAGAGCGACGTGCTATTTTGAGAGTGCGAGAGAAGCGTAATGCCGGTGCGAGAGTGGCGAGAGCGAGAGAAGAGGTGCGGTTAGGTGGTCCCCTTTCGATCCTGCCGGCCATCGGCTGTCTCTCTCTCGCTCTTATACGTACCTATATTATACGTATGACGCATACGACCGCCGCGTAGGTATATCTTCCCACAATCTCTGTACGAGAGCGAGAGGGAGAGAGAGAGAGAGAGAGAGAGAGAGAGAGCTTGAAGCCGCCCCCTCGTGTGCTCTGCACAACACGCATCACGTGCGCGCATTCATGTGTGGCGTGCCACACGCCGCTACTTCTTTCCCTTATCAACATTTATCCTCCTCTAAGCGCTACTGAAGGAGTATGAGTGTGAGCTATATAGCGGGTGCGTTGGTGAATGTGTGTGCAGGTCGGTGCGATACTATATATATATATGCGGAGTACAGTCCGCGGAGGAGAGCGGGCCTCCTCCGGAGAGAGAGCTAGAGAAAGATCCGCAAAGTGGGGAAACTGGTGCTGGTGCGATAATAATTACATGACGTATTATAGACACTCGTGTTATAGATAAGTGCGTGGTGTGGTGCGTACCTATGTATATACATACACAAAAATACGTAAGAGAGAAAGAGCTTTCGGCACACAGTACGATTGGCTATATTACACTGGCACGCGCGGGCGCGCGTATTATCGACCGGACGCGCGCGCGCGCGCGGGCGCCGAGGGAGACAGGCGAGCGTAGACGTCCTTACCTTGGACACGAGGGGCAGGACGGCTTGCTCGATGCTGCGGCTCTTGAAGTCGAGGGTGGCCGGGTCGACGCTTGGCTGCTCGGTGATAGCCGCCGCCGCGGCTGCTGCTGCGGCCGTCGGGGCTGCCGACGACGATGAGCTCCCACCGCTGATCGCGCCAGTTGAGTTGTTCACGTTGGACACGTTGTTGCTGTTGTTGTTGTTGCCGCCACCGTTGCTGTTGTTGGTGGTGCTGGTGGTGGTGTTGCTGGCTCCGGCGCTACCGCCTCCGCCGCCGGCTGCTGTCGCCATTATTTGTTTATCCCAACAGCAGCAGCTTCTTCTATCCCTCGCCGACTGCGTGTCCGTCTCTCTGACTATCGGCGAGTGTATCTGTATGCGTCTCTGTGTCTGTATGTGTGTGCGTATCTCGCGTAATTTTGGTTTTCCTTCCCTTCGCGTTGCGCGCTTACGTGTCGCGTGTGTTGCACGATACAGCGGCAGTTGAGCAGCAGCAGCAGCAGCAGTTACAGCGGTGGAGAAAGATATATAGAGAGAGATGTGCAGGCAGCCGAATATCTCTCGTCGCGAATAACCTTAATCAACGCGCGCGCGCCGCCCGACTGAGGGGCGCTAGAGAGAGAGAGCCACAACAAACACGCAGTGGTAGTGGTAGTGGTATAGTATAGACAGAGAGAGAGAAAGTACGAGAGAGAGAGAGCGAGAGAGTCACGGCGCCGCCGCACGCGCGCGACCACGACGACGACGAAGACGACGACAGAGCTCCGTGGAGATACGCGACGCACGCACTCTCTCTAGCTCGCTCTCGCAAGCGCGCGCATGACAGAGAGAGAGAGAGAGAGAGAGAGAAGCTCTCGCCTTCTCCCCTGGAGAGAAAGCGAGAGAGAGGGTTCGTTGCACCCCCTACTCCCGCATGCGCTATCTGTCTACATACACGCAAGTGCGAGAGAGAGAGAGAGAGAGAGAGAGAGCGCACGCGTGTATTTTCCTTCGCTGCCAGGGAGTGTTCTTCGCGTGTGTGGGTGGGAGTGAGAAGAGAAAGAGAGTGAGAGAGAAAGAGAGAGCGTACGCACCGGCGACGCCGGCGGAGGACGCGAGAACCTCGTCGTCGCGACGCCCGGCGGCGCGTGTGGGGTTGCGCGGGCGCCGCGACGTGCTGACATCTGGCTGTGGAGGCTGGAAGGTCGCGCTCTCCTGAGTATTTACTGGGTGGGTGGATGTGGCCTCGGTGGGTAAGATATATATACGGCTGCGCGGGTGCGATGTATATGTATGGAGTGGGTGTAGAATTTTCAGAGGTAAGTTGATCTGTTTTGTAATTTTGGGGTATCGCGAAGTTTTGATTGTTGCACTGTGGCGAGGTGTTTGATGAAGCTCTGGATGAAGTAGCGTTGGCAGTATATCAAGTGGCTGACTCGTGCAAACTTTTTCTACTGATCGATTCGGAGAGGAGAAAAGAGGTCAGGTTAAAGTAAAATATTAATATATACTTCAGTGGAATTCGCTGCAGGTTCTTCAGTATACAATATTTTTAGGTATAGAAATAGATAGGGATGTACTCTAACTGATGCTGAATATATGTCTGATTAAGTCTCCGATTTTTTTCTTTTTAAATTAAATAGTATTTGATATATAATAGTAATGTTTAATGGATTTGCTTTCAGAGCGGAAACTTTGGTTTCTAAAATTGTTAGTTTCTATAAACTAAGTACAATGATTTATCTCAAATCTTTTCTCATAACAAAAAACAATTCTTAAACCTTTTATTCATACATTTATTTATAATTTTTAAAATTTTAATTTAGTTTCAAGTGCGTTTCAAATTTTAATGAGTCTATGTAATGATTCTGAGGATATTGTAAGGTTGATAAACAAAGGTATAAATGCATTTTCTACTCTTAGAACAATTGTATATATTTTATCAGAACGATAACGGTTTGTTGCACAGAGTGTAACGATTTTCCATTACAATAATGGTATTAAAATCGTGAAATCAACAATATAAACTATTGAATAACATCAAAAGGTAACAAGTTTATATAATTTTTTTACATGAATACTAATCATATAAATTTATAACAATTTCAAATTGTTGGTTCGAAAAAATCATTCTAGTTGCGTTTTTCTACGAAGTGAAATGTAAACTCTACACCTGTAATAATACTTGTAGCTAATAAAGAACACAATACTCGCGCCACTAATAAAGTGATCGCTTTAATTGCGATAATATGTTTAGATCGAAAATGACTAGTACTAAACATGCGCACGTTAAATTAAATTAATTAATTCGTTTCGATTATAATTTAAAATTAACACTTCATCACCATACGCCAATTTGCAAGATGCATTTGCATTAGGTGAAAATGCAATCAGCCAATTAGGTTTTCACAATAATAATCACAGTTGACGACCAATATACCGAAATTGTTCTCATCAAAATTAACCACGCTACGTTTTCACTTTGGAAATCGTATAGCTTTCGGATTTTCTTGAACTAATACATCGAACCATCCCAAAATAATATGCGGGAATCGTAACGGTAAAGTTATATAGAACAGATTTCTATCGAAGAGTTTAAAAAATAAAACATAAATTGAGAAAAAGAAAATCTATAGCAGAATAATTCTGGACTGCCATCGAATGTTTGCGGTTCGATGCGCCTGGCAATATACATAATTTAATCATAAATTGCACTTCTACTTTCGGCTGACGACGATTTTGCTGCTTGGATTGGGCGCCAGTGGCGCCCTCCTCTTCACGTGTTTACCAGGAACTTTATCTTTGACGACCGGAGCGCCATTGCACACCAATCCGCCGCCCTTCCTCTTGCGCAGCGACTCGGTGGGCAGGTAGCCGGCTGGTCTCAGGAGCTTGCGGAAGTTGTACGGCCCATTGATATCCTCTGCGCTGTCATTATTCTGTTGCTGCTGCTGCGCAAGATTAGATTTTTTCTTATCCTCGTTTATCTTAGTCACGGTGGGCCTCAAAAGCTTCCGCAAATCCGGCGTTATGCTCACCGTGTTATCCTCAATGGATTTCACAGCCAGAGATGGCCTGCTATTCACAAGGTTGCGCGTCACGATCGGTCGTTTGTTCACTACGATAACGTTGCCGCTACCGCCATTGTTAATTCGGTTTTTGTTATTGCTAATTCTGGTATTATTGTTGTTGATGTTGTTTTCCTGACTGCTAAGTCGATCGACTAACTTCGTCTTCGGCAATCGGCTGACTCCATTACTGTTGTTGCTCGGTCTTGGTTGTGGAGGTTTGGGCTTATCGTATTTTTTGCCTATTCGTATCAGCTCTTGCGGACATTCGAGACTGTTGATGATATCATTAACTCCGTTTAGTTGGTTGTTCAGCCCTTCGATTCTGGTGACAGCTCCGACGCGTATGCCATTTGCAGGGTTGATATACGAATTGTTTGTGGGCACTTGTTTGCCTGTTGGTCGATTGTCTGTCGAGGATCGCATGTTGTTACGCAGGTCATTAGTCCTTGAACTGTTGAAAGTAACAATTCAAATCGTTAACTTAATTGTTATTTCGCATATTGCTGTCTATTTCAACACCAAAAGCTATCATTCTTTCTAAGATACGTCTATGTTAGAAGCATTAAATTAATTTATTGTAACTGTAGTATAGTAATTAGAAAAAGTTGATAATTGTAAAATTTATTAATTTAATGTTTCTTTTATAGATAAATAATAAAGTGTTAAAATTAAGAAAAGCTGTACCTGAAAGTTTGCCATGATACCTCTGATTAGGCAAAATAAGGTTAATAAGAAGAAATTAGTGTTGTTTCAAACAATAAGAAGGCCATAATATTAGTAGACATTAACACATCATGCATTTAGGCGTTCGTTAAGGTAGTCTTTGCATTACTTGTTGTTTGAAAAAGGATTTACTAACATTTTGAATTCAACAACTAATTTCTTTTTATAATAAATATTAAATTTAACAACTCTAATTCATGCAAAGGTTACCTTGACCTTCTACCACACTTATTATTAATCATGCATACGTTAAATCATAAAAGAAAAACAATATCCATACCTGATTGCACTCGCCGAGGTGTCCGCCCCTTGGGTCTCTGCCGGATTTCTCAAGGCTTTGTGCCAGATGTCCGAGAGTTGCTGCTCCGGGGCAACTGTATAGTCGCCGTGAGCTAGAAGACGATCCCTCCTCTCGGCATTCATCTCCACAACCTGACCCATGCGATTCCTATGACAATAAACGGTATTTGAATACGATTCTTTAGTTTTTAAATAGTGAAGTAACTACGCCTGAACTGATAGAAATTGCAGATTTCATTTTTTATTTTTTGTTTTTATTTTTAAACATCAGTAGATTGACGGTTAAAAATTTATGCTAGAATTTATTTCGACATTCAGGGAAACTTGATTAAGAAATTGAAGTAATAGATGAAAATTCTTTAAAAGTATTTCGCAAGAAAGAATATTTATTTTGAATTCATGCTTTTGAGCAATAATATTCTAAACATCCAAAACTGCATGTTGAGAAATAAATGTATTTTAACTTTCTGAAGACGGGACTAGTCAGGATACTGATTCACAAATACCAGTTCAAAGTTTAGTCACGCCTCCAAATGTTAATAAATATTTAAATATTGTAGAAATATTGAAAAAACTATTATCATTATCAATTTCTATCGCTCGGGTTTTCTTTAAATAACAATCACAACAAAACAAAGCTTATAAACTAAAAATTTGAAAATTACATATTCCTATATTATCATCTTTTCTCATTTTTACTCTAAACAAAATATACAAATTATAAAAAAAGATCGAATGACGATGACAATAAACGGTTGAATGGGTAATTTTTAGGATAACAGGTAGGTGCTGCAAGTAGTTCCTGTATAATGTTACAGCAAAACCTAATATGAAAAATCGATCTAGCTTGATCACAAACAGCTTTAAGAACCGTGCAGAGAAGTACCTCGACGATGGTTGAAGGTCATTTTCTAGCTGTATCAACGGTAAGTCCCAGCCAGCTTCTTCTTCTTCGAAGTCTGAACCACTTCCGATGCGAGTGCCAAAAATCATGGTAAAAATTTGGCGTTCAAATTTCGAATCTTTTTCTTTCAATTTACAATTCCTAATATTGCCCAGAAAGTTTATACTATTTCAGTAATATTGGATCAATATTTACCTGCTCATTTCTTCCTTAAGATCTCGATAATATTTTACGGTCTCTTCGGCTTCAGGTTGATTGCCGTTGCGGTATTGCAGAACCGATGGAACCATGTTGAAACCGTTTGGTCTTTCGTAATCGTCTGGAACGTCTTCAATATCGCTGATTCGTACACCTGCTTTATTTCGTCGTAAGATCTTGTGTACTTCTTGGTTCTTCATATGGACCTTAAAAAAGTAGAAAGATAATTTTTTAGTGTTTTAAATAAATCAGCGCGTTACGTGCATGGCAATTTTTCATATCTCTTTTCGCTTCTATTTCTATTGATAACCGATGGCGAATTAAACCCTTAGTAAATTAACAAAAAAAAAAGGTGATTCATTATTATAAAAGCTCTAGAACGTGAAAAATTAAATGGCCTGTCACTTTTTAAGGTAAGAAAAAAATAGTTAATAATTAGTTACAAAATATTTACAGTTTGCGCAAGATTGATCAGCTCAGCTTGTCTCAGTTTATAATGCATAGGATCCTTTACCGGTGGTTTCTTTAACACCTCATTTCTTGTCTTATACCATCTCTTAACAATGAGCGCCGCATCTTCATTTTTCAAACCCTCACGCAATAGAGCTTGATGAGCTTCTTTTTTGTCGTCGTAATCGTTTAAGATCCGCTTGTATCGTTCTTCCAATTCATATCCAAATCGTTTGCGAATAGTGTATCCTCTGAAATGACTTTGTATTATGACCGCGGCGTCTTCTGCGGCCTTTTGGTTACCATCGGCATCCACCGAAGCTTGTCTTGATCCTCTAACTCTCTCCGCGGCTTCTTCTGCAAATTAATGTTACTAGTGAAAATTAATTTCCCAACATTCGACAGTCACTTTAATAACAATTACGATTAAAAAAAATCTTACCGGCAGCCTTCTGAAGGATGGTAGCCTCTTCCAGGAGGCTTCTTTCTTTGATAGCTTCAATGGCACGTTTTCTCGCTAGCCATCCGCGAATGTGACGCTGTAGCGTTACTACAGAGACAGCTAGTTGCCACTTCTCTCGCTTGAAGCGGATCTTGGCTAGCCAGCGTCGTACACACGACTGTACCATAACGATTTTCTTAAGTTGTTCCTCGTATTGTTTTGAAAGAAATTCAACATGGTAGTACTTTAGAAAGACTTTGGTACGCCCTAGTGCCCAGCCATCCATCTTCAGGCGCACAAGGAGAAGTCGGCAGTTGTCGCGATTAGCTACGACGCGTTCATCCCAGCCATAGGCGAGGAAGCAGTATCTAAAAGAATTATTTTATTTTTATTATTCATTGTCAGTTTATTTGATTTGTAATACAAAATAAAATCAAAAACATTCGGTACCTCTTAAGGAACTCATTAAAGGGGATTCGATGAGAGAATCCATTTTGTCTGATTCTTATTGTTTCAAGTACGCCAGTATATCTCAACTGCTTGATAACTTTCTCCTTATCGAAGAACTTCGGGCTTCTATTGTCATTCGGCTTAATACACCTGACGAATTGTGGGGATCCTGAGACCATTTTTTGAAGTAAATCCATCAGTGAGTATCTGAAGTACGTGGCTACGGTCTGTTGAGCACGCGACTGCGATGCTAGACCTCTACTTGAGTATCGTTCCTTTAGACAAATACAAACAGTAATTAAGTAACAAAACAAAAGAAGATTGTTGAAAATAATGTGCTAATGAGCTAACAAAAAAACAACGGAAAAAGTGATTATTTTACATACCTTTGTACTATTTCCTGAAGATGTCAGTTTTCTGGAATCAGTGTCGTGAATAGCCGAATACAGATTGCCAGTTTTTGTGATCGGGCACTGGAACAAGAATCGGACCATGTCGAAGTGCGACTGTCGCACTAGCTGTATCACCTCCGGTGGTAAGAAGTTTCTATTCTTTTCCAGAAACCCATCAGCCTGGTAAACGACCCGACCGGCGAAGTGATGAATGGCGAAGCATACAGCGTCAGATTTGGGTCGCACGTAGAATTTCGACTTGATATTATTATGGAACTTTTCTGTAAATAGTAGTTAAAGTATGTAGTTACTGTTTTTATAAATGTTGTAACCCAATGTTATGATAGACGTAAAAAATAAAAAATGAATTACCGATTAATGATCTATCGTTAGCTCTAGGAAATCGACTTTCCTCGTCCAGTAGCGCCAACAATCCCATGGGCTTGCTTAGCAACATGTCGAGTACCGGCCTATTGTCCGAGAACTCAACGAGATCGACTGGAATTCCCTCGGCCATGTACTCCTGCTGCTCCCAGGTGAAGATGTGCTGATTGAAGTAGTACTGGATCTGTTCATTGGCAATGTTGATGCAGAGCTGCTCGAATGAGTTCTTCGGGAAATTTTCAAAGCCGAAGATATCGAGCAGGCCGATGGCTAAGGGCTCGTAATTAGGAGAGCGGTTGAAGCTGAGCAAACAGTTGATCTGATTGACCATCCAGTCGAAGAGCCGACCATACAAACCCTTAGCCATGGCATCGCGGGCAGCACACGCCTCAGATACGGTGTTATTGCGAGTAATAGTTTCGCCACGAGTGACGACTGAGTTGGAGGTCAGAGCTTCGACAAGATCGTCTGGTTCCACTCCAAGTAGCTTCGATACTGTAAATATCAATATGATATTAAGTGAATTTTTCAATATCAGGTCATTAAAAATGAAATAATGTTAGTGTACAATTTTTTGGATATGATTTTATTTTATAATGAGTTAATGTTTATGTCTATGAATGATATTTATCATTAAATTTTTTTAAAGATTGCTAAAAATCATAGTTTTTCCATTTTTATGAATTATTTCAAATTGAGGAAATATAAATATAGCTTTTGATTATTCAAGTACTGAATAACATTTTTTTAGTGAGTGCGTAGAAAATTTTGTTATCCTGCCATCTCTTCAAAAGATTATTAAATAATTCATAAACCGTGCTCCTGCTGAACCGTGTGTGCATTTCAGTATAATGATTCCCACGAGTATAACCCGACATCAGATAGCCTTAATTACTGCTTTTGTCGAAATCAGCCACGAATCCATGTGTCTTACCTCGCAGCACAGGCTCGTTGTCGACTACGGCGCTCTTGTTGTCGGTGTTATCCTCGGAGAGGATCTCGACAAACTCAATGTCGCCGAGGTGGAGAATGGCGGCGAGCACGCTGTAGACCGTGTCGACCTCGGCCTCCTGGAAACCTAGCACCTTGAAGCCGACCTTGAGCTGATGAAACTTGTCTATATGGGTTTGGGAGGTATCAGCGTTATCGGCGAGGTAGCGGTGGCTCTTGCGCAGCTCCGTGCTCAAAAAGAACTCATCTAGTCGGCCGTCCGCCTCCAGACCATCGTACATATAGTAGAAGATGTGGAAGTTTCGCTCCTCTCTGGAAAACAATGCTGTGTAAGGTATATGCGTAGATTTTCAAGGAAATAGCGAGAAAGTACATCCGAAATTGCAGATAATAATATTTGTTTTGCTCAATCTCTATTTCGAAGCACATTAATATTTTTTATTTCATAGTAAGTACTAAAATATTAAAGAGACAATCTAAACTCATTACAAACTTCTCTAGGATTCCTCTTCTACATTTTTTTATGATTTCTAGAAAACTGTCACCGTAATTTCTTCGGCAACACTATTCACTGAACCGTAAACCACAATATATCTTCCTAACAATTGACGCTTAACCCGATCCAAAAAAAGACACCCATCCTAATGATGGTAAAAACAATAATTATCCGATGGCTTTGGTAACACTTCTTGCCCTATTACTCGACCACTACTCTCGCCTTTTTCCCAACTCCCAAAACAAACAAAAACCAAAAAAGAAAAGCAATCACGACTGCGAGCTAAGGAAAGAGAGACAGCGTGAAGAGCACTCACTCCGCTTGGGCGACCACCCGTGACTGCTCGAGTAGGTAGACAGCGATCCTCGCGCCGGTGACTTTGCCACCGCGCGTCATCGTCAGATCCAGGTACTTGCCGAATCGCGACGAGTTGGCGTTGATGCCTGTAGTGGCGTTACCGAAGGCCTCCATGATCGGATTGATCTGGAGGATTCGCTCCTCGAGGTTACGATTTGGCGCCTTGCTCAGGTAGACGAGCTGCTTCAGCAACAGATTGGCGGACTCGGTCTTGCCGGCGCCTGATTCGCCGCTTATCACGATCGCCTGGTTCTGGCGCTGGTGCAACAGCGCCTGGTAAGCGGCATCAGCCACCGCGAAGATGTGCGGCGGGTTGTCGGATCGCGCCTGGCACTTGTAGCGTCTCTGCTCCTGGAATCAGGCAGTTTGACGTTTCTGATACTCAAGATGTACTGGGTTGAGAGTCATAGATAATTGTGTTATAATACGTTGTTTCTACTAAATATTTAGAATTATTGTGATGTTCTGGGCGATACCCAATCATGTGACATTTCATGTAACGATCGGATTGAATAAATAATAAAATTTTTAATCCAAGTATCGTACTTATATAAACAATAACCATTTGGATATGTAAAGAACAAAACTTGTCACTGATAAGAAATAACAGGTAATATTATTAGTTTATTTTAATATATTTTTAGCTTACTATGCCAGTGTAGAGACCAAGGTTGGCAAATGGATTCACGGCAACGAGAATATCTCCGATGTACGTATAGATTTGTGATCTCTCGTAACGATTTTGCAGCTGATCGACAATAGCGTCTTCAGAAAGCATATCTAACGCTGCCAAATCATCCATGTACATCTTTTCCGGTCTGGCCTTTCGATCGGTCTTTAATTTTCCATGCTTAGTCGTTACTTCGGGTTGTCGATGAACTCGTCCATCGGATCTAAATATGAACAAAATTCAATTCAGCATCGAATAATCACGATTTTATGATCTAGCAAGAGTTCAATGTGGCAATATCACTTTAAATTGCATGCGTTTAATTAAAAAATAAAAGAATTAGGCTAAACTTTAAACGCAAACTACACACTTATTCAATTTCAATGAGAAGACGAGTTTTGCAACAAAATTAAACTTCTGCTTATTATCTTCCACCTCTCAAACTTTCTTGTTTAAAAATTATCAGGTCATACCTCTGCCTCTGTATTTCCTCTTGCAGCTGCTTACGAATATCATCCATCTTGTCCTCGATCATCAGCAGAAGCGGATGCTCCTTGAGCTCGCTGGCGTAGGGCCGATGCTCGAGATCCTTGACGAGGCATTCTGCGATAAAGTCCGGCAGCTCGGAGGCATGGATGTCCGGATTTTTTAGGGCCGGGGGCGGGTTGCGAGGTATCTGAAAGAGCGCCCGCATGGGATGGAGCTCGGAGAGCGGAGGGTCACCCTCGGATAGCTCGATCGCTGTGATGCCCACTGACCAAACGTCGCAGCGCGAGTCGTAGGATGAGTCGAGCTGCTGCTCGCATGCTATTACCTGGAACAGGGCGCGATGCACGCTCTGGAATTAGGCTAGCCGCGTCGCTTTGGGTAGGGGGTTTAGTAAGCGGGTGCTACTTGTGTATGTGTGCAGCATTAGATTGCGATCGCGCGTGTCTTTGTTGTTTGAAATTGATTTATTTTTAACGCGGTATGTGTGACTTATAAAACAATTAAAAGTTGTATCTAAATTAAATATTCATACTCTCAACACTTGCGTAACTTTTGAAACTTTAGATCAATCGCGAAAATTCTTTTCTATTATGCTTGACTTCGAAATAAATTAACAACTGCTTTATATTATTTGAGATATATCGTGAAGTAATTTTATTATGGAATATTAATTTAATTCTTTTCATCCTGTATTCATTATCTTTTAGAAAAAATTCTGTTCATCAACATTAGATGAAATAGTACATTATGCAACTAGGGAGAAAAGTAAATTGCTCCCTTGTTACACATATTTTTAATAAGTGCAGGAATGGGACCTTTTTTGCATGAAAAGTGGATGAGAGATCGGGTATATCGAGTCGTCATAACGAAAGACTAAGTTCTCCGCTACTGCGGGAGGCCTCACTCGACGCTCGAAATGCTCGATTTTCCATTCACTTTTCTATGCAGCAAAAGGGCCTTTTTCATGCACATGTTGAAAAAAAGATATTAAATTCTTCTCTATATCCTATGAAATAGCAAAAGATCTTGTTCTTGAAAGTAAATTTTTTTTTAAATAAATTTATTATTTTCATCACAAGTTTTAAAAGGAAAGTAAAAGCTTAAATAATATTTTCCACGAAAATAAATATTTAACAGTATGTCTTTGTAGGGTTTATATTTATTGAAAAAGAAAACGGATAATTAAAAATCACGGCTTCTTTAATAGTATATTACGATACGTGTGACTTAAGTGGCCCATTATTGCACGGCGTGAGGTTAGCGCCGTGTAATAATGAGCCACTTAAGTCACGAGTATCGTATACTATTTTATAGCTCGTGTGACATAAATCCGCCATATTCTTATTTTATTTATTTGTGTTTATTTATAATGATAGTTGGAACTTGGAAGTGGGGTGGGAGAAGTGTGGGGCGGAAGGAGGGGGGGGGGCGCAGCCCCCCGCCCTGAAAAAAATTAATAAAACGTTATTTAAATAATAGAATAACCTGATATAGAATATGGTTATTATTGAATCTAGAATATTGAATATATACATAAAAAAATCATAAAACTGGATTCTTGGCAATTTGATTTGTATCTTTAACAATAAGTTGAAGTTTATGAAAGTGAAAGATTTGTATACGTTATATCATTAAAGAGAAAGACTTTTAAAACTAAAATCCATACAGTTTAATATTGAATATTTAAAAAGCGCGCGGTCTGCTATCCCATAGTAGATGAAACTAACCTATAATATAGACAAACCTTATTATCATCATTTTTATTTATTCTTTGTGGTTTGTCAACTATTAACGAAGTTTTACTTCTTTTCCTGTTCATTCTTATATGTAAAATCGTATTTTTGAATAGTTTTGGTAGATAATTGGCGTTAATTACGTGCCTGTGACTTAAGTAAATTCATTATTTCACAGTGTAATAATGGGCTACTTAAGTCATAGCTAGCCGTGCCTTAAGTGCGGATTTAGGTCACACAGTGCTATAAAATATATTTTATATTTATTGAAGTTCTGAACGATTTTGTGTTTCCCGTAAATAAATAAATCAAAAGACCGTGCTTATTTTAAAAAAGGAATATTTGTTGAAAATTTCTCTAAAAAATGTTTCCATTCTTACTTCGGGCGCCATCCAGTAAGGCGTGCCAACGGACGTGTTCCTCCTAACGTGGGTCGCCGCAAGATGCGACGAGACGCCAAAGTCGACGAGCTTGACGCGCGCCTCCTCCGTCAGCAGGATGTTGTGGCCCTTGACGTCGCGGTGCATGCAGTGATTGTTATGTAAGTAAATTAAGGCCTCGACGGTGTCGTGCAAAATGTAGGCTATCTGGTCGTCGGTCAAACGGCTTCCGCGCCTCTTCAGGCCCTGAACCAGGTCCGTCACCGAGCCACCCGTGCAGAGCTGCAAAAACAGAGCGCCGGTTATATCGAGCGAGGGAAGACTCTTAGTACTGCGCGCAACGAACAAATTTAATTTATAGGCAAGTGTATGTATGTGTATGTGTATGTGTAGGTAAAGGGTATTCGTTTGCGTTGGAAAACTGGTGAGTAAGCGGAAAAATGAGGATGAAAATGTTTTCTTATGGAAGATGACTTGATTAATAGTTGAGAAATATGTAGAAATATTAAAATTGTTGAATCGATTGTTATATTTAATTTTTCGAAAAAATTCGTTTGAAGATGTGTTATCCATTGTGAGGAAACATAAATAAAATGCAGTATAGTTTGATGTACATTTAAAAAAACCATCAATTATATAGATTTCTGAATCATATTATTCTACTTTTGAAAGAGTATCATCACGTTGCTAAGAAAATAACTGCACGCATTTTAGAATCTATAATCATCTCGATCCACAATGGCCTAACCATAGGCTCAGAAGAAACGGTAGAACGAATTTTTAGAATTATCCTACAAACTATGCTTATTGCCAGCCATGCGTAAACGCATAAAAGTCCGAGACAATAACTTGACTCTACACGCGTCTAGAATATCGAGAACAAAAGATAGCTCTCCAAAAGTCATGAATTATTCTGGTCTATTAACAAAAACGTCCACCTCCTCCGCTGCTACTGCTGCTGCAAAAAAAGTGAAAGCCCCGTTAATCATCGGCCGTCCGTATACGCACGTACGGGCGTCATCTCGCGGACTGCAACAACGAATCTGGTCGCTTTATGATCGTTTTCGAGAAAAAACTTCATATTCCCGCTTCATTTTCCGCGCGAGCACTCGCCGCGATATCTGTGCACCAATTTCCACGAGACTGCGTCGTAACGGACGCGCCGCGCGATAATTCGATCCGCGAAACAGGCAATTTCTACCGGTGACTTTCTCATAATCTCTTTCTCTGTGTCGAAGAGCCCAGAGTCATACCGTAATCTTCATCTTTACGCCGGCAACTATAGATTCGGTTTCGATTGTAATACGCGCGGGAAAACACGAGCTACTTTCACGAATAACAGAGTGGTACACGAGCCGATGGAGCGTTACGCGAACGCGCTAGCGTACCGATTTTACCGGCGATAAGTCGAAATTTCGCGCGAGTGCTGATGTCGTCCGGAATAATGTACCGATACAGTCGCTCGTGCGAGAAGAGAGAGAACCGGGTTGGCGGATTTTTCGCGCTGCGCGCCGATTGCTGCTATTGTCGCGGCATTTTTTCTGCGGTTAGGGGCCATGATATGCTGCGGGAACTAATAGCCGCGTTTGCAGATGGAGTATTGTTGTTATTGTACAATGAAGATGATGGGAATGATGAGTTTTGAAATGGTGGGATAAAGAAAGTCAAAACATTGGGTTGGCTCGTGAATTTTTTCAGAAATTATTTTATCACTCAATGCTGTTTGCTTTGGCTGTTTTCACTTTCTTTGCTGACGAAATTTCAACTGGTTCTCACAAGTCACTCGATTGTTTTCAAAGAATAGGTAATTTCATATCGCATAAATATTTTTAAAATGTCAAACTTGGAATAAAATGTTACCAGTGCCATCAAATTTGTCTGTCTTTTTATTTTTATATGCAGAAAAAAGTAATAATTCAACCGTGTTATTATAAAAGAGTCAGTTCTATTTTAAAAATGAAAAATGTTATAAATTGGCACTTGAATACTACTTAATTATGCTCTAATAGATTTTACAGCATTTCAGTTGAAAATTAATTTTTTTCTTTTTATGTGAAAAGTCTTGTTTTGTAAGCATCATTCGAGAATTAGAGCATTTAAGCTGTACTTTTAAAGTACTATCCCCGTAATTAAATTAATCATTAAGTTTTTTTAATACATCGTAAAATTAAAGGCGAATAATACCGCCAATTCTATTACTTTAGAAGGGATATTGACGTACCTCCATGACAAACCAGAGCTGATCCTCCTCCTGAGCGGGTTTGGCCCGTTTGAGATAGAGGCCGTGGAATGCGGGAATGTTCGGGTGCATGCTGAGGTCTCGCAGCACGAGGAACTCCTCCTCGATCTCCTCGATGTTGTCGGCGACGTTCTCGAGGATCTTGATGGCAACGTGCTCGCCCGTTTCCTTGTCGCGGGCGGAGTACACTTCGCCGTAGGTGCCCTCGCCGATCAACTCCTCAAGGGCGAAGCGGTCCTCCGGGTCGGGGATCGCGTCGAAGTTGACGTGCTGACTGAGGCCGCGGTACGCCATGTTGGTGCCGCCACCTGTCATCTCTGGAAAGCGTGATAAGCCCTCTGTTTTTATTATTATCTTGTTTTTCTTTGAAAAGTGGAGAGAGGTTTTCTATTGCTAGGAGAGCGATCTCGCGAAGCGTGAGATATTCTTATGAGGGGGGCGGGCAGACGTTGATTCGATGCGCAGATGATGGAATAGATTTCTCTACTGTGATCCTATGAGGTACTTGGATATTTTATGTCCATGCGGATGTGGTTAGAAAAATTATATTATCAATAAAATAATCTAGAAATATTGATAAATTTTTGAGAATGTATAAACATCTTTCAAAGTGTAGAAGCTTTAAAATAGAATATTCTGTATGTATTATTACTTGACTGTGGCATATAATATTGTACTAGTATTTCCATTCTTGAGTTTGGGACAAAAATTAATCCTACAAGCAGTTGACTACGGCAAGAATAGTAATGTACACTAATTGGATATATAGCCAAACAAATTTAACAATCAAATTCTATGTTTAAAACTGTTAGAGTAATTTATATTAATTCATCGTTTAAAAAAAGCATAAAGACCCTAATGTCATACAGATGCCTATATTTCGTTGTGTGTTTCTTTGTAATTCTAAAATTTTAGTATCGATACATAATAAAGAACAATGTTTTTAGGGTGCATACTGAAATTCCTCGTTTAAATTCCAGTATTTGTGATGTTATATATGCAAGAGTTATGCTGTATTATGCACATGATAAACGTATATGTATGTAGATACAGGTAAACTGCCTTTTATGTATAGCTAGTTATTTATAAGCTATAAATGATATGAGTGATACATACTAATTATTGAAATTTATTGTTTAAAAAACGAACTTTTTAATGATATTTCTTGTTAATAAATTAGTTCTACATTGTTTATGAACCTGATAGCAACATTTTACTGTCTAGTAAAGTTTTATAAGTCTTACAATTAATTAAATAACCGTAAAAATACTCATTTGTTTAAACAAAATGACAAAAACGTGTCCAAAAAGTATCTTGAATAAATAAAAAACAATAATATCTATTTATAACGTAAAAATTTGTGTGGAAATATAGAGAAAATCAAATCACTTCCTGAGATAATATTATTAAATTTTTGTTATCACAAAAGTAATTCGAGATACCTAAATTTAGAATAGTGGAAAATTGTTATAAAAAGTATGCAATGTCGCTTTGCAATCAGTGTCTACATCTAATTACAACATTTCTCCCAGATTCGAGTAAAAATATTAACAGGAACTAAAGACTTACAATTAGAACTAACTACGTAAAAAGGATTCTGGTGAACTTACATGGCTTAACAACATACTTATGTTTAAATTTTCTTTAAAAAATATTTCATAATAATGGAGTAATATTTTAATATTTAGTAGGAGTTAATGCAGCTACATATACGTACAAAATTAATTGACCTTGCAGACATTTATATAACATGACTGTGGTTTACAATATATTACGGATCGGGGAGGACAAATCTTGGACAGTCCATATCTCGTGTAAATTTTCCTCCCGTAGTGCGTATACTATTGTTCACTATACATGGCTGAAAATACCACATTCGCGTTTTTGAGCCGGGAGCGAAAGTGGTACTTTCGGCCAGGGTATGGTGAAAAATAATTAGCGAAAATTATATAAGGAAAAAAGTAGTATTGAATCAAGTTGAAAAGTAGAAAAAATCTTTTATGGCACTTTAGATTATAAATTGAACGAAAATAAACATCTTTTCTATTTTGTTGCGATGAATATAATTTTACAGACTTTCAGTTTTAACCGACGAATCAAAGTAATAAACAGGTAATTATGACAGGATCAGTCATTATACTTTTCTGATAGCATATATCTTCATATTTGTATGATCTTCTACAAATATACATAAAATTGAATGCATAAAAGTATAATTAACAACGATGAATTGGCAGAATCAAGTGTCGAATAATTTTAAACTAAACAACGGGAAAAACAGAAATCTGGAACATGAAATGCTTTATGCGTTAATCTTTTTCAAACTTTCAGCAATTCAACGTAAGCAGCCTAGCGTAAACTACATTTGTATTGAATTAATTAATGCTTTAATTTCGTTTCTAACTATAAAAAAAAATGTAATAATTTTGCAAAAAAATATTTTTGTGAAAATCGGTAAGAACTTTCAGCAAAATTCAAAACGATTAAAAATATTAAGCACTGCGCAAAGTCAGCTTACCACAAAAAAACTTCAAAAACTACACCTCCAAGAAGGAATTCTTTTAAAAAACTGTTTCACGAAAAATCGGATTTTTCGACTTCACACGCGTCCGTTCCACCTCTCCTCTCTATCCGGGCAAAAAGCTTGGCGCCGCGTTCTCCTCGACAAAAACCAAAATACGCTCGTCGAGCCAGCGATCCAAAAAAACCTTCGTTTTCACTTTCTACATTATACACCTGCGTCTCTATACATGTATATACTTTTTCTCTCAAAATCGCTAGAGCGCTGCACTAACCGATGATATCAGCCATCCTCGCGGACGATCGGCTCACCACGGAGTGAAACTGCAGCCGAAACGAAAAAAAAAAAACAAATAATAAAGAGACAATATATCCTCAGGCTAGCATCGTACAATGCCACAGAGCAGCGGGGGAGCAGTGGCGGCCGGCCGCCGGGACTGTCCGAATGGTCACTGGCGCGCAGTTGCCGCGCCGAGAGCCAGCCCCCAATGTTAATCAGATACCTGTTAACCCCCTAATTGGATCGAATTTGAGGCCGGCGCAGTGGTCGCGCGCACTCGCCTTCCTTCTCTCTCTCTCTCTCTCTGTTTCTCTCCCTCCCTCGCTCGAGTTCTAGCTTACCCCTTTTTCTTCTCGAGCTCTCCCTTCGCAAATGCGACTTACGTAAGGAGGTTGCGATTTGCGGCCGCTCGCGTGCTGCGAATAGAAGAAAATAGAGTCGTCTAGGTGGACGGTGCGTGTGAACGGTTCGAGGTTCCGAAAATTCAAGGTCTCGTGACATGCTAACGAGTTTGGCGGTGAATCATTATGGATGCAATTCGGAATGATGAAAGAAAGGATGTGGTGCAGCCACGTTTTTCTGCTACTTAGGCACGCTGATATAATCAATAACTACATTTATGTATTATCTTTTTGAATCGACTATATTAAATGATTATTCTTATACCCTACTGTTATTTATTACTATTCTGCATAAAATAGTGTTTCAATAATATATTCGGTTTTTTTCTGACTAGGATTAAAATTTTCTTTACGTTTGAATTCTTATGCATTCCAACTAAAGAGAAGCGTAAATTCTTACAAAGAAAAAAAAGGAAATGAGAATTTCTAGAAATCCTGTAACCCAGTATTAGATAATAATAGATTCTGTTTTAAACTTTATTTTATTCTGGTCAATGAAAAGCCCTATCTGTATTTGGACCCACTTTTACAAAAGATACATCGTGAAACCTTAGCAGGGCGCGAAGCCAATCGTGGTGCGTCAGGATGACAATCAATTTGACAAGACATGGCTGGAATCGTATAATAGATGTCTTTGACATTTCCACTACGAATGAAGATGACCTCTGGTTTTTAATGGTCTCTATAAAGCATATGAGTTCTCTCAGCATTCGAGATGATTTAAGGTAGCGTAGGGCATTGAATAATAATGAGTGATCGTTTTTAATGCTTTTAACATCATCAAAAGTTAAAATAATTCATCATCATTCATTTGACCATATAATAATTGTCAAATAACAATGAAGCATAACAAATTTTGTGCAGATTAAAAAAATAAAGTCCACTTAATACGAGTATTATAACTGTTTTCTGTATGTACATCTTCTGTCTTTAGACAGAGTAATTTTTATGTTACTGTTCAAATTAGACGTGGATCTCATGTAAACACATGTACAAAACAAACATTTTCAAAAATTCGTCACGAAAATTTATTGGGAAACCTGGTTTCAGAAATATTTCATGATTTTTGTATAGCCCAGTGAATGTGGTATATTTTTGTATAATTTTTTTCTATATTTGTCCTTATAAGAGAACTCAGAGAACTATATCTCAAGTAGAATTAGATAAGACGCAAAAGTGAATTTGAAGAAAAATCAAATTATTACATTAACCTTGCCTCTGATTGAGATTCGGAAATCAATAGGAGTATTGTAAAACTGGAAGTAGGGCATGTTATTCAATGCAATCATTTTGTAGAAACTGAAAAATACCCGACTTCGAAAACCGAAGCTGAATGTAGCGTTTAATCCAATTTGCTTCCAGCTTTAGTGCATATCGAGATTTTATTTGCACAATCTCAATAGTGTTAACCAATGATACGCATTACAAAAAACCTTGAGTCGTTGTAACTAATTATATGATTAAACCTAATACGAACTCTATATGCACTTCTTTTAATCCGCTTTGTAAACTATTTTTCATATAAAACATCATATACAAATACACCAATCAGCACGCCGCGAGTAAAAAAAAAATTCGCAATATCAAACATTTCTATCTCCATTTTTCATTATACTTTTTCACATACACAATAACCTCTTCAGCAAAGATACTTCACTCTTTGTGCCGTCGCGCGAAATCCGCGAAAAAGGTGTCGTGCCGCAACAGCTTCTCTTACAATTCAGGACAAAAAAAAAAATAGATCTGCACCGCACTTTCGGGTTTTCGTTTCACTTTTCGCGGTCGCCTGGTCTAGCTGCGGTGAAAGAGACGTGCGCGTGCTCACAATGTGAAACCGTGTCAAGCTTTTTTCGTGCGTTATAGGTGTCTTCTGGCGCGCTTCACGCATCGCGCCGACGACACGTGTATGTGTGTGTGTGTGTGTGTGTGTGTGTATATGTGTGTGTGTGTATGTGTGTGTGTGTGTGTGTGTGTGATTTCGCAATAGGCTACGAGTACACTCGGAAGAACAATCGTCCGATGTTGCGATATGTATTCGAGGATTGCGATTGTCGAAGTCTCCAGTTGGTGCTTGCCTCTAAATTCGAATAAGTGGAATTCACTCTCAATAAGTGAATATTCACTTATAATAAATCCAAACTCGTTTAATTATTCAATGTGTGGACCAGTTTGGACTTATTATAAGTGAATATTCACTTATTGAGAGTGAATTCCACTTATTCGAATTTAGAGAGATGAATGAGTGTTGCGTCGTCAATGGGGAATAATTCCGAGTGTAGGAGGTATTTTGCATTGAAAAGATAATAATTACATATTAGTGTGACATGTTTGATTAATCTTTAAAAGGTAATATTACATATTTCTTGACTGCCGATGGTAAAGAATCTAAATGTTATCTGTAGCGTAAATATATAAAACAAGCTAAAAGAAAATATATTGTTGTACTACCCTTTATAAACTAATGTGTTTTTTAAAAAATGCTTCACATCTCAACAGCTGCGTCATTAACTTTAGTATTATACATATTAACACGAACCTCAACTCCATACGGTACAATTATTTGCAATTAGGCAAATTTGAGATCTCGCCATTTAATTTAACAACTCACACCGGGACCCGACACAGCATAACATTATATATGCACGCGGAGCGCGCATAAATTTAATCACTCTTTCCCAGTATCCATAAAAACATTCGCCGAAATCTCTTCCCTCGTTTCGCACTCGCGCTTCCACAGAAAAAAAAGGAAAAAAAACAATTATACTATATACTCCAACGCGGGCACGCGTGCGTGAGCGAGCGCATCGTTGCGTCTGCATAAGTAATTATAAATGATTACGGTGTGTAGCCCGTAAGTAACTGCGCGCGCGTACCGCAAGAATAGCGCACTACACGTGCTGGATTACATGAACTTGAACTGTCGTGTATAAAGTATATATATATACGTGTTTGTGTGTATCAATGTATGTATGTGTGCGTGTGTCGATGTCAGATTTATCGGACCGTGAGATGTCACAAACGGTTTTAACTGATCTCCATAGCGCGTTTTACGCTCACTTCCGCGATTCGATTGTTTCAAATGGGGGGAAAATGATGAGGTAGGAAGCTTTGTTTCCGGAGTGATAAAGTTTTTAGTGGCGCCACGGGTGAATCGCTTCTGACAGCTCTTTTTGGCTTTCCGCTAATAGAGGTCTGCATAAGTTGACAATACTCGTTTTGGATTTGAAAATTTTAATTGATTCGCGTAAACAAACAAAAATGTAGTTGGCTAGTAATCAAAGTATAGTGTGTTAATTACTGTCCATTGTACAGAGTAATAATTGACACAGATTCCATATTTAATACATAGCGTTCTTCATATAATTATTAATGATCGGATTAAATGCTTGTGGGAATCGCAGGAACGTAAGCATCATGATGTAACTTTAAAAACATTGTTTTTTTTGTCATATAGAACAACCATGCGAATTATTTTCTATTATTTTAGTGCCAATAGAAACGATTCCACTTATTCTTGAAAAAGGTCAGCCAGCGATGCATCTCGTTCCAGATATAGAATAACTTATTTGTAGTAACAATTATCAGGGATCACCCATCTGAGAACCATTGATAAGCTATAATTCCGAAAACAACATTACACTCATTATCCATGTCCAGCACCATCAAGCGTCACCCGTCATCTCCAACGCCCCCTTATCAACCAGCCACATTTATAGTACGGGCCGACGTGGGCGACCGAGATAATCGCTCACGACGCGTACGACAATCATAATAATAGCAATAACCACCGATGTGCATATATATGTGCGTGTGCATAGATGCATGCATGCATGTATATGTATACGAGGGCGCGAGGGACAGTCTCACGTGCGCGGCGGGGCCGCGGGTATTAGAGCGAGGAAGCCTCTCTCAAGAAATTGGCTTAAGGGATCGGCAGAAGCGTGATGGTAGGCATATAGTAGTAGTGTAGCGGCTGCCTGGCTGAGATGCGCATGAGAGCAGAAAGCAGAGTAGGGAAGCGTTGAGGGCTGATATGCGCGTGTTCCTGAAAACTGACGCCCGATGGTGGCTGAGTGTGGATTATATGGTAGAGCGAGATGTTCTTGCGTGTCGTATAGAAGGATAGCGTATGATATGTTGTAAATGATGTTGCTATAAATATATAATTCTTGAAGATGAGCGGCAATTTTGTGTTTTAAATTGGAGTCATTATTTGAAACGGTTATTTGAATTGAATAAAATTTATCGAGCGGTTTTGATAAACACAAAAATTAGTTAATTTTTCGGGTATACAAATTTTTGGCTGTTCTACATTTCTTGTACGCAATGTATATAGTCTTTATCTCGAGTTACATAAATTACGTTACTCTCTTTAAATACTGTCATATATTGATGACTTAGAATGGTAGGTAGTTGGCATTTTTGTGTGGGCGTAAATTTTATCAACTATTCACTAACATATTACGCAAGATTGGATAGTCTATACTAAATATAATAAAATAACAAAAGGAAAGTCATAAGGCGCTATAATTTCGAAATGGATTGAAATCCAATTAACACTATTTTCGCGCTATTTTTTAAAGAGAAATAATATTACTACGAAATGTTAAGTAATTATTAATGAACTGAATTCGATTATTATCGTAAAAATAAGTTGATGGCAACTTCATAATCTTTTTAAATGAGTTATTTAGGTAATTAATCTTTTTCTTTCATTCATTTCAAAAGAACCTATTACAGGTTTATAAGTAACACAGCACCTGCAATTAAATACGTTTTTCCACACAAAAGAGTAGTACTAATAACCGTTTCCCTCATTTACCAGCCTATCTAAACGTATTATCGTGCGTAAAATCTACTTAAAACTGACTCACTCATCGTAAAGTTTTACGCATACAAACGCACACAAGACGACCGACCTTATATATTTGAAAAAACTTCCTCTTCCAAACTTATAAATATTAACAAAATTCACTTTACAACACCTCCGCACAATAACGCAATAATAACGTCAGCAGCAGCCGCAACAATCGTTCACTCGATTGCTAACCGTACGTATTCCGCAACATTGTCGCTTCAGGACGACACTAATCACAACTTTTCAGCAAGTTACGAAAACGACGTGCATTAAAAAAAGAAAAAAAGTTTTCGCGACAATAAAAGCCAGAGTATATAGCATCGGTAAAAGCGGCGCACGTGCAAAGGGAAAACGAGCTCAAGAAAGAAGGGGCAGTGCCTATACAGCCGCGCGGCATCTCTTCCTTAGCGAGATTACTTTTCCTCGCTATTAATTAAGGCGTAAACGGGCATACATTTATCAATTTCCATTGCGCGCCAGGCGCTCCGGTAGGAAAAAAAACGAGAGCGCAGCCGCGAGCTTCTATGATTTGCAAATGCCCGCGGAATGCGTGAAGATCCGCTGCTGCTGCTGCTGCTGCTGCTGCTTTCCATACATACGCTAATATATGGCGAAACCGCGAGAACAACGTATGCGTGTGTATATGTGTCTGCAAGCATCCTATTTTAATTAACAAAATAATTGGGTGACTCGTGGTGCCGGTATGTATCGCGCACTTGTATGAGAATGGTGGGTTTGAGTTTTATTAATATTTGTGATTTATGTGGGCGGTCGTTTGGGTATATATAATTTAGTATATCAATGTGGAGTTGTTCGCGGCGAGCATTTGAAGAGATGTAATTAAGTGATAAGGAAATGAAATCATTTTTTCAATGTAATTAATGTATTATAGTTAATATGAAGGGCAATCAATAGCTTAGGTACACAAATAATTTCTCGTAAAAAAAATAATTAAATCCCACATAAATATTTTCACAATTTGATGTAGTGTTTATTAACAAATTCCAAACAAATACATATAGTTTGCTAAGTATTTTCTGCATTTTAGAAATTGATATAATTATTTTAAATATTTTTCAAAAAATGCGAATATATGAATATATACCGTTATCCCTGAATTTTTTTTACAATCTCACTTCTACAGGCAATCATCCACATTCAGATTTAATTTGCAATTTATATGCAGAGTTTAAGCGAATAATAATTCACCTGAAAACTTCTTTAATTAAAGTCATTGATTAACCGAGTGATCTTTTAATTCTATCTGCGTAAAATACTTTTCAAACATTTCGTAGAAACTTTAACCATAAATGTTCAAAGAGTCCGTCAAATTTAAATACAATTTATAATATGAATAATATATCACGTGCTCAGGGTACATGTATGAAGTGATAAATCAAAACAAACACGTTTAAAAAGTATTTAACGTCAGACGAGTTTTCTTTTCCAGATTGATATCCCAGCGGTTTGAAAGGAAAACGGTCTGACCCAAGTTCTCGGAAGTGCGGAACCACGTATCTTCGACCGAAGAAATACACTGACATCTCGTGCGCACATGCGAGTAACGACCATTCAAGTATCGTTTGCACAAAAATAAAAGCAACCACCTGTTTTTACGCGGGACAAGTTCCTCGAACAAAAAAAAAAATCTCTCTTCCCATACTTAAACATCCTGCGAGATAAAAACGTCGTAAAAAAGCATTACGCCAAGGAACCTACAAAGCGCAGAAGATGCAGTCTCGGGAGACCGCGCAGAACGATTGTCCCGCGCGCACGCAAATAGCGCCCGCAGCTGTTGTCACGGCTCTCGATAATGGGCCCCGCGCAAAAGTATCACGCGCTGGTTTATGGACCGCGGCGCGAGCGCGTCTTTGTTTCGCAGAGAGATGCATTGTCTCAGCATAGCGTATATACCTACGTAGACGACGGGGGCGTTTTGTCGCGCTGCGAGACAGCCTGATGAAGTAATTACTGGAAAGCAGTGAGGTTTATGTAGCGTAGGCGCACGCGCGCGCGCTTTCGCGGGCACCTTTGCATAAGCGAGGTGAGTACGTACACCTAGAGAGATGGAGATTTTTATGTATATACACGCAGGGGGCTGCAAGAAATTCTATTTTATTTACGATATTTTACGATAAGGGTTTTCCTTTTCGCCGAGTGTCTTCAATTACAATTTAGGAGCGATGTCGGGCTTATTAGGTTAAAATTGCTTGTGATGAATCTTAGATGCGGTGTATGTATGGTCAGCGTTTTACGGAGCCGTGATTTTAAGCTTTTCTTCGATAATGGGTGAGCAACAATAACGAGTAATTTAACTGAATTTTACAATCATTAGCTAGTCAATGGGTGTAATTCCTTATGATGAAAAATCAATTTGAATATTTATATCAGAGCTTTCTGTATAATAGATCATTAGCAAATAGAACTTTTGTGCAAGTTAGCGAGTAATTATACGTTTTTAGATGAGTTTCTATTTTCCTCTCTTAAAAAAGTGATAGATGAAATCTGTCGTCACAATGAGACTGTTTTGATTGCTTGCTGTTAGTGTTGACCCATTTGATTGGTCTATAAAGAATTCTTGAGTTTGAGTATTTAAAAAAGAATAATTAAAATAGTATAAGAAAATTTTCATTATTTTATTTATCAAAATTATGGTATTCTCGTATAATTTAAACTGATTGAAACAAACTTTTAAATTGAAACTAACTAACTTGATCATGTTCATTACCTAAAAAAAAAAAATAACAATAATAATAATAATAATAATAAATGCCAAAATGGATGAAAGTTTAAATTTATAATCAAATAATTTTATTTAATTATGTCTTTAAAAATACACTTGAGTAATTTGCTTAGAGCAAAGTACAATATTTTATGTATAAGTAAAATCTGTAAATGCAAATTAAGCACTATCAGCCTTAGTTTACAAATTCAAACGCAAAGATGATCAATAATTCAAGATACTAAATTAGCAATGTAATTTCTGTCGCGTCGTTTAGTTTTGCCGATACATCAATTTGTGAATTCATTTTAATGTCCATCAGGAAGGCGTGAAATGGTTATCTGATAGCAGCCGCACCAACCTGACTATCGCTTTCTAATTTAATGAACGGTTGTCAAAATCCAAAGACATCCTCATAAATTACCGACACGTATCATCATCGTTGAGGAGGCTGCAATGAGCGGAAATTGCCTGTACCATAAGTATAATTACAGATTTCCAAGCCGAAGGGTGTCTGCGACGTGAGAAAACTACACAGTTTCAAGTATAGCTTCCACGCTGTACATATTTCTAAACGTGAATCTACTATTTTGGGTAATCTACAATATTTTGTACCCGAAGTTTCTATAAAAATAAATAATAAAAAATATCGAATAGAGAAACCAGCGCTGTAATCCTATACACACTTCGTTTGCTCTATTCCGCCGCGTATTAAATCTATAATTACCCTATTGATGTTCAGCTATAGATATGAAAACCTCACCTCTATGACACACCGTCAGTGTTGCTCTCCATAACGCTCCTATATTTTCACTGTTGCCCAATAACACCAGCACAACCCACCGCACTACACGTCGCTACGTTCCCCATCATAATCTCCGCGCGCAACCAAAAACAACTCCGCACACGTGCGAAACCGATGGCACCCCGCCAAAATCCCTGATGAAAACACCAGGGAACAAAAAAGTATGTGTACGTCCGAACTAGAGCAGCGGGCCGAACTCTGGCGCGCGAATGACTAACCCATAGCCGCGGTGCGCACGTATAGGTAGGCGCGATTGCTTCCGCGCTGCGGCTAGGCTAGCCGGCGCGCCGTTTCCGGCGATTTTATCTCCGCGGCGTGACGGGGTAACGGTACGGTGCGTGCACGGACATCAATATAGCCTCGCGCACACGCAGCGTGTAGGAAACAATGCCCGCAAAATGAGCGGTGTGGTGGTCCCCACTCCCATAGGAGATAGGTCGGCCGTTTTTTCCTACTTTTCGTTATAACACTGGCGCGGTTTTCCCGTGGCGCCGCCGCGTGTTATTGTCTATTTTCTTCAGGTGGCGGGGTCTCGGGTCGCTGCAGCGTGGCGTGTGTTGCGTGGGTTTCCGATCATGCAACGGAAGCGGTTATAGTTCGGTTGGTATAAGGGTTTTCCGGGGAGTGGAAATTTGTGGTGATACACGGCAGGTGTTTTTTTTTTTTTTTTTTTTTTAGAAAGATGGACCAAGGTAGTGGTAGTGGTAGTGATGGCTGACAGTGGTTCAAGTATTATTGAAAGAAGTTGTGTAATTGATCTGATCTTGTTTATATGGAGAAAGAGATATTTGATAAAAAATGGGTTCTTTCGCTATTAATGAGGAGACAAAACTTGCATTGTGCAAAAACATTAGCACTAAACTGTGCTAAAATAAAGGATTATTAGAAAGTACTTTGCTGAAGATTAATAAAACTGTTACTAAATTTTGGTATTACTAAACTATTTTTTTATTTCCACAATCTGAGTTTGTCCCATCATTAACCAAAGGGATACTTAGTAATTTTTATATAAGTGTGTAAAATTAAAAAAATTTTGTTACAGTTTGAGTTGACTCGTAAATATTGATTCACTACAAAAACTCTTTTTTTTATTTAATTTAATAATTCGAACAATTTTTCATTATTAAAAATTAGAAATATAAATGTCTACTAGCTGCATTAAAAAGTAAAGCTTGATTTTATATTAATTTCTACCCGGAAAATATTGGTATCGGTTTCAGTAAGAGAAAAGTAATAATCTTGAGCCATAATAATGGTCTTATATAAAGATACGCATTAATATTTATTCATTTATGAAACTATCTAGTCTTTGGTGCAAGTCTACGTAACTATTAAAACAAAACGTTCCTTGCTAATTGAGTAAGTTGTATAGTGTTAGAGTCTACCGCAACGGGATTGTGTAACACATAGACACAAAAATTACTAGGGTAAATACCAGTCAACTGAAAAATATTCCTACCGCAATATTTTTATGTTACGAAAAATTAAAACTTTCATTGAAAATAATCTGTTGCTCAAAATTGAAGAATGCCGACGATTAGGAAAAGTTCGAAGTCAAATTGAGATAATGAGTCGTTTTAATTTCGAGGAAAGAATGCTTTTTAAGAGCTCTGAAGATTTCGTAATTTTAAGAACCAGATAAAGCCAGCTAAAGCATGGCAATTACCGTTATCTTTCTTTAAGTTAAAAACCACTTTTTCATTTTGATCTTTCCATCACGTCAAGATAAAATCTGATCCATCCCGTGTTAAATTGTCTGGAAAAAATTTTGAAAATATTTTGAATTTCTCTAAGTAAATGCAACTAGAATGTACTCGAATATTTTGATATAAATAATCTTATCAAAATGAATTCTTAGTAATAAATTATAGGTAATCAAGTAGTTGCTCATAGAAGTATTTTTCAAATTAATTTTAAAGATAATTTAATAATTCGTTATTATATAGTTACACAATAATTATTTTTTATCTCGGCAGTTTTGATTTTTACAAACATGTAATTTTTAGAAACGATTAAAGTCGTCGTTTCATTTGTCTTGTTGAATCACCGATATATTTAGTTACTATATAATAAGTCATATCTATACTACACACCTTTCCAATGACTAATACGTTGAGTACACAGTCCCAAAAGTTTCAAACCATGCCTCAGAAAATCTCGATATCTCTACATTAATTTATCCTTAGACCCAAGTCGCCGCTAGAAAAATTTCGCGGTCCCAAGCTTCGACGCGTCCATAGATTTTTCCGTCGCACCCCGTATCTCAGTTCACGCGGGACCCTGTGGTTTGCGGTACTTTTACGATTAAATCTTCAGTTGTCGCATTAATTTGCGTTCCGCCGCTCGGTCGGAGTCGTCGAAACGTTCGTTAACACGGCGCGCTCGCGTTACACTTTGCGGGTTTTCAAGAGAAAACCAGAGGGCTTCGAGTTACCCGCGCGCCACGAGTCACGGCGAGAAAGCTCGCGGGAAAATTCTCTTGCCGACCGACGACGCAGTTTTGCCCGATTTTTCTCTTTTTGTGTAATTACCCGCGCGCACCCGAGTTTTAATGTCGGATTGTGCGGCTGGAAGTTGTTGAGTGCAGAAACGCTATACTTGTAAGTGGGAAATGAGCAATCTTAATCAAGTTTTCTTTTACTTACACACCTGCGAGCGAAATGAGTAACTGCTTTTGGAGACTGACATGAAAATAAGCGTACTTTAATAAGTTTCATAAGTCTTCTGTATCAATTTTGTATAATGAAGTAAACATGCGGAGCCGCAATGTACTAGATATACTTTCTCATTATATTTAAGAAGATAAATTTAAAATTAATTAAAATAATATTATATTACATGTAACAGTTTTCAATAAAAAAAGAAATTTATACTCTTAATATCAAATGACATAGCAATTGTTTAATTTGGGAATTGGAAACGGACTTTTACAGGAAGTAAGTACAGTGATTACATACAGTGATAGCATGTGTGAATTCGTATACAAATTAATTTACAATGAAAGCATGCTTACGGAAATAAAAATTTCACCTACATTTCTAACAATACGTATTCTCACAGTGATTTTATAAAAGTACTTATTGTACCTTTAAAAATGTTACCTGATTCTCATTCATGCAGATGTGATATATATTTTTTTTAATAATAATGTAGTTAAATAATTTTGAATATGCTAATTAATAAAGTTCAAATTTTTTACAGGAAAATATTTCTATGAATGTTAAAGAAATATACTGCATACGATAAGAACATTTGTAAAGAAATATGGTCGTTATCAACAACCGGAATAAATTAACAAAAACCCCATAAAACCAACGTTCTTCTCACCCGTTTGAACGCGCACTCCAACCCAAATCCCTCTACAATTCAATAAACAAAAACAAATAAATCGCTTCACACCACCTCTTACACAAATCTCACATCTGACTCTCCAGAAAAAAGTTCGCACGAGTGATTCCTGCTCGTGCTCTAAAATATTCAAAGCCCTAGACGAAGAAGAAGCGCTGCAGGAAACTGTATCATTCCAAGAAAAATCAGCCGGCAGAAGAATCATGAAAACCAAATGACCTTGTCTCGCGCGGCCATTCTCACGGGACAAAAAGCGCATATATATATATATATATATATATATATATATATATGTATAGAGCTGGGGGGAAACTGGAGTAGCGCGGCCTAACGGCCTGACCCGAAGGAAGCGGCCGTGGGACGCAGCGTCTCGTCGTCAGTACATAAGTGCGAGGGGAACGCACTTATTTTCTAGCTGCAGCGCGTGAATTATACGCCGCACGCTGTATCGTTGAAATGGAGATGCGCGCGCGTGCAAGTAAGGAGAGTAAGTGGTATGTGCGCGCGGGATTCTTAGAGTGTAGAATGGATGAGCGCGGAGGGCTTTGCAGAATTTCGTAATAGGGCCAGAGATTAATTACAGAAAATTTAATATAATAATGTGGGAAAGGGTCTCGTATTATAGTATAATGATATCAGGTGACATATGTATGTATATAATCAAATAAACGTGCAATACAAACGTGGATATAATAAATAAAACGATTTTTAGAATAGAATTGCCGAGAAACTGCTGACTGTAAGATATGATAAGGTACAGTAATATATATTATATATATTGAGTAAAAATATTGTTAATTTAACACGGAAAAAATAATGGGCAACAATAAGCAACTAGTTGTTTAGAAAGGGCACAACTAAGGAGGGGGGGGGTCCAAAGTTTAGACGACTCACTTGAAAATTGAAGTCAACTATAGACGTGCTCGGTTTCGATATAAACTACTGCAGATTGTGCAAAATTTCGAAATTCTAAATTACGAAAATCATATTTTCGAATCTAGCAATTCACCTACTGTCCAAAACATCGAATTTCATCAATACGATTTCAAAGCAATTATAACTTGTTTCTAATGATTTATTTCGAAATATGATTGTATCCCTATTAAAATTCTATTAATGAAATTCGATGTTTTGGACAGTAGGTGAATTGTTACATTCGAAAATATGATTTTCGTAATTTAGAATTTCGAAATTTTGCATAATCTGCAGTAGCTTATATCGAAACCGAGCACGTCTATAATGACGTCTGTAGTGACTTCAATTTTCAAGTGAGTCGTCTAAACTTTGGACCCCCCCCCCCCCCCCAAGGAGAATAATGAGTTTTACTAACAAGTAGTGATTCTGCTAACTATTTTCAAGTAGTTAAAATAACCAATCTATATTTACTCAATGTAACCAATAAAATAGTTATCATAACTATTTCATATCGTTAAAACTACTTATCTAACCATTACTTAATGTAACCAATAAAGATTGTTACGATAACTATTTCATATTTTATTAAAATTACGATTTTATCGTTGCTTAGTGCAACCAATGAAGATGATTACGATAACTATTTCACATCGTTATAGACTTACTAATTTGCATACGTGCCTATGCGTGAATTCAGCTTAGCCAGAAATATTCAGCCTGACTGTCATGTCTTATTAAATGAACTTGTTGCTGACCACTATGAGTTATATATTACATTATTTAATGATCACTGAAGCCTAAACATCACAATTCAGATGCCGGGTCTATATAAAAAAAAGTGTGGTCCTTCAGTAAATTTAAGTACAAATAGGATGGAGTCCAAACATAAATTTTTTACTGATTCCGCTTGTAGAACTTCAAGCCGAAAAAATATTACCAATATGTTAGTTTTAAAAGAACAGTTAAATTTACTGAACTGGTCAGCAGAACAGAATGGATTTTTAAACAATTTAGAGTTTGGGCCCACTTCTGTTATAAATATAGATAATTTTGAATATAAAGTATATTCAAATGTAAACAAATTATTATTGTCAAAAAAAGATATTTCTTGATCGCGGTGGGTAAAATATAATGGGATCAAGGAGCGCGGGAGCGTTCCGAAGGCAGGTACAGAAGAAGCCTAAAGGAGCGATCCATGCTACGTATACATTGAAATGGGTGTACGAAAAATTCAATGCACTTTTATACGTATATTGCGTTAGTTTTTACTATAACATATAACTCTTATTCGAAAGCCATTTGAAAATTATCTCGTTTAAATGATATCGAGAACTGAATTTTTGTATGTGCTGTATCCTTTCCGAACTTTTCTCCATATTCTTAAGATATCCGGTTAGGCTACTGCAGCTCTTACGACACTTCCGGTTTTTCGTCTATATTATGTATATATTCACGTTTCAACGGTGCTAACCTAACCAAGAAGGAGAAGCAGAAGATAATATATATTATTTATATTTTTATTTTTATATATGCTGCTATTTGGGTTTCTATATATACATGCATCCGTTCTTCTTAAATTCACTTCCGGATATTTTAAATGACTATTGGCTAGATTCATATAGTTACTCAAATCTAACTATGCATAGTGTTATATACACGTATACTCGAAAAGAGAGAGAGAGATTAGATTAGATTATATAAGTTTATTGCTGTACATTATGTTGTACAAAAAAGTAATAGTAATATACAGTAATAGTAGTGTAAAAGAAAAATATACAAATCTTAGGCGCAGCTTAAGCAACAGTGTAAGAAGAGTAGTAAACAAGATAACAAAAACGTTATATATCGCCGCTCGCAAATTATTAATTATGATTTTTTTATTTGAAAATTATTGTTAGCTTATAATGTGTATTTTATAATTTATAATTAGCGCTGATTACAAGATTATTGGGTTTTAAAGAGATGATGATGAACACGTGATTTGAAATGAGGGATTGAAATGATATCGCGAAATGTGAGATGTTAGTGAGTTCCATAGATATGCTGAGCTGATATGAAATGATCTTTTTAGTGTCTCAGTGTCACAGCTTGAAATATTTAAGGGTGCTGCATTACCATTAATTGGACGAGTGGTGAACCGGAAGTTGAAGAAGGCTACCAGATAAGATGGAGTAGCAGTGTTGAATAATCTCCGCAGTAAATTTGCTGCAAAGTATTTTCTGCGTGCGGATGTGGTTAGCCAACCCAGTTCGAGTCTATAGGGAGTGATGTGACCACTTCTTCGCACACCATAGATGTAACGAATACCAGTGTTGGCAAGCTTTTGAAGTTTATCGTCTAGTTCCCTTGCCAGGTCACAGTAAACAAGACAACAGTAGTCTATAATAGGAAACAGGAGCATTAGTATTAAATGCTTACACAGCATGAGATTCGTACTTTTTCTAAAATAATATAGTCTGATGGCACGTCTGCGCAATATGGTCTTTCCAAGAGAACTTGGAATCCAGCACCACTCCTAGGATACGTAGCGAGGATTCATAAACGATTCGGTCACTACCTCTGTCGATGTAGTTTCTGGCTACTGACGATAGTCTATTTATGTAATATGACGAGCCAATAACTATCGCTTTTGTTTTGCCAACATTTAATCTTAGAGAGAGAGAGGGGGGGGGGATAACAATAACAAAATTGTGACTCTACAATAACCTCAAAATATCGCATGGTATTTTTAAATATACGTAGTTAGGTAAAAAAACAGATATTATTAATTTCAATCAGCTGATGGCATGGCATGTGCATACTTTTATACATAGATAAGTATTATATTTATATATATATATATATATATATATATATATATATATATATATATATATATATATATATATATATATATAAATGTAAAAAATAAATATAACTTAAAATAAAAACAGGATCTATTACACAAAAATCTTTGGAGAATTTAGAACTGGAAAATAACAGCTTTGTTACACTTTAGCTGTTAACTGCCAACTCTTACCTGTTGATATGGGAGATGCAGAGGCTAAGTGCACATTGATACTGAAGGTACTGTCAGATCTGAAAGATTAAATGCTGTAGCTGAAAGGTATAACATCAGTGGGGATAGTGTACTTGACAATGTTACAACTGCCCGTGCATACAACTCTGACCATCAAACTCAGCTTTTGATAAAAGCCAGTGCTATGATGTCAGAATGCAGATATGGGCTACTGATACTAGACAGTGCTAATGCATTATACATGACAGATTTTGCTGGAAGAGGAGAATTGGCAGCTCGCCAAATGCATTTAGCCAGGTTTCTTCGATTATTGCTTAGATTAGCTGATGAATTTGGCTGTGCAGTGATTATCACTAATCAAGTAGTAGCTCAAGTGGATGGTGCAGCTAGTATATTTGGAGGTGATTAAAAGAAATCTATTGGTGGCAATATGATTGTCCATACAAGTATAACTAGACTTTATTTACGTAAAGGAAGAGGTGAAATAATGATATGCAAAATTTACGATTCACCACGCTTATCTAAAAGTGAAGCTACATTTGCGATAAATGCTGATGGAATTGGTGATGTCAAAGAATAGTATTATTATAGTATTATAGGTATTATTAATTTTTTGAATTACATTTATTCTTTCAGACTCAGGCTTTACTCCGTTTTTTACTTAAAATGCAAATGCAGCTTGAGGAAGATATTAACAAAAAAACAAACACACTAATGTATTCTACTTATTTTTAGGTTGTGAATGTGGTTTTTCTGAAACATTTTTGGTTTTTGTAGCCCTTGTAAATACAAGTTTATATATTAACTACAAGATTTGTGTATATCAACAACAAAAATAATCAGATAAGTATTAAATGACTAAATGTCTATTTTGAAAATATAAAATATCAGTTAGAGATGAACATTGACACTTTGTGTTGATTTTTGTTATATTTTTTTCAGATTGTATAAGGAATATGATCCGAACTTGTACGTGATTGTACAAAAAGAAGAAATCATTGTAGTTTTGTGTTACGCCCGTGATGTATTCGTTAAATTTCATTTGATATTCATATTCTCATCAGTAATTTTCTGACACACAAAGCGATGTGATTGCGAATTTCTACGACACAGCATTTCGACCACGCGATATCGTGACGTAGCGAGCGACCGAAATTACAAAAGCATGCGCGCATCGGATTTTTGTCTACACTCAGCACTTTCAGTTGGAAATCGAACGGCTTATGTTTAAGCGTGTACTCAATTTGTTAAAAAGATGATCTCGACTCATCGTCAAGATCATCTTTAACTTAATTTAATAGTGTTATAAAATAAGCGGAAATCACCCACACAATTTAGTATCTCGCGCCAGACCGTAAACTCCGTACCACTCCGGACGACAATAGAAACAGTTAGTTTGTAAGGGTCAATACGAGCCCATATCAAGTTATAAGCAAAATCTCATATCAATAAATAATTATTACGTAATTACTCAAATTATCTGTTCAAATTCATTTCGGAGAATCTGCATCATTAAAAGAATAAGTATTCAAATCTAAAAAAAAACAATCTAAAACAATCTAAAAAAAGAATATCATATAAAAGTATTTCCCTCAACTGCCAAGACTTAACACTAGAACGCGGATTCCACGCAAAAACCAGCAGTTTTTAAACAATAAAAAGACCACAGTAACCTTTTTTCTACACGAGATTAAGATTAGTACATTTCGATACAAGTGTGCGAAGTGGGTGATTCGTGCACAAAAATACCCGTGCAACGATTACCCGCTTCACCCATGTATATCGAACTTTATTTTTTTAAACAAAGTGAGCGACACTTGGAGAACATTCATTATGTACATACTGGACGAGTGTGAAGTTTGTCGCTCGAGCGAAGCGAGACAATCATACTCGTCAAGGACAAGATAAGGAGATTAGAAGCAGAGCGCGGGAGGCGGCATACTTACTTTACGTACGCTTCTACGAGAAGCGTGCGCGAAGTAAATTGATCTGCGCATGCGCGTACTTCGCGCGTACTTCGCGTGTGTGAAACAGCTACTTCGTGCACGCAAAACAGGCACGAAAAGGCGAGTTTCGCACACTCCGTTAAAAAAAATAATTTCAAGAAGTTATGTCCATAAATAAATCTCAAGAAAGTTTTTGTTCTCTCAGTGATTCTTAGTTCATAAACAATTTCAAAAGATTATGTAAAATGAAAATTAAAATACCGAAAAATGCCAAAATGATGTATTATTGAGAATATTTGAACGTATAAAAGTGCGCAGAGTAATTTAATTTATGATTTGTTCATAATAAGAGGCACTTAAATGTTTCAGAATCCACAGTAAACTTTTTCTACACAAGATTAAGATAATAATTTCAAGAAGTTATATCCATAAATAAATGTCAAGACAGTTTTTGTTCTCTCAGTAATTCTTAGTTCACAAACTGTTTCAAAAGATTATATAAAATGAAAATTGAAATACAGAAAAATTCCAAAATGATATATTATTGTGAATATTTGAACGAATAAAAGTGCTCAGAATAATTTAATTTATGATTTGCTTATGATAAGAGGGGCTAAAATGTTTCAGAATCCACAGTAAACTTTTTTCTACACAAGATTAAGATAATAATTTCAAGAAGTTATATCCATAAATAAAGTTTTTGTTTGTGTTCTCTCAGTAATTCTTAGTCCATAAACTGTTACAAAAAATTATATAAAATGAAAAATGAATGTATATAAAATGTAATTAATGATTGGTTCATGGTGTGGGACGTTAAATGTTTCAGAGGAGCCATATGTTCTGTGAATCTTGCAGTACATTATTAAGAACTTTAAATTCTCTGTTTAAATAGGTTAATAAGAATTCGATTTTTTATTCAAACAATCTTTATCTTTTTTAAGTATTTTCTATAATTCCTAAATTCCTATAAAAACATTTTCTATTTCTCACAAAAATGGTTTTTGTTATCTGCAGTGTCTCTTTCTCATTTTCAAATTATCTCTTTATATCTCTTTACAATATTTTCTATATAAAATTGCTATGAAAATGTTTTCCATTTCTTACAAAAGTCATTTTTCTTATCTGTATTACTCATTAAATTAAAGTCTTACTTTCAATAACAGTATCATTTATGTAAATAATTCATTATTATTTTCTCTAAAAAATATCTACAAAAATGGTCTGTCACTACATCTTTTAAAAATCCTTTCATAAATTATTTTACAAAATCTCGATAATTCTTTAAAAACTTTTGCGCAACCAATGAGAAATTATTTTCCAAAACCTTTACAATCCTTTTACAAAAACTTTGGCAAACTGTAAGAATTCTTTTTCAAAATCATAAGAATAATTTTTCGGAAACATAAGAATTATTTTCCGGAAACCCTATATAATTCTTAAAAATGATTTACCTTTTATTTTATAAAAAGGAATTATACGAATAAATAATAAATTTTTGTGTTTCATAATATGTAGTCTAAATTAATTTCTCTCACGCGGATACTGAAAGTCAAGCTCAACTAAGTTGTGAAATCAAGTAACTATTCAATTATATTATATATATTGGAGCTGTCATTAGAATCATTACATTTTTCCAAGTAACGTGTAGTTTTATACTTAAAAAACATTGTTTAAAGTACTTTTACTCTTTAAAAGGTGTGACATCTCTCTAAAAAAAATTTGTTTATAAAAGTAAAAACTTAGGCAAGTATAAGTTTGGTTTATTTATTTATTTCTTTATTTATTTATTCCAGAAAATATTTACATTACATTATTATATACGAAATATACATAAGTAAGTAAATCCTACTGAGGCAAATATTATTGCCTGTGTGTAGATCTGGTACATACAAAACTTACAAACTAAAAAATATTACAAACTAAAAATTCTTAAAAACTATATAATGGTATGTGCGTAGTGTTTGTTAACATCGATAAAATCCATTGTAGTACATAAATAACAGTTAAATAATTTGTTAGATATATTGGTTAAGATTAAATTATTATATTAAATTTATATTGCAGCTTTTACTATAAACATTTTTAATTTTTTCTTCATTAATTGTCTACTTAAATTCATAACTTTGAGATCCTTAGGTAGCCCATTAAAGACCTTTATAGCTTCATTGTAGCTATTTTTATCACTAATTCTTTTATCACATTTAGGTAGTTGAATTGTTTTGTTTCTGGTCTTGCTCGCACTGTTTATATATTTATTTCTTAAAGTAGTATAATGTAACGATATTGACTCTAACTGGAATAATTTTTTTATTTCAAGAGGTGGATTAGTTTGAGAGAATTTATTTTTATTTATGATTTTCAATATTTTGTTTTGTGTTGATTGTATTAGTTTCATATTATTATCGTACGCACTACCTCAGGCAATTACCCCATAATTGATTAGACTATGAAAGAAAGCATAATATATTATCATTAATGTTTTTGTATCCATCATATTTTTTATCTTAGCAAAGACAAAGATTAGGTATTTGGTTTTTTCAATGATACATCTTATGTGCTTATCCCAATTCATATTGTAGTCGAAATACAGCCCTAAGTATTTATGATTTTCAACTCTTTTTATTAATTGCGTTCCTATTTTGATGTTTAGTGTGCCAGGCACACTATCACAGTAGTTTCCGAGAGTCATATAGACCGTTTTGTCTATATTTAGCGACAGTTTATTTTGTGCAAGCCAATTGGCCACATGATTAAGGTAAGCACACATTTTTTCCTGAGCTGAGGACCACATGTTATCACTTGATATGATAACCGTATTATCAGCATAGGACATGATTGTGTCATTTTGCATACTTCCTAGTAAGTCATTAACATAAAGTATAAAAAGTAATGGTCCTAATATAGTTCCTTGGGGAACACCCGTCGTAAATTCTTTATATTCACTTTTACAGTCTTGAATTTTTACTCTTTGCCGCCTATCTGTGAGATAGCTAGTCATAAGTTTTAAGGCACTACACCTTACTCCGTATCGTTCAAGCTTATCTAAAAGATCTCTATGATTAACAGTGTCAAATGCTTTGGCTAAGTCTAGAAAAGCAACAATTATTAGTTTACTTTTATCTAAATTTTCGTATATGATATTTGTATATAATTTAATGGCTCAGTAGTTCCCCTATTTTTAACGAAACCGTATTGATTTTATGATATTATGTTATATTTTTCAAAAAAAGTGGTATAATCTATTATAAATTATTTTTTCAAAAATTTTCGCAATGTTCGATATTAAAGAGATTGGTCTGTAATTACTGATATAAGATTTTTCACCAGCCTTGTAAATAGGGACTACCTCAGCATTTTTGAGCGCGTCAGGCCAGATAGATTTCACAATACATAAATTGAAGATATATTCTAAGGGCACACATATATATTCCGAGAGAATTTTCAATGATTTAGCGTTAATATTGTCCACACCTCCAGATTTATTTTTCAATGTATTGATTATTTTGTATATCTCAGCAAAATCTGTAGGACGAAAGAAAATGGATTTAGGATTCCTATCTGAAAGTTTCAGGTTATTATTATTTATATTAGCAAATTGAGCACTCAAATTTGGTCCTATTTTGCAAAAATAGGTGTTCATAGCATTTGCTATATCAGTTTTATTTTCGATTTTTTGGTTATTTTCGTATATATATTTCATTGGATTATCATGCACACTATTTTTTCCTAATTTAGTTTTAATTATGTTCCATAATTCCCTAGAGTTTCCGCTATTTCGTTTTACCATTTCCTTTTCATATTTAAATTTCGCTTCTTTAAGGGGATGTGAGTACCGACGTTATTTTTCAAACGAGCATAACTCACGCAAATATCAATAGAATTATTCAGAAAAAAATCTGCATATAGTGTTTGCGTATACGGAGCGCTTGACAGACGTCTTTTTCCAAAAAAATGATAAGAATTTATTTAATTAAATAAAAACCGTACTGTCGGTAAGTAGGAATCTACAATTGACCTACTTTTCAAACGAGCATAACTCACGCAAATATCAATAGAATTATCCAGAAAAAAATCTGCATATAGTGCTTCCGTGTACGGAGTGCTTGACAACTGGCTTTTTCCAAATAAATGTTTGAATGTTGATTTTAAAAAATATTGAAATTAGGGTTGCACATCCCCTTAATAACTTTGTTCAATATCTTAGTGTAATTTGTATACTCTTTTCTTAGGGCTTCAGAAGTCGGATTGTTTTTCCATAAGATATACAGTGTCTCTTTAGTAGTACGCGAGACTATAATAGCACTAGTAATCCAATTTTTTCTCGGAACTTTATTTTTAAATTGTTTTTTGGTAATGGACGCATCAATACAATTATTTATCATATCAATTAATGCGTTAACTTCAAGATTAGGATCCTGCATAGACAATATTGAGTACCAGTTTGAATTATTTGCAACATGTTTTAACTTGTTGTAATTAATTGATTTCATATTGAATTTGTTCGGCTGATTTATTTCTAATTTATCTATAGTTATAAATAATGGGTAGTGATCATTAAATGGATTCATTATTTTAAATGAATTAATATTTATATTTTTAGTTTTTATATAGAAATTGTCGATGCAGGTACCTCTTTTATTGTCAGATGAAGGCCTTGTTATTCCAGAAAAGCATGGCGTAAATTTATGTTCCAAGAGATCATTTAAAAATTCTTGTGTTATAAGGTTATCTGTTGAGTCAGTCTTACTAAAATTTTCGTCTAATATATCAATGTTAAAATCCCCGACTATACAATGGTTCTTAGTATTTAGTTGGTCTCTTAGGAATTTTTTCAGGCTATGAACAAATTCATACTTTTTTATATTGTGTGATCTATAGATCGCTGAGATTCTTATAGTTTCGATGCCAATTAGTTTTATAACCGAGCTTAAGATACGTATGTTGTCGACCACTATAATTTCTGTGTGTTCAGATAGTTCATCCTTTATATACATCATAACTCCATCTGCTTTATTCACTTTACCCTCACTATAGTAACTTTTGTAACCTGATATGTTGTACAATGGAGTATATTGCACATTCCAAGATTCAGTACATATAATGACACTTGGCCTTACGGCTAAACATTCAATAAAAGTTTCAAGTTTTTCAAAGTTTTGTTTTATACTTCTAATATTTACACATAGAATCAAATTTTTACCTTTATCGATACTTTTATTGAGTGTTTGTACATTATCAAAAGCTTGCTCTTCTTGTGAAATAACTTCAAAATTTAGTTGTTGTTGATCCATGTTCAAAATTCAGAAGTTCAGAAGTTGCTGAGTCAGTTAGGTAATACATTTGTGATATGGTTCTGTTTAAATTTATTGGTGAGGTTGTGGCCGATAAGTTATCGGCTGATGTTGCCGGACTGATAATGATTCTACTTTGTCTTCTTGGTGTCGTTACGACCGGTAATTTACCGGTAGCTGTATTAGTGTTTTGTAACTGTGATTGAAAATTTACTTTACCTACATATTTTGGAATGTGCGGTCTCACTGGATAATCTGTTTCAGCAATTAACTTCTTTATCTTTTGAATCATAACCTCGCATTTTTCGGTATCATTTACCACGTGTTTAGTATTATAATTTGTTTTATATTGATGATTACTGTACATACAATTAACACAATTGTATTCGTTTGGGGTAGTACAGTTGATCGGTTTATGTTTTCCAGCACAACGTAGGCAGATTTTCGTATTCTTACACTTTTTACCATTATGACCAAATCCACCACAGTTAAAACACGGGGTTAGATTCAAGTAATCGAACGCTCTGCAATTTTGATAACCAATATGAACTCTATATTAATTATTCACAATTTGATTATATACTTCCGCTGTTGTTTCAATTAGTATAGTGTTAATTTTTGTTTTAATGTTTTCAAATGTATGTAACAGTTTGCATTTGCTGTTTAGGTGTTTGAAGGTACTTTTGTTAATATCTTGCTCTATTTCTTTAATCTCCATGTCTTCAAAATTGTCGAAGCCTGTTATTTTCATCTTGGGATTTTTAATAGATTCTCTTGTTATTTTGTAGTAGGCATTATACTTTTGTTTTAGTACATTCTCAGTTTGCATCAAACTCTCCTCATTTATAAAGCTTATTATGGCTTCATCTTTGTTCTTGATTTTTATACTTTTTGCTTGTATAGATGAATTTTTATTTATATAGTGAGCTATATATGTTTTTATGTTTGGCACATATGTTCCTTTATTATCACTCTGTATTCTTTTCACTATTAGTTTTTGTATTTTCTTTTCTAAATGTTTATCAATTACTACCACTTCTGCAAATGTTTTTTTGTTTTTGGTATAGTTTTCTTTGTCTAAAATTTGGTTTAGCATGAGATTATTGTTGTGTACTTCTGTACTTATTTGTTTTAATAGATTTTTTTCTTCTTCAGGAAAACTTGTCAATTCTTGATTTCCTTTAATTTCCCTAGCTTTTATTAGTAACAATTCTTCTTCAGCTTGTTTTAATTTTTGTTCTGTCTGTGCATTGGTTTTTATTAGTATTTCGTTCCTTGTCATTATCAGATCATTTTGGTTTCTCAAATTTTCTAGTTCCCTCCGTAGTAGCACTGCTGCAACACGTGGGTCTTTAGAGGTTATGTCATCTATATTATGTTCTTCACATATTATTTCTATGGCAGATAAGTAGTTTTGTGTTCTTTTTCTGTTATAATCACTTTTATGGTAGACATTGTTACAAACTACACATATCACAACTGCCACTGGCATCCCGGGATGACATTTGTAATAAATTTCTGGCGGAGGGGTCTGCATAAGCAGCACACCCTCATCCGCCATCTTGGAGATATTAGTATTGCATATATTTAATTCCTTACTAACAATAACCTTAACTTTTGCAAACTTTATAAAAATCTTTCAAAAAATTTTTATGAAAAGAAAATGTTTTTTTTAACAAATTTTATTTTAAAAGATCTACATAATCTTTGAAAAATGTTTCCTCCAAAAAAAAAACACTGCCAAGTCATTGGCACGTAGCTTTCTCCAAATTAATTTATCGTTCCTATATGTATAGCATATAGTTCAAATATAATATATGTTTATTCATTCTACGTGTTTTAAAATGATTTAAAAATTTACATTGATTTAAAAATTCATTAATATTTAAAATTCGACCTTATTCCACTCCGCCGTCGATATATCGCATACAAAATAGTCTATAAATTTCAAACTGAACATGAAGTGTGATTTTTCAAAATCACGATTTTGAAAAAACCGTAAAAAAATGTTAACCTTAAATAGACGATTCTTTTACCTAAAGGACTTATACGATAGAGATACAAACTCTACATTTTCACAAAATTTCAACATGATTAAATTAATTTTTTTTCACTAGTTATCATGCGACAAAGAAATTGACTTTGTATAAAATACGAAAATTTTCAATATCAAATATCTCAAAAAGTAAGCGTTCGATTTTGATGAAAATTAGCACACATATTATCTATATCACATTTGTCATATTGTCTATAAATATGGATCTGATACATAGAGCCGTTCTCGAGAAATTGCGATTTGAGAAAAAGGTTAAAAAAATTTTAACTTCAAATATCTCGGAAATTTATGAATCTATCACTTTGCCCACATAACTAGACCGACAGCTATCCAAAATCTACCTCTACAAGGAATTTTGAAGCGATTAAGTCAAGTTTGCTCCCGTAATCGGTTAATATACAAAACTCATTTTTTCATTTTTCAATATTTACGTGTTGGTTAATAACAAAAGAGCCGTGATAGCTGGAAACTTTTTTTTTTAGAAAATATAGGTATTTTAATTCTCTTTCGAATGCTACCCATTCGATTCAGATACATAGAGCCGTTCTCGAGAAATTACGATATGAAAAAAAGGTTTAAAAAATTTTAACCTCAAATATCTCTGAAATTTATGGACCAATCACTTTGCCCAAAGAACTCAACCAAGAGCTATACAAAATCTACCTCTACAAGGAATTTCGAAGCGATTAAGTCGATTTTACTCTCGTAATCGTTGGACATACAAAACTCATTTTTTTATATTTAAATTTTTTTTTCTAAAAAACTAATTGACAAAATGGATTCAAATTTTTTCAGATTATAGCTATTTATATTCTGCATTATCATGATTTTTTTTTCAAAAAAATTGGCCGTTTAGTTTGGGAGTTATAAGCTTTAAAAAAAAAACACGTTTTTGGTAATAACAAAAGAATCGTGATAGCTAGAAACTTTTTTTTTGGAATATATAGGTATTTTAATTCTCTTTCGAATGCTACCCATCCGATTCAAATATCTCGATCCTATCATTAAAAAAAAGCGAAAAACAATTTTGAGAAAATCGAAAATTCGAAATAAAACAAAAACGCATCGGCCCAATCAAAAGACGGATTATTGACCCGCAATTACAAAAAAAAAACAAAAATAATGAGACCTGTCCGGTTAAAATCGACCGAGTAGAAACTGGGATCGAGGCGTATACACACACACACACACACACGCACGCACACACATACACACACACACACATACACACACACACACACTCACACACACACACACACACACACACACTCACACACACACATATATCCATACAGAGATTTTTTTAAAACCATGTATTTTGATTCCTAACACCTCGGAAAACAATTAAAACATGTTTTTACAACTCAAAAAATTACTATCACAAAGCTTCCTCTAGGAGGAAGCAAAAGCATTAAGAACTTCTTCTCGAAAATATTTGATTTATCATTTATTTAAACTAATTTAAAGTAGAAATAATAATAAAACTTTCTACGAAAGTATAAAATAAGGCAAGTATAAGTTTTTCCTGGAATCTATAAAAATAAAATTAATTATTTTCAGATAACTTTACTATTAATAGTATGAATAAACTAAGTAAAAACTGCATTTTTTTAATTCCAAGATACAAATACTTCTGATCTTGCATCTCACTATTTTCGTGTTTTAATTTGACAAACTTGTGTAATAAATTAATATATTATACAATTTAATTCCAACAACACAATTTGTCTAGTCCTTTATTTCTTCTAATCTCATCTATTCAATAAGCACTCTCTCCAAATGGAAATAATTTTTTTCATGACTGTACAAATAGTATTGTTAATAAAACTTTCTACGAAAGTATAAAATAAGGCTTTCGAGCAAGCATCGCGGCGTTAGCTCAGAGCGCGGGACTACAAACCTCGGATCCGTGTGTTCGAATCCCGCTCGTCGCATATTTTTTACGCGACTTATTCATTTCATTCACTCTATCGTTCTCTCACACGTAATAATAGAATTTACGCACTTTACGCCAATGTGGGCGAAAATCATTTTAATGATGTAACTATGATGCTTTCTTTTTATTTCTAAAATTCATAATAATTTTTTCAGACATTTACGAAAAGTCAAAGCCTACACATCCCTATTTTTCATTATTCTTTCTCAATTTTGAACTTTCTATAGTATATTATGCATCTTGGGAGGACAAGAGAAGTCTAAAGCTGCGCGGGTGGTCCTCCGTTCTCCCATACACACTTGGCGGACTCGACGGGTTGCAGTTCAAGGTGTAGACATGGACATTTTCACATAAATATTCATATGCTTAAAGATCAGGTAAAATGTATAAATGGATTGCTTCTACATATTAAATACTGATTCGTGAATCTATCACTGGTTTTAAATAAAAAGTGCAAAAAGATACAAATAGGTTGCAAAGAAAAATTTAGATAATATAATAACTTTCTACAAAAGTATAAGGTAAGGCAAGTTATGTTCGTTGTTATTATACTGAAACATAACTAATAATATACATTACTTATTTATTCTTATAAATATAAAAATCGGTAATATAACACAATTTTTCAATTTCTTTCTTACGTTCTCTTTAAATCGATAGTCAAGTAATGCAATCAACTCCTACCGAATCAACCATTATGAGTTTTCTAAGAACTGTATTGAAAATGTTCGTGTCGTGCGCACGAAGTACATGTGTACGTGGCGCGCGGCCTTCAACAGCATTTATCGTAACAATCACGAAATAACAAAGCTAATGATAGCACAAAAGAAATAGTTGACTTCAACACTCGTGTTTATCTTATTTTTAATTTATAATTCTATTAATGATCATTTGATAAGATCGGTGTATATAAGGAAGATTTTTTTTTTCATTTTCACTTATTGCAGTCATGAAGGTCTTGTGTATTTTGCTGTGCGTCGCTTTCGTGAGGGGCTTCTATGTAGGTAAAAGAGATTTTAAATAGTACTTTTGTGAATTAAAATAAATTTTTCAATTACATATTATATTGCAATTTCTAATAGATAACAATGGAACACGTGAAGAAAAAATTATTGCAGGAAATCCTGTCAAAATAGAAGATCTACCATATCAGGTAAATAAATATCAACTAAATTTTGTAACATTCATTCCTTTGCAGCAATTTCTTGAATGTCATTGGTTAAAAAATTAATGGATTATTTGATAGATTTGTTAATAGATTTATTTATTAATAGATTGTTGAATAAAATAGTCCATGAACGATGTTAATAGACCTACTTGCTTTATCGCATTATGTATTGAATACATTTCATACAAAACAGTTTATAGAAATTTAAAAGTTTTTTAAGGCGGTCTTACACCTATAGGCCTTTCTGGCCAAAATTACCTAAGCAAATGATAAAAATTATTATTATAGTAAAATAATCAAAATATATTGTAAATATAATTTATTTTGAATAAAATGAGCCAGGCAGAGGTCTTTAAACTCATTTTATCCTCAGTTATAGCATTTTCAAGAAAAAAAGTTTGTCGTAACTTTTCTCTGAGACCGCATGATGGATTTTCATGGCACAAAGTGCAAATTGTTCCTAATTTATGTAGTTATGGGCGTAAGAGTTGCAATTTTAAGGGTTTTGTGTATAAATATTTTTTTCATGGCAAAAACTGATTTTTTTGCAATAATTTTTTGCATTTTTTTGAATTTTTAGGGTTTTTGCCATGAAAAAAATACTTATACATGAAAACCTTAAAATTGCAACTCTTACGCCCATAACTACATAAATTAGGAACAATTTTCACTTTGTTTCATGAAAATTCATCGACCGGTCTCAGAGAAAAGTTACGACAAACTTTAAAAAATTACATTTTGAGAAATAAGCCTGCAAAGAAAAATACCATAAAACTCCAAAAATAATCAGCCATTTATTCCCCATTCTTTTCCTTCTTGAAACTCACTTTCCTGTATATCTGTTATCTGTTCTCCCATATAAAATGGTTAAAACAGAAGCTCTGGCACCTTGCATGCATCCGTTCCATTAAAAGTTACTGCTCAATCTGTTTTTTTTTGTACTTTTGATTCATCCACTGTTAAATCACTTTTTAATACACTATACTGAGTTAGATTATTATTCATAATACTAAGATAAATGTAGAATATGCGCCAGGGCTTATGAAATATGAAATCCCAATAATCCAAATCGAAACTTAAGAAGCCATCACTGTCGTAGAGAAAAGTACATAAGTACATAAAAGCCGATAAGCCCATTTTTTCAATGATGACACATATTAAATATTAAATATATCTTGAATTTAAGCCTGTATTCTTGTGAACAGGCTTGTTGCTTTTATGTGTATAGGTACATCTTGACACTTATTGCGAATCACAAATCTTCTGAAGTGAATTATATATCCTAGTGAGTTAGACTTAATATGTAACTTTCATCTTTCTTAGAAAAAGGATGTATTTATTTTTATGCGATAAAAATTTTTACTGCCTCTTCTTTAAAATACTTAATTCAATCTTGCCAATGCACATGTTTTTCACTATTAATTTTCATACAGAATTCTCATCTTGAACTGAAACTACTTTCCAAATTTAAACAAAGCTGTCACTGCACGCTTGTATTATAATTACACTTACACTTTTCAGACATATATCTTCACATACACAATACATTAAATTTTTAGTCCAAAATTCGCTTATGAATACAAATAATCAAGCACTAAGAAAAAAATCATTCTCTATCTGAAAGCAAAAACTCTGCAAAACAAACTGTTGAAATAACATGGTTATGTATCTTGTCTTATTTGAGATTTTGAGCTGTCTGCTCTGCAACTGTGTTGACACTATGGTATTATAGTTTTATAAGTATATACGTATACAAAAGGGAGTATTAATATAGTAATGTGCTGTCAAATTTCGTTGACGGAATGGTCACTTTATTAGAACAGAAGGGCAAAATTGTCACAACTCAAAAGACGATTCCACTGGATTTCAAATTTCAGAATATGATTTATATTATTTTTATAATAAATTCCGTATTTAAATTTCATTATTTTTTTTTATAATTCTTATACTAATAAGTCTTAAATAATATTTTTTGATATTTTAAAACACATACAAGTAAACGTGTTCCTATATGTATCAGAAACCTATAGAAAAGGCAAAAAAAAGGAATATCAATTTTTTTCGTCATTTTGAAGATAGTAAGCTCTTTTAACCATATCATTTTTAATTTTTTAAAATTTTTATTTAAACTAGTTTTTTTAGGTTCAGAATAACATATATAATTAAAAAATTCAATAAAAAAAAGTTGATTTTTTCAAAATTTTTAGGTGTAAGACCACTTTAAATTAATTCAAGAAAATGTTGAATCTGATTAAAGCTCCTAATGTCTTATATATCAACATAATAATTTCAATATAAATTTTAAGCCCATAGCTCTCAGGATGAAAGTAATTAAATTTCTTTTTAGGCTAGCTTACTTTGGTACCGAATAGACAACTTCTGCGGTGCAAGTATTATACATGAATCCTGGGTTATAACTGCTGCACACTGTGTCAAGTAAGACTTCATTTAATTTTTATAATTACATTAAGTATTTCTATATAATAAAACTTCTTACAAAAAATTAAATTAATCTCTTCATTGCAAAATAGAAGTGGATCGTATATATCAGTAAGGACTGGCAGTGGGTTAAGAAAAACTTTAGGTGGATTACACACAGTTGAGACAATTATAATCAATGATTTTAAGACCAATGGCCAAAACGACATTGCTTTAATCAAGGTAATTAAATGTGTTTATTTTGCCTGTAAATTACTTAGAAAGGATTTAATTTAGATATAATATCACTATTCATGACAATGTTAGTATTTCAATATGTGTAATAATAGTTTTATACAACTTCGAAACTTGTTAAATAAATTTTTTAATTTTTGATTAAGAACTAAGAACTTGTGACTAACACGAATATTCTCATTATATTTTTCATCCAGCTTTCAGATCCTATTCAATTTAATAAGAAACAACAACCTATAGAACTTGCAAAGCCACACGATATTCCAAGAGAAGGTGAATTGATGCGGATTTCTGGTTTTGGAAAGATAGGGGTAAGTTCTTATCCTTCACAGAGAAAGGTGTTCTTTTTTTCTAGAATTTCTTTAGTTAATTTAATTAACTATTTTTAGCGACATATGGAGAAAAGTGACGTTTTGAAGGCTGCATACGTACCTATAGTGAATCAAGAACATTGTGAAAGAATTTACAAGTCAGATCCCATAACCGATAGTATGTTTTGTGCGGGTAATGGAGACGCTGATGCTTGCTATGGTGATTCTGGTGGACCTGGTGTTATTCATGGTAAACTCTATGGAATCATTTCCAGTGGTTCAAATTCTGGATCGAGCATATTTCCTGGACTGTACACTAGGGTGCACAAATACTATAATTGGATTGAAAAAAAAACTGGACTCAAATTCTAAAATTTATACTTGTTTTACATGATAAAAATAAAATTTTGAACATAAAGAAAAACTTAAGGTTGATTCTTCCTGCTAATAACGACACACGATTAAATAATGAACGATTACTCCCAAAATAACTATGTGGAAAATACACCAAAATTTTACGGTTGACGTAAATTCAATTCGTAAAAAAAATTTCTTTTCGAGACACCAAATCTACCTTCTACATTTGATTTTTCTATTACTATATATCATATCCAACAATTCCCACTTAGGACGTAACGTTATACTTTATGCCGTTGATGCGAAAACTACTATTTAATAATCATCTTTCTACAAAAAAACCTGTGTTAATTTTTTTTATGGTTGAAGATTGTTTTGAGATGTACGAAACCAATACCTAACTCAAACTGAACAAATTATGAATGATATTTAATCATTCAGATTTCAGATCTCAGTTAGAATACTATTTACTACCAAGGAGAATGATTGTAACTTTCCCACAGAAAAGTCTTGACTATTTTAAAATAGATACGCTATACGATTATTTTGTATGTTCAATATTATATATAATCTTAAAATTTGTACATCTATTTACGTGTTAGATTGCTTTAATAAACATAAAATCAAAAATCCGCAGAGGAGAGGGACGAAGGAACAAACCGTTTTTTATGTACGTACTGAAACGTGCCGTCCATATTTTTACTCATATAGAACTCGTTTCTCTCGTCTCTAAGACACTTATCAAGCAACAATAGATTTAGATCCGTAGTGTGGGAATATAATATGTACATAACATGGCCTTGTCCACACTACTTTATCAAGTAATCACTTTAATCGGTCAGTTACTGTATTCTAGCATTATTGTTTATTTATTTATTTTATTTGATCTTATCTACCCGATTATAATAGAAGGATTCTAATTTATTATATGAATGAATGCATGGATATTTGATTAAGTGTGGATATTTTCTTTTACGTATTAATCTGCATCGTACTGATTGACTAGATAAGTATTTCTCTATCATTTATCATTTAATCAACTTATTTTTCGAAATATTTTATGTGCGATTTCGACAGCGATACACATGTATGCGTATCGACAATGCATATTACCATGATTGTGATAGTTTTGTAAATACTGAAATAAAAAGCTATGCTATTTAGCTTATCGTAATTTTTTCCTTATACTAGTCCTGGCTTGATATAAACCGATTTCAATAACTCTTAGTAACACTTATGTTCACCTAATATTATTTGACTTTATGCTAATGTTCATAAAGCGGAACCTATAAAAAAAATATAGCTCTAATAATCTTAGAAGTCTTTTTTCGTCACCATGAAGGTTCTTTACTTTTTGTTGTGTTTAGTTTACACAAACGGCTTTTACATCAGTAAGATTACAATTTCAAATCATGGAGAACTTGAATTATTGAGAGTTGCCTGAACAATAGCTAAAGTTTCTATAAAATTTCTTTGAAATATTTTATTGTTTTTTTATTTAATTTATAGAAATTATCAGTTAAAAAAATAACTTTATTATACTTTTTGAAAATAAATGTAAATTGATTAACCTGCTTTTTATGATACAGATGATAGTGGGACAACCAAAATTGTTGGAGGAAACTATATGGAAATAGAATATGCGCTTTATCAAGTATTGTTTTTAATAAAAATATGAATCAATAAAGGCATAAAAAGGTATATAAAAATGAAATTTTGAATTCTAGGCAATGCTGTATTCAAAAGGTGTTTCTAGGTATATGCGGTGCATTAATCATTGCAGAATCTTGGATTCTCTCGGTTGCGCATTGCATGGGCTTCATTGAAAGGTATTTATTATTATTAAACATCATTTCTTCTCATTTATATTTATGAAACGCAATCATTATATAATTTTATTTTTTCTATGGCAGAAACAAAAAAGGTTTGGTGGTGCGCGTAGGCACTACAGAATTGCTAGGCGTAGGTGAGAGAAAATAAGAATTTTTCATGTAATGAAATAATAATTTTCGAACCATTTTTGTGAACATTGTGTTTTTTACAGTTAAAAAGTATGATCGAATATAGGTCTAAAAAAGCAATTCCTCTCGCTAGACCTGATGATATTCCAGAAAGTGGACAATTGATGCATATTACGGGTTTTGGTAAAACATCAGTAAGTTAAAAGTTTTTATTTAATATAGGGCGTTTCACGTTAGATCTTACAGGCTGGCCTAGGGGCGCGAAAACCACCAATTTTTCAACACTTATTTTCACTACTAGAACCATAACATGACGAATTAGTATTTTCAAAAATTAACTTTTTTACGCCGATGTAACTTTTAAAATATGAAAGAGTTTTATTTTTCTCGAGCGCATAACCGGTAAAGATGTCTGCTATACGAATGAAAAAAGGAGCAATCTACAAGAGGTAGTCATGTTTTTTTTTTTCATTTGTACGGCAGATGTGACACATGCTGTTTTTCGTGAAAATATCAAAATTATAAACTAATATAATCATCAAAAAGCTGAGAAAAAATTGTGTCGAAAATATATGTTAAAAGTTTTTTAAAACATTTATTGTAATGTTAAAAATTAGCATCCAAAACGAAAGGTTTTCGCGTTCACGGACGGGTCTTGGTCTCATATATTCTTCGTAATCGTCTAGTGTAGTACTTTTGTTTATCCCCCTACAGCCTATTTAGCCCAGTAAGTGACCTATATGATGCCCAGTCTCGGATTAGTTCGTTGAGCCTAAGGATCTTTCCCTAGGGCAAAGACTTGAAGGTTTTTGCTGCATTGGCTTCAACGGGCATCCGGTGGCCAAATTTGTTTTAAATCATATTTGACACACTGTTAACGATCATAGAAGTTGTATAAGTATACAGCGGTACTTGACTTCTGTGATCGGTCGAGGTGCAGTTGCGCTATCCTACCAAAGTACCGGTTTTGGTCATTATATCTTTTCAATGTCATTTCAATGTCAAATTCAATATCACTTGTTCTAATATAATCATGAACATAACTTTTATAGGTTGATGGAAGTCCATGATATCATCTGAAGTCAGCATATGTGCCAGTGTTAGAAGAAAGTGAGTGTGAAGCAGCGTACAAGCATCGTCCTGCAACCGACAATATATTCTGTGCTGATGGCGGAGATGCTGATGCCTGCCAAGGTCATTCAGGTGGTCCTGGAGTCGTCGATGAAAAAGTATATGGTATAGTTTCTGCTGGTTCATCGTGTGGTTCAGCAAAATTCCCAGGAGTTTATACAAGAGTTCACAAGTATTATGATTGGATCATGGACGTTACCAATAACTTAAATCAGCTACTTAATTTCATAAAACTAAAATTTATAATATATATGTACAGAGTGTTGGAAATGTTCGGGACCCCCTTGATTTTGGAAACAACTACCTAAAAAAATTACATGGACTGGAGACATGCGATAATCACTGCAATTGTTACGCTTAAAACAAGTAACATGTGATACAAAATACGCATGACTCAAATCCATCTATTTATCGCAACGAATTTCTCTCCATGTAGGTCGATAGGATTTTCTACGAGGACTCCAATGATGACCTTGAATTTGACCTTGGACGTTTCGCTCAAGGTCATTTGAAGCTCAACTTCATTTTTTCAAATAGGAACTCCTATTTTTGACCTTGGATTCTAAAAGAGCACGAAATTTTACGTACGGATGTGTACCCATGTCATGGGTTAAAATCACCTCCAAAGGTTTTACAGAGGTCAACCATCTACGGTCTTGCCCTTGGTCTTGTCTTAAGTGGTTGGGCCGTCCATGATCTTGCCTTAACTGGCTGGACCGTCCATGGTCTTGCCTTAACTGGCTGGACCGTCCATGGTCTTGCCTTAACTGGCTGGACCATCCATGATCTTACCTTAATTGGCTGAACCATTGATGTTCTTACAGCTAGTTGCTGAATTGTTTCCGTAGTTGTTGGTAAAATTATTGTATTCGTAGTTTCGAACTCAACAACTGTCAATTACACAATTTATCATGAGAACGAAAATTCATTGGCTTTCTGCTACTAAATGGATATTTAACCCCTAAACGACCTCCGTTCGTCATTTTGACCCATGATATGGGTAGATATCTGTAGGTAAAATCTCGTACTTTTTTAGAATTCGAGGTCAAAAATAGGGGTAACTATTTGAAAAAATGAAGTTGAGCTTCGAATGACCTTGAACGAAACGTCCAAGTTCAAATTCAAGGTCACCATTATAATCCTCGTCGAAAATCCTATCGACCTAGGTGGTCATCAATATTTTTTAGGTAGTTAATTCGAAAATCAGGAGGTTCCCTAATATTTCGAACACCCTATGGGTCGTTCTCTGGGGAATCGACAGGTTAAAAATTTTTTTTCTTTCATAACCACCTAAATCGCTTCATAACAACCCCATAAGTTCACCTGAATTTTTTCAGATTTTTTGCACAGATAGTTTTTGAGTGGCAGAGGGTCAAACTTAGTGATTTTAGCATTTTTTGCAATTTATGCCTTTTTTTCAATGATTTATAGCTCCTCAGGGATGCATTTTTGATAAAGGTACACTATATACCATTTTTTAGGAAATTTTCCAAATATTTCAAATAAAATATTTTCAAGGCCATTGAAAGCAATTTGAATTGTACTAGAGCTATTTTAAAACGTAAAATATGAAAAAATAAGGTTTCGATCAACAGTACCAAAACCAAAAAATTCACGAAAGTAGTTTTTTTTATAACAAAAGTACCTGCCCCTATCCGAGAACAGGCCAAGAGCTCTATAAAGAGGTAAAAAATCAAGAGAACTTGATATATGGCTAAAAAATAAGGCAAGTATCAGTTTTTCCTGGAATCTATAAAAATAAAACAAATAAATAAATCTATATATTTTCATATAACTTTACAATTAACAGTATTGTCAATTTATCATCATACCTAAAAAATATACGTTTGATTATATTATTTCAAAAAAGTTTATTAATGTAATCATTTTATCGAGCTCCTTAAAAAAACATTCAAATTTAAAACTTTTGTGAATAATTATACTACCATTTAATAATGTTATTAATAATATACTATAACACCCTCTCATAATGTTTTCACACTATGTAATTATTATTTTCTCTTATAAAGTTGTTAAATCTATCTAAAAAAAACTTTTTACAAAAGTTTAAACTAATGCAAGTATTAGTCTCTCTCTTCCTCCCTCTCTATCTCCCTCTCGCCCTCTCTCTCTCCCTCTCACCCTCTGTCTCAATATCTGTCAAACTCTGTACCAAAAACTTTAATGAGAGTTTAAATATTTTTTCAAAACAATCAGCACGTTCTTTAAAAAACTAATTTTTTAAGTATATTCTAACAACACAATTTGTCTATAGTCCTTTTATTTATTCTAATCTCATCTATTCAATAAGCACTCTCTACAAATGGTAATAATTTTGCTTCCTCCTAGAGGAAGCTTTGTGATAGTAGTTTTTTGAGTTGTTGTAAAAACATGTTATAATTGTTTTTCGAGGTGTTAGGAATCAAAATACATGATTTTTGAAAAATGTCTGTATGGATGTGTGTGTGTGTGTCTGTGTCTGTGTGTGTGTGTCTGTGTGTGTGTACGTCTGGATCTTAGCTTCTACTTGATTAATTTTAACCGGACAGGTCTAATTTTTTTGTTTTTTTTGTGTGATGGCGGGACAAAAATTCGTTTTTTGATTTGCCGATGTGTTTTTGTTTTATTTCGAATTTGCGATCTTCTCAAAATTGATTTTTGCTTTCTTTTAAGGATAAGATCGAGATATTTCAATTGAATGGATAGCATTCGAAAGAGCATTAAAATACCTATATTTTCTAAAAAAAAAGAATTTCTCTAGCTCTCACGGTTTTTTTGTTATTAACAAAAACGTGTTTTTTTTCTTTAAAAAGTTTATAATCCCTAAACTAAACGGTCAATTTTTTTGAAAAAAATCATGATAATGCAGAATATAAATAGCTATAATCTGTAAAAATTTGAATCCATTTTGTCAACTAAAAAAAAACTAATTTTTTTTTTTAAGAAAAAAATTGAAATATAAAAAAAATTAGTTTTGTATGTCCAACGATTACGAGAGTAAAATTGACTTAATCGCTTCGAAATTCCTTGTAGAGGTAAATTTTGAATAGCTCTTGGTTGAGTTGTTTGGACAAAATAATTAATCCAGAAATTTCAGAAATGTTTGAGGTTAAAATTCTTTTAACATTTTTTTCAAATCGTAATTTCTCGAGAACGGCTACATGTATCAGCTCCAAATTTATAGACAAATTTATATCTGATATAGATAATATGTGTGCGAGTTTTCATCTAGATCGTACGATTACTTTTTGAGATATTTGATTTTGAAAATTTTCGTATTTTACAAAGTCATTTTCTTTGTCGCGTGATAACTAGAGAAAACAAAAATTGGTTTAATCGTGTTGAAATTTTGTGAAAATGTAGAGTCTATATATTGGGTATACAAATAAGTTTCCGCCGTTTTTAAGAGATGGCTCCACCGACAAGATTACTTTGAAATCGTCAGATGTAAAATGTCACATAGAAAGTTTGGACACCTGGCAACAACATAACCTTAAAATACTATTGACTTTGTATTGGCAGTATACATTTTTTTTTGTTCGAAAATGTCGAGTTTTGTACCGAATAAGCGTCATTTGCGGGAAGTTTTGATTTATTTATTTCATTTAAAGAAATCTGCTGCTGAGGCGCATCGGTCGCTTGTAGAAGTTTACGGTGATGCTGTTTTAAGTGAGAGAAGTTGTCGTGAGTGGTTTCAAAAGTTTAAAAACGGCGAGTTTGACGTGGAAGATAAAGAACGCGAAGGAAGGCCAGTCAAGTTTGAAGACGCTGAGTTAGAGGCATTATTGAACCAAGACTCATGCCAAACTGAAGAGCAGCTCGCAGAAAACTTGGGAGTGACTCAACAAGCGATTTCACACCGTCTCAAGACCATTGGTATGGTACAAAAGCGAGGAAATTGGGTTCCGCATGAACTGAAACCCAGAGACGTCGAGCGCCGTCTTTTCACGTGCGAACAACTGCTCCAAAGACAAAGTCGAAAGGGTTTTTTGCATCGAATAGTGACGGGGGATGAAAAGTGGATCTACTACGACAACCTAAAGCGTAGGAAATCATGGGGTAAGCCCGGCCATGTACTAATTTCAACGGCCAAAAATTGGGACGATTCATGGGTAGCCTCAAAAGATGAAGAGTTTTTTCCACGTGACATCCGAATGCTGCCAGAAAGATGACAAAAAGTAGTAGCCAATGATGGACAATATTTTGAATAAAATGTAACGTATATTTTTTTTACAATAAATTGATAATTTTCATAAAAAACGGCGGAAACTTATTTGTATTTACAATATTATCGTATAAGTCCTTTAGATAAAAGAATTGTCTCATGATTTTTAGAGATATTTAAGATTAAAATTCTTTTACGGTTTTTTTCAAAATCTCAATTTCTCAATGACGACTTCATGTATCAGCTTTAAATTTATAGACTATTTTGGATGCGATATAGGCAATACCTGTGTAAAATTTCATTCAGATTATATGGTTATTTTTTGAGATCTTTGATATGTAAAATTTTAGTATTTTTGAAAATGACTTTCTTTGTTGTCGCACAATATAACTACATTAAAATTGTTTTACACGCGAGGTACGAAAAGTTCTATTATGTCAGTCAAGTTAACTTATGGCCGGTACTTGACTACAATAAATTGATTTCAGTACTTTCTTGTGTTTAATTTGTATAGAAGAATGAAGAAATTTGAATACATTTCTGAGAACATAGTCATGCAGTTGTTTCGGAGGGTGGTTTGCATTACTTGACTATCGATAAGTAATTTCACAACTTTCGTTTGTTTGATTTGCAGTGAACAATTTGAATGTACTTACATATAATTTGTACATCATACATTGACTCAAAGAAGTAAAAAACTTTTTTACTAGTATTTATTTGATTTCTTTTAAAAAATCATATTATTTTATAGATTATAGTAGAAAGTTTTATTAACAATATTATTATTTGTACAGTCATGAAAAAAATTATTACCATTTGTAAAGAGTGCTTATAGAATAGATGAGATTAGAATAAATAAAAGGACTATAGACAAATTGTGTTGTTAGAATATACTTAATTACATATAAATTAAATATGTATGTAATTTTATGTTATGATGAAAACGAACTTCCACTTTTCTGTCGTATAGAACACATATTTTAAATTGACATTGAAAATATTTATTTTGGCACTCAAAAAGGTCGTTCAGTAAATTTCGAAGAAAAATTTCATTCGTATGAAATTTCTGATCTTGATGATCATTGCATCATTGCGTATATATTGAAATGCTGTTCCCGTTTACGATTATTAGCCAAAAAATTTCTAATGGACTTCAGTATGTTATGTTGCGAAGTACTATGTGAAAAAAATATTTTTCATTTAATAAATATTAGTACCAAAAAACTATTCACTTGTTTTTTTTATACCTTGATCGAAATGTTTAACGTATTGATTAAGTACACGTAAAGATAGCTATCATCATGAATATAATGGTTTGATCTCCATTAGCATAATTTATTTTTCTGTATTGGATAGTTAATTTAAAGAAATACCATAGGTATGTAATATAATATTTTTAAATGAATTTAATTGATTAGTTTTACAATATTTAACAGTGTTGTAGTAAAACATCGATTAACTCGTTAACTCGAAGCCCTTATCATTGAGAATGGCTTTCAATTTCTTCTAAAACAAAGGGGAATAAATACGAAATACATACACTCAGATAAAAGTTCATTGGTAGCAAATGGAATCCTTTTGATCCAAGAGGAAAATAATATTGTTTTGGTTGCCAAAATTAATTCCTCTTGCCACAAGAGAAAAATCCGTTTCTGACAAATTATTCTTGTACAAAAAGGATTCCTCTTCAAGGAAATAAAAGGTCTAGTTGACCAATAGGAAAATCCTCTCCAACCAAAATCGTTTTGTATGAAGAAGAAACCTCTTGTCCCCCGAGAAAAAAGTTCAAACGTATTTTCTATTTAAATAAAAAAAATGTTACTTCTATTAATTTTATTTATTTTAACTTTTATTTTATTATTTATATTTTTTATTATTTATATTTTATTATTTATATTTTTTATTATTTATATTTTATTATTTATATTTTTTATGTATTTTATTTTATTTATATATTTTTTTTATTTTAATAATTAATTAATATTGGTTAATTTCGTGAAAAAATCGAAGAAAAAATGTTTTCTAGGACAGTTCTGGAAGTGCAGTGACTGGGAATCGAACCCTCGACCTTTGAATTGGGAAGCCGGTACCTTAATCACACGTCTAACTAAGCTTCTGACAGGGAGTATATAAAGGCAATATATATTTCAGAAGAATCAACTGATTTTTAAAAATTCATATCTCGACAGTTACTTAACTTGAATAGATAATTCTTCTTTTATTCATTAAATGTTGTATTCATACTTTCCATAAGTATATAACTAATAGTTACCTAATTGTCTTGTAATTAATTATATGATTAATTATTTGTAGTAATTACTCTTATGTCCTCTTGTCACAAAAGGAAAATCATTTTGTAGTAAAAACTTTATGAACATGGTCCATTCTCAAGAGAAAAATCCTCATTTAGCAAGATGATATCATTTTGTCTAAAAAGGATTATATTTGTGGGAGTAAAAAATAAGAGTTTGGCACAAGAAAAATATAATCTTGAAACAAAAAATTAATTTTTTTCCTCAAGAATAATATGCTAGATTTAAAACGATAATCGTTTTACTGCGAGAGGGTTTTGAGAAAAGGATTTTCCTCTTGCCACTAGCTGATCATTTCTCTGCGTGTATTGTATCGCTCATTTGACTTCTTTGAATACGAAAGAATACGGTAAGAATGCGATCGAACAGGGTAGAATTATAAAATTAATAAATTTCTATGTTTTAAAGCTTTCGAAATAAACTGAATCCCCCAGGATACCTATATATCTACAACGGGTTAAAAAAAATATTTTCGAAATTTTTAAGGTTACTTTAACTAATAGAATTAGTAATTGTTACCAATTAATTTCTTACTGTAACTAAAAAATTGATAGCTGTTCCAACTAAAATAAAGTAGTTGATGTAACTATATAATTGCTCGTCGTAACTAACTTTTGAGTAGTTACGGTTACCAATTTTTTCTCCAACGACCCAAGAAATAAATTGGTTGTTTTAACCATTACCAACCGATTACCAATTATGTTGCTTAGGCCAACTATTTATGCTTAGTTGTGCCATTTTAAGTAATTTTAATACTTAGGGTAACCCACTTTTTTCAGTGAAAGACATATTTAATCTTCTTTTGCATATTATGATAATATGAACATTTACTTATATTCATTACGTAATGAATATGAATAAATACTAACATAAACATTACTAGAAGTCATTTTTGAGATAAATCAAAGAACTGATAATATAGTCGATATGAAAGTCTAGTATTCTTTGAATCCAGACCATTCTGAATAAGCTGTACCGATGACCCCATCAGTTATTCTTGGATTGAAATGCTCATTTAAGGAAGTGGATTTAACATTTCTTATCTTATATTAATGCAACGAAAACTAGCTAGAAATAGTATATCGTTCAATGACATAAAAATCCTATAAAATTATCTGTTGTTCATAAATGTATTAGTCCCCTTATAATTATTGCATAAAAGAAATCTTAAACATATATATTTAATAAAATTTAAGAACGGATTTACTCAAGTTTCTTAATAATTATATTAACTGTTAGCTAAGTATTGTTCATAATTTTTAACAACTAGTTTTATGTTTAAAATGTAATTTTTTTACTACCCCGATACCTATAGTTAAGTATATTACTTTTGAAAGGGTTATTTAAAGAAAACGGTAACGTAACAGTATTCCACGTTTTATATTCCTTGCATTTTAACGTTATTCTTTATTATAGTTTAATATTTTATTTAGTCTTGCATGAACAATCGCTATTAAATTTCAAAGACTTTTTCTATAAATATACTATCCGTTAAAAGTGTCTTTCCATCCGAAAGAAAGAAAATAAATGGCGCATAATGTACAAATAAACTTTTATTATATTTTCTTTATGTTTACAGCCACATTAAAAATTAATTTTTTCCTCTTCCGTCGTTGCCAGGACTACATCATGGCGACGACTTAATTGAAGACACAAGATACAGTTTCCTTAAGAGACAATAAAAGAAAGTTCAAAGACAGCTAGAACACCTAGAACGCAATAAAAACTAGAGAAAGACTCGGCGCTCATACATAGTTCGATAAAAACAGAATGTAAAACGCTAAATGGCCTCTGTTCGATTTTCTCGTGGTATACAGGCTCGACTTGTTTTTCCTTCTACCATTATATACATCTAACAAATCTCAACTCCTCTATACGCATGTGCACAAAGGTCACTGAACCTCTAGAAGAGACACGAGTCTACGGCAGTTTTCGCTCGAGCAATTTTCCAACCCTCCTCGCGCGATAATAGAAGAAAGTCGAGAGCGCGTGCGAAATAGCGTATTTTGCAAATACCTTTGTTGAATGAAAGAAAGCGATCGTTAAAAAATCGTAAAGCCGCAAGAGGGAATAGAGCCGCTCGAGTTAATAACCGAGAGTCGATGGCGCGCAGCAATAAAAATGGAAAGTATAAAAATTCGCCGCTGCTTTGGGACGAGGCCGATAAAACCCGGCGAGGCAGTTAAAGCGCGCTCGATCGTTGTCGAGAGCTGTTTAATGAATGTGCAGTATAAGGGACAGGTGTAACGAGAGGTGACATTGTTTCGCGCGCGCCCGCGACGGAACTGCTGCAGGTGCGCACGCGCTTCGAGAGCCACACAGTGCAGGTAGGGATAATTCGAAATCGTGCGCGCACTCGACCTTGAAGCGGGGAATAAATTTCGAGGATTGTATAATAGGAGTGGGCGGGCTGAACGTGCGGGTATAAAATTCGATCATACAGCGGACTGAACAGAGCTATAGTGTGATAAAGCTAAGGTGTATCTTTAGATAATTGTGAGGGAAGAGAATATTAGAGATAAAAAATGGATTGTAAAAATTGAGATTACGATCGACATCATATATGAGGATATTTTTTTCGTGTCCACACTTAGAGGGTTCAAAAAATTAAAAAAAAAAATTTTGAATGCACACCTTTGCGACAAGTTTTTTCTCATTCTATAGGTCATAAAATATACGAAAAAACTCGTGAACATTAGAAAACGGTCTTGCGACCCCGTTTTAGAAAAAAATCCATTTTTCTTACAGAAATTTAACATGGGAAAAATGGACGAAAGGTAGTCACTGATGATGAGCCAATAGTAAGCTTTTAAACGTGCCAACAACTATTCCACAAAAAAAAAATGATTAAAGTAGAAGAAAAGAGCTTTAATTTAAGCGAAAGATCGTTAAAATAGGTCGGTTCGGCGCAAAATTGCGTGCATTTAAAAATCGTGATAAAATGACCAAAAATGAGCGATTTTTCCCGAATCCACGTAATTCAATCATTTTTGGTCATTTTTCGCGATTTTCAAATGCACGTAACTTTGCGCAGAACCGACCGATTTTAACGATCTTTAGCTTAAATGAAAGCTCTTTTCTTCTACTTTAATGGCTTTTTTCATGGAATATTTGTTGGCACATTTAAAAACTTACTATATAGGCTTATCATCAGTGACTACTTATCGTCCATTTTTCCCATGTTAAATTTCCATAAGAAAAATGGATTTTTTTCTAAAACGGCGTGACAAGACCGTTTTCTAATCTTCACGAGTTTTTCGTATATTTTATGATGTATAGAATGAGAAAAAACTTGTCACAAAGGTGTGCCTTCAAATTTTTTTATTTTAATTTTTTAAACCATCTAAGTGTGGACACGAAAAGAATATCCTCATATGCTAAAGTTAATGCTGAAGACGTTAAATTAATTTTATAAGCGGGCATTTTCATGATAGCTCGTTAGAGGTTTCGAAGGGTATTGATTTCGATAATAACGTTAAGTTACTATAATAATTGGCTTTGCTCAAAACAGTTTAAGCAGAAAATATTCGATTACACTTACAATTTACCGATTATGCAGTTTCAGCGCATTGATTACTGCCACATATCTATATATATATGATATTAGAGATTTGCTTTTCTGGATTCTTATTTTTAAAAATTAACTAATTATTTGTTATTAATTATTTGTATCTGCGCGAATTAGTCTTTTTGGTGAAATATAATGAAATTAAGTTTTTTTTTTAATTTTACAAAGAAACGTTAAAATTAATACGATTCAATTCGCCTTGTATATTTATTTATCCCCGCGATGAAGTAATGTAATTCAAACATTATCCAACGCAACTCGAATCACGCAGCCTTTATTCATGACGAATTTCCGACATAGCGCACGGCTTTTCTTGCAACTACGCCTTCGCAATTATGTATCTACTCTTCTCACCCAGCCCACGTAAATCTTTATACCGTTGTCATTTCTCTGCATTCGAGTAGACATGCCAACAAAAAATAAACCTACACTTACTATTTATCCGGCACTCTTTCATATACGCCACAAAAGCCGCTTCTCCAGCACACTGTATTGTCGCCGGGGATTGTCCCGGAATTTGTGCGTGAAAGAGATAAATTATTTAATGGAGATGCGCAGGGAGATTCCTTATGAATTTTAAATTTTCATGCGTATAGAAGAGGAACAGAGGGAGGGAGAGGCAGGTAAGCCGATGACGCGCCCCCCCCGGCGAGAGGGAGAAGTGTGTTAATGCCGTAATTATGCGAAGCCCTAGTTTCCCACCTTTGACCGCTGAGTTGATACTTTTTGCTCTTCTTCGCGGCTGCTTTCTCGTCGTGCGCCCGGCGTTGTTGTTGTGTATGTAGAGAGGAGTTATGTGATGCTTGGAGCGGCATCGAGGAGGTGCTCTTAACGATAAAAACTTCACAAATTTGTTTTTTTCGATAAATGAGTTTGCATTGATTGCAAAATAATTTTGTATGGCCTTTATCGTTAAAATAATCAAATATATTAATTAAAAGAAAACAAAATTATAAATACTTTATTATTGATTACAAAATTCATTCTATAGTCAGTTACGACTGACACAGGTAAAAAAAACAATATAAACACCATTTGATTTACTAGTTTGTTGGTTGGTTCAATAAATTAGTTCCCTCAAGTTGTTATTATATACTACATTAAGACGTAACACGCAACGCAGTAGCTATATATGGACTGATTGCAATTTAAGTAACTCACCTGTAATAGAAAACGGAAATTACCTTTATTTCCGTACATTTGAATTCTTATTACGGATAATAAAAAGTTTATTATTTATACGTAAGATTCAATAATGTTCTGTAAATCATAAACTCCTTATTTCGATATGAAAAACGACAGCAGGCAGAATCATCCAAAAGGCAGAAATAAAATATACGACACGGGCCGCTGGCGACAGCAACATACCAGAAACAAGGAAAGTTATGAACCTACATACACACGTGTACACATAAACTACACCTATGCAAATGTTCGATACCAAACGACAGAGCTGCAGAAGCCACTGTTCCAAACGTTCCTATTGATTCTGCAAGGAAGCTCTCCGCGCGGCACAGTGTTTCAATGCGGGGAAAAATGATACTACGACAAGGAAGAATGAGAAAACCGTTCGTCGCGTTGTATTCCTTCCTTTGCGTTGGATGATTGCCGCCGCGAGATGGAGGTGGAAGATTAATCGCTGACGCGTTGCGAGATTGGCAAGAGAAAACGCGTTGTTCGCGTGCGTTCCGCGTTTTCGAATTGTTTCTGTGTGTTGTGCGGTATATGCAAATGCGAAGTATACGAGGAGATGAGCCATTAATTACTTTCGAAGTGATGACAGATATTTACGGGGTTTATGTGTGGGAATGATTGGCTAATTCCTTGTTTTGGACGTACGACGATGAAATATTAAGGAATTTTCATACCTGTTATATGAAGGAAATATTTTACAATTTAATAAAAAGACGCATAGAAGAATCAATATTCTTCACTGAATATATTCAAAGTATCTCAAGATTTCACATTCCACGGATATTTTTCGCAGTGTACAGGAAGGTTGATTTTTCATTGTTAGCAAGAGAAAATTTCAAAGAAACTACATAGCAGAAGTCTCTCTACAGAAGAAGGAATAATATCATATCATATTTATTACATTCATCAAACGATCGTTTTCATTTTAATATATTTCTCGCATACCAGTAATTTTAATGGAAAATATGTTATTTGTATGTACACGACATTTGATTCGCGTCTTTCTTAATCGTGTTCTTCTGAGCCATACACTTTGACAAAACGTATCCCAAGACCCCACAGCGAAATCTCCTCTCGAGTGCAATTTAACGAGTGTCGTCAAACCAATTCATCATCGCCTCGGCGGTTTTGCACGTTTCAACGACCGACGACGAATGAAAGCGGAAAGAGCAATAAAAAGACGGAGAGGAAAAGCATCGTCGAGGCGAGCGTGACGAACGATAAACAGCTTGAAAATGAAAATGCGTGCGGGTAAAAGTGCAATAATCGCGTCGACGAAAAGAGAGAGAAATAACGCGACAAAACTCCAGTCTCATTCGCCTTCCGGTATATGCATGGGTACGCGCGATTCTCTCGATTAGCGGAAGCGCGAATTCGTTTCAGGAGTGGTACGTTTTACGAGCTCCTGCTGACAAATGGCCAATCCTTCATCGTCGCACGCGCGCGCGATGATGCCGCGTTAACGGCCGCGTGTACGAGAGCGGAGAAAAATACGCTGAGAGAGGTGTTGCGTTGATTGCGGATGAGTCGCGCGTGCGCGAGGTGAGAGGTAGAAGAGGCTGAAGAATAATTTCGAGAGAGGTTTGTTTATGTTTGATTTTAGTGCTGAATGATTGGCGAGTAAGGTTTAAGAGCTGATACAGGCTGAAATGAGTGTAATATTTATTGCTCGTGAGTGTGGAGTAAAAGACAGACGATGATGAGGCCACAATTATGGAACTTTGAATAGAAAACTGTACAGCTTTTGTTTGAAAATTTTTAGTAGCAATCAAAGTCTCCAGGGATCGAGACTTCTAAAGTAGAATAGAAGACAGGCGACTAATGGAAGACTGTAGAAGTTTCCCTCTTGCTAAGCTTTTTTTTTTTTTAAAGTCTTTTTTATGGAAATAAGAATGCTGGATCGATAGCAACAGATTTTATTCTATACAATTTTCATTAAAATGATTAAAATAATGGTTTAACATTCAACGACGTGTACAATTTTCATTTTTTTTAATGACATGTTATACTTTATGTTATCTATACACGGAGAGAAATTTTGTAGTGAAAATTACAAATATTCGAGACAAAATTACCAGTTTCTATGGTAATGGATGGACAGACTGACAATTTCAAACTTTTTACCAAAGTGCCTTGGTAAAATTTTTTTTGGTTAATTTAAATTAAAAAAATTAACTTTTTTTATCCATATTGATGGATATATAGCATTTTAATATAGAAATAGAAACAGAAACAAGAATGAAAAAACATTAAACTGAAAAAAATTTTTACGGAAGCGGGATTCGATCCGACGATCTTTGGGTTGAGAGTCCGATGTTCTACCGACTGCGCCATGGAAGCTGTTACCAACAGTCATTTGAATCGCCGTTATTACTTACTGAAAATATGTGTATTGTTTTCATTTTAACGTCGCGCACGCCTCTAGTATCAATCTTCTGAAACACAATAATGCGCAGTGCGCATGCGCGAGTACACAAATACCAGGTTATTTGGTAAAATTGATCAGTTTTCTTAGTAAAAATTCTTAGGTTACCTTGTAAAAATGACTAGACCTCAATTTTTACTAGTGTGTCTGGTAATTTTTATTCAGATAATTTGGTATTTTTTTTAAGTGGTTATGGTAGTTTTTCCTGGGAAACTTATAAATTGTATTAGAAACCTGGGAATATCACGGCTTTTGACAGTCTATCCATGCGCTGCCAAGGCACCTTGGTAATTTTTACTCTAAAATTTCTCTCCGTGTATGAAAAAAAGACGTTTGCTCACTTTTTCTTTCAAAGAAACGCACTTTTTTCGCGTATATTTTTCTACTAAATTGAAAACATCTCTATATAAACGCAAAAGCTAAACTACTGAAAATAACTACATTGAGATTGTCAAAACGTAGGGTGCAGTGTTGATGATTACTATTCATTGTTCTCTCGAGGCGTGCATTTTGCTTTTCCTATACATGTATCCATTTACTAACTAATGTACAGCATGCTCGTTTGCTTTGTAATGTTATAACGACTTTTCACTCTACTGGAGCGAAAAGTCTCTCGGGAGAAAATACGTATCCCAATCAGGTAAAAATTTCAAGAATTGTGGGTTTCTGAGGATGTTTTATGATAGAAAACTTTAGAGAGTGGAGTATGAGATGACGAATTGTATAGTCACTAGTATTCGTTATTGGCTGATGCATAGCTGAATAAGTTAGCTTAGAATATTCATGTGGCTGCATGTACGCGTGTAAAATTGAATGTGAAATCCCTCCCGACTACAAACTAATCAAAAATAAAGCTCAAAAGAGAATAAAACCAACTTTTGATTACGTTCGTCCATAAAAAGTTAAATTTTTATTGATTTGATTTAAATTATATTAAATTTCATCCAAAATTGATTTCGTAAATGATTGCACCGGTCGACAATGCAATATCTAGCTGTAGCCATTTGTATACAAAGCATCGTTTCATATACAGTCAATTTACAAACACGTGACGAACTACGACGCCCCATTTAACTTAACGCTACGCTGCTGTATAAAACTCAAATTAAACAATCCGCATTTGTTCCAAGCCAAAAATTCCGCTCGATTAATACTTTTTCATTCTCCATTCCCTCGTCTAACGATCGAAAATTTCTAACGAACCGTAAGAGGCGAGTCGCTCTATTAAGCTCGCGCGTATATATTATACCGTACATACGACGGACTTCCGCGCGGAAAAGGAATTCAATTACGCGGACACAAGTCCACGCGCGCGTCCCCAGCATATTCATGAACGCGATAATACGCATACACACGTGGGTCAACCGGACGCAAGCGCTCGTCGCGCGCGCTTTTAATGCAAATTTTGCCGAGGGGGGCACGCGACCGGTTTAATTGGGTCTTGGATTCGTTGAATCGCGCGATTTATCTCTACGACGCGGGAGAAATTCCGTCACCGAGGAAAGTTGGCGACATTGTGCGCGTGGGATGTATTCTCAGAGGTATACTTTTGTCGGAGCTGTTTGTATTTCTTCTAAAGTCGAACGGGAGGCGAACGGTTTTTCGCAAAGTTCAGTGCGGGTGTGTTGCCTGGATTGATTTGCCTAATGGACGCTTCCATCAGCAGGCTGATGAGAAAAAATGTTTAGTAACGGTAACGAAGCCAAGCTGGCATGATGAACTTACATTAATTAGAGTTATCTTCGCTTCGCGTTACTTCGGAGATGCCCGACTCTGTTATTAAACAATTTAGACATTTATACGCGCCGTGATTGAAACTTAATGTATTTTGTATGATATAAATCTATTAGCTCAAATCATTAAGAGACCATAAATTACGATAGAGTTATAAGTTATAATTAAAATGAATTTTAATATCTTTATAACACTGCCCTGGTAGAAATCGTCCATTTTTCTCCCATTTGTGAAACGATTTTTCTCCCATTTTTTAGCCATTTTCTAGCAATTTCAGACAACTCGCCATTAAATGGCTAGAAAATGGGAGAAAAATCGTTTCACAAATGGGTGAAAAATCGACGATTTTCAGCAAGGTGAATGAATATAATTTTTGCTAGCCATAGAAAAATGCAGAATTTTCTTTCAGATGATCGATGACTCGATCACTTTCTGCATGTATTCACTTTCTCAATATTTATTGCATCGCTGTATTAACTTGCTTATTTTCTACTAATATGCAAAGTTCAAGTAAATCTTTGAACGTGAATGCTAATTAATATTTTTGCCTGCATAAAATGAGAATTGACCAAAACAGACATTGTTTGAATACTGTTCATATAGAGCATGACATGTAAAATCCCATGCGGAAAAATCTTTGGGTTCCAGTCCGATTCAATTCAGATTACCCAATTTCTAATTGGGATCTAATTGGGAAATTCAATTAGATCCCAGTACGAAGTGTTACGGTGCGCCAATCCGATTCAAATGGGGCACCCCTTTTAGAATCCATTTACGATTCTAAGACGATCCTAATCAGATCCCAATATAATTTGCATATAAAAATTTATAAATAATTGACGATAAATATATTTAATTATATATTTTAAATATTACTGTATACAAAAAAGTAGAATTTGAAGTATATTTATAAATTATTTTTATCGTGCATTGCTACGATGCCCATCCCAATCTCTAGCGTTGGATATGGCGGAACCTAATGCCTTATGATATTGCGCATCAGTAATTTCATTCCCATCGCAACCTGTGTGTGACTGTTTTATTAAACCTAAAGAATGAAAAAATTATTTAAAATAGGAAATACTTTTATTTTATGTATATATGTGTGTGTGTGTGTGTGTGTGTGTGTGTGTGTGTGTGTGTGTGTGTGTGTGTGTGTGCGCGCGTGGATGTATTTTAAATAATTTGAATATTCAAAAATGTAAGAAAAAAAATACCTTTAATCCATTTGTATGTGCCGGTGTCTTTAAAAACTTTATTAATCAGTCCTAAAATCGATATGGTAAAATTTTTTATACTAGATTATATGCACTTATCTAACAGTGTAATGAAAAAACTAATTTTAACTTGGCTGTGTGATTCGAATAAAGTTAGATTATTAAATTGTCGTAGAAAAAATGAAATTACACGTAAAATGCTAATGCTAAGATTATGTGTTATAGAATTTCAACGAAGGCCACGACCTATAACTGATGTGAAACAATGGAAAAGTACCGAGTTTAGATTTTTTTTATTGTACTGTGGGCCGATAGTCTTGAAAACTATTTTACCAAAAAAAAATATTATAATCATTTTTTATTGCTACACGTAGCTTTTCGTATTTTATGCAGCGATTTGTATGCGAAGTACAATGATATAGTAGAGACGTATTTGAAAACGTTTTTCATGCTTCTTCCGAAATTGTATGGTTCTGAGTTCCAAATTTTAAATATGCATAATTTAATCCACATTGCAAGTGATGCGAAGGATATGGAATGTAACTTAACTTCGATAAGTTATTATGACTTTGAAAGTCATTTAGGAGCTTTGAGAAATTCCATTCGAACGCCCTCCAAACCTGTGACTCAAGTTTGTAGAAGATTACAAGAAAAGCGTTTGATATTAAAAGGCCCGTTACACCACTGCCTTTTAATGTTATAAAGTCCGAACCAACTAATTTAAATATGCGAACTCCCCGTTGGTTCGCGCAAATTCTCCTCTGCGCAAGCGCGGGCGATAAAAACTCCCGAATATGGCGACTCGCTGCGATTTCTTTGTATGCTAATCTTTCTATATGCCGACCGCGCTCGCCACTGCTTTATTATTGTCGTTAAGTTTCTTTTGATTTTTAGAGAGTCGCACGAAGAGACAGGACTGGTTTCGTGCGAAAACGGATGCGATCGGTGCGTACGAGAAACCTTCGGCCACCTGACACTCGAGCCATCGTATGTACGTACATGGTCGAAGGGAGAAATTTATCGAGAGATCGAGACGGGTATAGATTCGAGAGAGTTGATTGTCTCGTTCCCCCGTTGTGCGGGTTTTTGTCGTTCTGTTTCGTTGTAAATCATACGAGGTCCGGTATATTATGGAACTAAAAGCTCATTCTGGCTATCTTTTAATGATGCTTGGAAAGGTCTTGCAATAAAATATGACACAAACATTATTCCTTTTGTAGTAAACGAAGGATATTAAGAATTATGAACTTATTTTTGTATGATTATTATAGTCATTTTTTCTAATAATAAATTTTCGGTAAGACTTTCTATACTATACAATGTAATTTTTATATTTTTGATAACCAAATTAACATTGATATTTTTGAAATATCAGAATTGGGAACCTTTTAAAATATTTTATCATGAAACGTCTTGAAAAAAGATAATATAAAAAAGTATAATATGTAAATGCGTTTTCAAAACTTTTTATCTTAATTAAATGTATATACTTTCATTTTCAATTGAAAAATAAGTCGTACAAAAACGGACAGCTAAAACAGAATTACCTACTTAATTATAAATTGAGTGTGCGTGTCTAGCGAAAAGATAAAAACAACATATTAATAAAAGGTTAAAGCATTTTTTTATTTACATTCAATAGCGGCTGAATGTAACTGTTGTATCAGCGATTGGAAGCATCCCTTCATGCACGATGCGCTAATTATATAAAAGACTCTAATTATACGTCACGCTATGGTAAACGATATTATCATGATTATAATAATAAAGTTTCACTCTCAGTATAGACAACAATGATTTCATTGTAAGCTTCATTAGAATAATCTTGTGAATACATTTCAATGAGCGTTACTCAATATGCAGAACTTTATCTAATAATGAACAATGAACCGGCAAATTTTCACCATGTCATACAAAAATTCATTCGACCTCTTACGAATACAACTATTTTCAACGTCAAAATCGCGATAACTTATTGGTCATTAAGAAAATTCACTTCGCGCTTTTTTCCCGAGCCCAAGCAAAAACACGAAATAAAAATAAAGAGTCTCTTATAAATCAACGCCATTCCACATAACATCAAACAAAACACCTCTACCGAGCATACCGAATCGTAAACTGCAATAATTAAACAAACAAGCGAACGCGCAATTACGCTCGCGAGCGTGAATCGCAGCTCTTCTTCTCCGCCGCGAGCAAAAAGGCTGCAGTCTGCAGCGACGACGTGCCGCGTCACTCCTCATTTGCGCGCGCGCGTGCGGAGGGAAAGGAAGGAGGAACGCTTCGTCTCGTTCATGGTTTCGCGCGCTCGCCGACACACGAACGCAGCGCGTGTGTGCATGCAGAGTGCCAGGAGATTCGATCCAAGTCGATCGAGATTGAGAGCGGAATTTTTCTTCTTTTGTGGAAGTCTTTATAGTAAAAGGGGATATTAATCTGATAAATGAAGACTTAAAATGGGATGTCTGTCAATAAGTCTCTCTCGTTGTTATTTTTGTTAAACATTTTAAAATAAAGTTGCTTACTTTGTATTAATATCAATATAAATGTAAGACATTCTGTTTTCTCCTTATGGAAGTACAAAATAATAAGTTTTTTAGAGGTATAGGGTTAAAATTTTAATATATGAAGACCTTTTACGTTATTTCGCGTTATTTTTACAATTTTTCCGTTTATTTTACGTTGCTTTATGTTAATATAATTATAATAAAATCATGTATGAGTTAAAAATACTTATTGGCTGACAATTGTATCCTTTGTTGTAATTTTCGACACTATTTTGAAATATTGATTGGAATTTGAAATGATTTAGATCGCTGTATTATCCGACCATTTTTGTCATATTTTTGTAATATTTAATAAGATAAAAAAAGAGATTGATATTTTATAGAATTATTTAAGGAGAATTTTTTTTATTTAATGTTATTTTACATGTTTTTTTATTTATTTTTTTATTATAGTTTGCTACAGCTTACATCATTTTTACCATTCATCACAGTATTTGATAACATTTTTATCAATAAAATTTATATATAACAGTTTAGAACTATTTCTCGATTTACATATAGTTAAGATGTATAATAAAAAATGTTAATGTAGAGTCGGCGAGCCAAGCGAACGGGGAATACCCCCTCTCCATCCTACTTATTTTTATTATACTGTACTTTCTTTGACAAAAATAGGACATTTAAGAAATTCAACCAATCTTTTCCACTACAAACACACAAAGCAAAAAATCCGAGACATTTCGGTTCTCGAGCTGCTCTTTTCTCCCCGTGTGTCCGTGTAAATTTGAACCTCGCGCTCTGCCGCGGTCGCAAATTGTACAGAACGAAGACAAAAGAATGGGGCGCAGCAGAGGCGTCGGACAAAAAAAGGAGAAGAGAGAAAAAAGGCCCGCTCCGGTGGCCACTTCAGTATACACACGCGTGTTTCGGGGGCGTTTTCAGCAATTAAACGCACCGCGCGCGCGTGCAAATAGGTGACACGGCGGCGGCGGCAGCACAAACTGCCGTGTAATTGGCCGCGACAGAGGGAAAGGAAGAGAACGAGGTTCTTTGGCATACAATCAAGTGCTGGAAGAAAGCCGACAAGTGCCGCCTGTGCGCGCGGCACTTCTCCTAAGGAGATTCAGAGCCGAACGGGACAAGCGCGCGAGCTGCACTCGCGAGACCTCGTCATGGATTATCAGTCGGCGGTCGTTACATATACTCATATCTTTGTTGTTGGCCGTGTTTTGTTTTCAGAGGGAAAAGAGGGAGAACTAGCTAGTTGACGAGCCGATTTACGAGCGCGCGCGCGCGTGAAAATGAGAAATCGAGAGGAGGTGTGCCGCCGGTTGAAAGAGAAAATTTCGTTTCGAGAGATTATCGACGGTTTCGCAGTCGTTTGCAGGTAATAGCTGTTTGACACAGCTGTTTGATGGATTCATGGTGGTGTTTTATAATTAGATGAGGGGCGATTTTGAAGATCTGGACTAAGTTCAAAATAGATATAATCGCATTAAGTTTGTTTTAGACGTTAACCTACAAAAGAGGCTATAATCGCGTTATCGGACTAGAGAGTGTAAATTATTTTGTAATAGATTTATTAGAGAAACTCGCGCGAATTCTATAGTCATGCAAAACATTTATAATGTCTAAGCACCTCTACTTGTCATACATTATGAGTGTATAAATTTAAAATAATAATTGAGTTGTCGTATCTACTACTGCTGAATAAGCACCTCTGGTTAAGAAACGATCTTTCTTGTTATACCACTTGGAAGGATGATGCAGGGTCCTTTAAGTTTTAATTGCAAAGATCTTATTACTTCTTGTACGCCTTATCAAATTTTTCACTTACTACGGAAAAAAAATGCTTAAAAATTGCCTTTACATATAGCGATGCACATAGGTGTAAAAGTTTCACACCCAAAGCAGGCATAATCGTATATGAAAGAAGAGAGATTTCACATTCTCCGCCGCTAATGATTTAATTATAGGGGCTCAGTAATTGAGTGAAAAAAAAATCGACATCTACCTTTCAGCTGTCGAAGCCTTAGCTTTTCCGGACAGTGAGCAGCGCAGTAGCAAAGCAGTTTCGCAATACTGTTTTTTCGAGGCAGCTTCCTTCTCTAGACTGCGAGCCGCTGCGAGGCGGGATGCAGAACGTATACATATATATATGGAGATGCGCGAGTGATACGTCATTAACGAAGGATGGGAGTAGAACCCGCGGGATTCTTTTGTTGCTTTTCTCATTTGATTTTCGCGGAGATTAGTCGTAAACTTCGTCTAACGATGTACTTGCTGCGTGGAATATCTGCCTATCGTCGTGTATAATTTTCTTGTGCTAACCTGTTTACGTTGTATCAAAATGACAGCGAGATTTGCGTAAGATTTGACAGTGCCGTTGCCATTATAATGACGAATTTGTTAATAAATAGTTGAATAGATATTAAGTGAATTTTGAAATTAAATTAACTACAATTGACAATTTTTGCTATTAATATCATTTAGTAAGCTGTACACGGATAGAATTTTTCCTGAAAAATTCTATCCGTGTACATTATCATAAGATGAAAAATTTATGATGGTTATATAATTCAAGCATTTTTCAATATTATACTTTTGATATCAAATCCAATGAAAACAAGCATAATAAAAAATAAAAACATCAAATATATATGGGCAATCGTTCTAAAGTTACAATTAATTGAAAATTTGAAAATTTTGAATTTTTTTATAAATCCTCAATTCTTATGATTTTTTAACTCAAAAACTTGAAACTTTTTGTATAGCATATTAAAATGGAAGATGGAAATAGATCACAGAAAAAAGTTACGGGCAATTGAAACTGTCAAAACAATGAAAAAGCACTATTTTCAAGGTTTTTACAGCTGTAATTGCACATAACTTTTTTCATTGATCCTTTTCCATCTTCAGCAAGGTACAATTTTAAAGGTAACATTTTTTAAAAATTTTACAAATCTTTTAGCCTTTGGTGAGGGATATTGATACAGTCGCATTCGCCTTAAGCATATTTTGAATGGTGTTCTGTCAAGTATAAATTAGCAAAATAATTGGCATCGGTCTGCAAAAATTCTGAGCAATTCTACTTACAATTTGCAAACTTTTTCCCATTTAATATGCTATACAAAAAGTTTCAAGTTTTTGAGTTAAAAAATTATAAAAATTGAAAATTTATGAAAAAATTCTAAATTTTCAAATTTACAATTAATTGTAACTTCAGAACGATTGCATATTTTGCTCTAAAACTTTATATTTATGTTTTGGTGCTAATTTGAAATGAGTAAAAAAATTTTGAGCAATCTGAAAAATAAACTAAATTGAACAGTCTTTATTTGATCATTTTTGCATATTAATTTTATGCTTTAACTGATTTACTTTAACAATTTTTAGCCTCATTGGCAAAAGCTTTTTGATTCAAAAATAGCATCGCAAAAAGCAATTAAGTGGCGAGTTCATACATGATTGATACACTGTATTGAAAGAGCACTGTTTATTATTTTTTCTTTTAAATTTATAACTTTTTGGAATCAAAATAAATCACGTAATTGAATAAATTAGAACTTAAAAATTCATAATATGTATTAGATTATTAATATTATAGTATTTATTACTGTCCCGGTATACGGTACACTTTTTACGTTATCCCAGTAATGGCTATTTTACCTTAGGTTGCAAGCCCATCACAGAGTATAATTGGAGACGTGATTATAGATACAGATAAGTTTTTGATATTTTCGTTTCAACCGATGGTTAAACCTTAGAATCTCGATACATTTATCTTTTTTTTTTTATTTCTGTATTTACTATAATAATTTTTTACATGGAAAAGTTAAATTATCTCTGCTCCCTTAGTGTAACTTCGACGTCGCAGCTACCGAAAAAAATCAAGCTTTTTACTGCAACGCATCCAAATTGTATACAAATATTGAATAAGCATGACTACTTTTGAACACAAATTTTATATCGTCATTAGATACAATTTATAAGCAATTATGAAGGATTATTTCTACGTCGGATGTCATGCCAAACAGCAAGACTTTACATAAGGATCTCATGTAACTAGTTCTTTAGCGCACAGAAGCTTAAAAAACATCAACTCGTTTCTTCTACATCCGAAAACCCAATGCCACCGTAACCTTGTTCAACAAAGAGTAAACCTACTAGAAACAATAAAGGCAAATCAATACATTGTAATACCATACCGAATTAAACCGTACTCCGGCAAAAAAACACATCACAGGGTAAAAAGCCTATCGAATCCCGTCCGGTACGCACGACTTTCGCGCCAGCTTTGTATATATATACAGCATCGCAGTCGGTGCTCGATACGCGCGCGCGCTCTCGTCGCGATTAGGAGAAAGGACATAGCGACAGCGACAACGTGAAACTGTAGCAGCAGCGGCAGACAGAAGTTGTACTCTCGAGAAAGAGCGGAAATCGCCCGATGATTCGGTCCGATTCCGGCCGGTTGACATTCGTGACGAATATCCGGACGATACTTTCACCGATTGTGTTCCCCTCCTCTCCTCTAGTTCCCTAGAGTTCGTCCTCTCTCTCTGTTTCTCTCTCTCTCTCTGTTTCTCTCTCTCTCTCTCTCTCTCTCTCACTCACAGATGCTCAATTTCCGCCGATACGCTGACCCGGAAAGTCGACCGCGGGAAAAATTGCCAGATATCGTGCCGGTCCGAGAGGCACAGTGGCGAGCGCTCACACCGACCACCGAGAGATTTCGCTTTACAGCTCGAGAGCAGAAAATTATTTTGTCCTCTCTGCGCCTGTGCCACACTCTCTTTCTCTCTTTGGCTCTGGCTGTGTACAGTTCAGCGTTTAGTGGAAGGCCGAATTGGCAATTGCGGCGTACAGGGGAGGGGGGAGTGGAGGTTTGTTCGGTCCCGAAAAAGAACGAATTTAATTTCGCGCAACTTGGCCCGAAGGAAGTCGAGCGTGAATTCGCAATAAAAGAGTTGCAAAGGATTGTGACCAGTAGAGGGTATAGTGTTAAAAAGAGCAGATAGCTAACGTTTTTAATCCTGTCTTTGGACGTTTAAATAGTGTCGTTAAAGGAAACTTGAAAGAATATAAAAACGTTCGTCTAATTTCGTGAAGCAAATTCAATGTTTTGAAATATAATATACAAAAAGATCTGCTGTGATTAAATCTTGAAATAAAATTTTATTGAATGTCGTTAAAAATTGCGATAGGTCATTGGATCTCATAATGCAATTTATAATTTTGTTGTCTTGTAACGGTGTTCATCTCGCAATCATTCATAAAAACTGAAACCTTTAAGAGACTTTTTGATACAATAATAGAACTCAAGATAAATATAGATTTAGACAACGTTGATTTTCTTAACTATGAAAAAAATAATAGCAGAATTTCATTGCTAGAAAGTACGATTAATTCATGCACTCCGAAACGAACGTAAAAAAAAGAATGTTCCAAAAACGGTTCTGCTTCATTCCTTACTTTCATTTTCTCATTTTCTTTTGTCCCCGCTTCCCATAAAATTATTAAGAAAGCTTTCGCTGAAAGCATCAGCACCATAACTTACCAAAACGTTCCCATCCATTTCCCGTATACTTCCTTATTTCCAGCGCGGAGAAACGTCCTGCTAACCATAATCTCGCCTAATGCGCGCCGCGCATCACATACGCATAAAATTCATACATACACGCCCAACAATTCGCCCGTTGTATTAGACCCGTATTACGAAGTGAAAACCCCCCATCGAAGGATGATTACGCTCCGATATATCGTCGTGGCCTCCGCGGCCACGCGCGCGTACATCCGAACGCAATATACGCATGTATATATACATACTAGCTGCTCGCACTTTCATGATGATTGCGCAATACGTACGGGCTTTCTCGCGTAATAACATTCGCGCTGCGTGTATATATCCATCTAGCGGCATTAATAATCCGCGCCACTGCCTTTTCCTTTCTCGGTTGCAGAAGAAGCCGCTCTGCTCGCCGCACGGAAGACCGGAAAATGTGCCAACTTATGGCTGTACGTATGAGAGTGCATATAGTGTGTGTGCGGGAGGTCGAAAAGTGTAATGAGGAAAGATCGGATGGGCGTATCGTGAAAGGAGCAGCTGCAGAGTGGTGTTGATCGATAGCCCGGGCTCGAGTTGCAAGAGCCAACTTTGGGGCGCTTCGGATGCCTTTGAGGTGCACCATCCGAAAATTGAGGCGTCGCGAAGTGAACGAGCTGCGTCCGTTTGTGATGCGTATGTGTGTGAATGAGAACGGTTTTATTTAATTTTGAAAGATAGTTGCAATAAGTGTTATATTATACTAATTTGAAGTATATCCGAAAATTTGAATGATTCGTTATAATATTGGAATTTATTTTTTTTTATAAAAATCACATTATTATTTATTATTGTTACAGGATTTTTATCACGTGGGATTCCGAACAAGCAATGATTTATTTCCAAATTGAAAAATACATAGTAATAATTTAACGTGATTGCCATCCCAAAAGTTTTCAAGCGTCTGGTGCTTTGGATGTATCATATTTTTTGTTACGACCGGATTGACCACAAAAATGTATGGACATTTAATCCGACACTAAATCGTGGGAAAGTAAGTGATTCACTAGCCACTAAATTTTGCAGTTTCACGAAAAACCTAACGGAGATTCTCATCGATCAACCTCGACAGTTCCAAATAAAAATGGCGTGATAGCATAAACTTGACTCACTTCTAAATTACTGTAAAAATTCATTTTTTGTTTACAGTCTACTTACTGCCACGTTAAAAAAGTTTCGAAATGCCTAATCGTAAGGACTATTTGTTTAAGATAAATATATAGTACAAAAAGTTTCTTTCAGAAATTTATGAAGTGTAACACTGGGGTAATGGACTTTCATTTATTAAAAGTAATGTGTTAACATTCAGTAGTTTCTTATCTTGTACTATTTTAAAATAAATCTTTCAACTTTATGTAGCGAAAACATCAATATCGAGCTTTTTAAATTTTTATTTAGACATAAAATAAAAATCAAGTGCTGTGAAAAATTAAAACGTGACTTTTCAACATTATTATAAATACGATCATTAAATATATAATTGGTATAATTCATTTTAAATTATACCGAACTATGTTTGTATTATAAAATCAATTTAAAATGATTACTGGTCAAACATGATTTTTGCTGTACCAAAACAGTATGCTCAATTTTTTTTCATTATTATTAAATTGCCCTGATTATATGTGATTATGCTATTCCTACCAACTATACAATTTATTAATTAAATGTAAAAATAACTATTTCTCATATACTAAAAAGAATTAGCTGTTTATTAGAGCCCAATAACTATAAGCAATTTAAAAGAACTATATGCAGACAATCCGCACTTATAGTGCAGAAAGTAGTACTTTTTATATGAACATAAGTGCAGCGCCGAACATTATCTAAACAGCCGTTTTTTAATTTTCAAGTTATGTGCTCGCCTAAAAATCCTATACTATTAAAACTCATAACGAAGTTTTTAAAATGCAAAGCTCACGCCACGCTTACATATGGCAAAACACTCTATAAATCCATACCATGACCATCAACCTCGTAAAACTACATAACTAAAAATACCGCTTCGTCAATTTCGCGAAGCACGAAATTCAAAACTCCTCGAACTATAAAAGTCGCATAATCTCACGTCAGCAGCATCCAAGCAGAGTTGCGCGCATCGACCATATATAGACGTTTAAAGGTCGACACGTCGAGCGCGTTTCCGCACGCGGCGTTTTATACATCGGCCGCGTCGACGCGGCCCTTTTTGCTTCTTTCACGAAGGAGAACGGACGTGCGCGCTCTCCGCGTATGTGCGTGTATATATATGTAGGTATATTACAGGCCTAGAGTCGTTGAACCGTGCGCATCGATACGCTTCGAGGTTTTTGGCGCGCCTCTGGATCGCCAAGTGCGTATTGTCTGCGCGGGAGATTTAGTGTCATATATAACGTGCATTGAAGTTTTTGTTTTTCTTTTTTTTTTCGAGGAGTGGTGAGGTTTGAAAATGGATAAATTGTGTTTTTCTTTCAGTGTTTGACGATAAGTGCTTGGCAATGAGTTATGCACGAAGTAAACCGGTTTTCATATCGCGTATAGGTATATTACCTGATTAGCATGTTTACTAGGATGCGTTGCTGTAATTGGAGTGTTCTAATGACTGAAAATGGTTTACTGTTTTCAAGAGTTCCCGTACTTATAATACACGAAGTAGAATTTGTTTAAAATCATTGTTATAAAAAAAATTTGTAAATTAATAGTAACTCATTTTTTATATACACTGCTTGTGTAGTATATATTTGGGAAGGCTTTTAATGGTTTATAATATTTATATAAAATGGAATAATACAGAGTTGACGAAAAGTAATCACATCAAAAAGTATCCTAATATACACTTACTGCACTTTCCTGACGGCAGTCACCCTATTATATATATTGTTAGCTCTGCGAATATGTTTATCTTGTCTAATACCTCAATAATAATAATATAATGCTAATATCTCAATAAGCTCCTATAAGTTGAACTATCGATTACGCAAACAGCACATGTGATAAGAAAATTATAAAATTATAACGTACACGAAGTAAAGTTCTTAAATTAAGTTTGTTTTTCTACAAAATATATGACATCTGTATGACTATGCTGATTTTTACTGTAGCAAAAAACCATTAAATCACGTCATTCCAAGTATTAATAGACTATTGCATAGTCGGTATATAGGCAGCACGAAAGGAAAAACGTAATTGAAATTCTGATCGAACGTCTAGCAAATTTTATCTACAATAAATTACAATAACTTGCTCTACGGATATTATACTTATCAATCATTATCCACTATCATAATAAGCTAAGTGTCGTCATCGATCAATTATAGTAAACAATCAACTGTTCACTTGCTGTCGGTCGCCTCTACACTCTCTCTCATCTTAAAAATAGATTTTCATTCAACAATCTCTACACGACTACTCATTCACAACTCCATTCCCCCCCCACACACACATTCTCTAACCGACAGTTAAACAACAGGCGTGTCTGCGTATTATATACACAATCGTGCTTTGAACTCACGTGTTCACGATCGCCGGTGCTCGCGCCTCGCCTGCGTCTCTTGCAGTCACTATAGGATTTATATTATCGCAGATCCTGCGTCAATTCTCACTACGAAAACGGTCGCACTGTAGTGTAATGTCGTTGCATGCATACATACACACACACGTATACACGCGGTCTCAGCTTGGCGGCGTCGATGGCCGCGCGCGGAGGAGCATCGGTATCACCGGCATCGATCGCGAGCGCGATCCTCTTTGGCCTCGCGCGCTGTATAGGCAACGCGAGCGGCCCGCGTACAACCCCGATCGACACTGCACAACGCAGCGCCAACGCGCGCGCGGCCAAGCAGACGATCGCGCCTCTCTCTCTCTCTCTCTCTCTCTCTCTCTCTGTTTTTCCACTACCGCAGAGCTACCGCGGATACGCGCGCCGAGTGTGCTATAGTCCCCCCTTGTTACTGTAGCCGCCGAGCTTGTTCACCGTTAGTCTCCTTCTTCGCTCCTCTCTCAGTTGGTGCGCGCGCGTGCGAGAGTCCTTTTCTTGCTTCTGCCACGAGGAGGACAGGAGGAGGTAAAGGTATATGAGCTGGTCCTCGTCGACGGAGACTATGCATGGGATGGAAAGAGGGAGAGGAGCTTAATTTCTTTTGATTCGGTGAGGGCAGAGTCTGATTTGGAGAATGAGATGTTTATAGAGGGAACTGCTACGGCGGTAGTATGGTCAGAGCGATTGCGACTCGACGCTTTATTAATCAGTGATTCACAGGCGGAGAATTCGAATGTTATTACTAGGGAATGAGGATTGACGGTGCAGGATAAAATTTATTGTCATTGCTCGGTGAGATGAAGAATGATTGACGAATTTTTATTGTATTTTGCTTGCGAGTATTGAGGAGGCAATATTTTGATGTATTTTAATAACTGTAAATGAATTAATCATGACAGCTGTTGATGAAATTGCGTGAATGAATAAATCTTAATTTTTTTTGTAATGTTATAATTTTCACACGAATGCAGCACTATAATTTCGGAAAAAACAGCGATAATCAATTAAAATTCAATTAAAAAATAAAAGAATTTATATGAAAATATGATTATACTGAATTTTATAGTAATTGGACATAATCAAAATTATTATGTTTATTAGAAGACATGATCACAAAAAAAAAATTAAAACTGTACTACTCAATAATCAATTTTAAAGTAGAGTTTTGGGTCCTACTTATTAAGTGAAACTCGGATCTTCTTCAATAGTGCTTATCAATCATAAGTATAAGAGATGATTTTATTAGAAAACAACAAAGTAGCTAAGATTATTAGTAAATGATACAAATTTCATATGAATAATAAAAATCAGATAATTATTTGTACCTTCAATTTTCCTTAGAATAATAATAATAATAATAATATTTAAAATCTGAATGCATCTAAAATATATACGATAAACAGAATGAAGAAGACTGGCTTCAAACGAATTTGTTACTAGAGCCTCAAATTCTACTGTCAAAATAAGTTTTAATATGTCCTTGGACAAAACTGAATAGACAGGAGAAATAAAAGGGACATATTATATATTATCAAAGCTCCATGTGGCATCAATGCATTTAAGATCAATCCTCTAATATGAGAAATTAAAAGCAGCTTTTGATCGATTTTCTCATGGCACCTTCTTATAAAAATTCTTAGTACTGAATCTTCGATATCTTCTATTTGTTTAAAATCTATCGACAACTTATTGTCAACTTTTTCTCGGCACTGTGATTATTACAAGTATCGCACTCGCATTCATTCTCCGCTCTTCGGACACCGAGAGAGACACACTACTCTGGCAGGGGAAAATTCACTGGCACGCATTTACACAGCGATCATAACCCGTTCGCGCGCGCGCGTGCACAGCCGGACGGATAAGCGCCGCAAATATGTATATGCGTACACCGTGCGCGTATATACCGAGGCATTAATCGGCGTCACGTACGCGTGTACACGTCGTCCTGTACGTGACCAATCCCGCGGCTTTTACTCTTTTACCTAGCTCATATACACGCCGGATGCCTTTATATGGGAACACGCCGGCTGCTGTCTCCCTCTCTCTTTCTCTCTCTCTCTCGCTCAGTCTCTCGCTCTCTGTTCGTGGCGTTTCCGCCGGACAGGACGCCGAAATCATGTCCACGCGTATAGTTTCAGTGGCTCTTTATGGGTCCATACGCGCAGCGTCGGGTTGTATTTAAAGGTGCCATTGTTCGCTCGGAAAAGCACGTGCACGAGTGCATTTTCTCGATTTTTGTTTCGCGATGTACGAGGACGTAATTAAAGCTCGTTGGTCTTCCTGTTTTCTTTTTCAGGATGAGAGGTTGGGCTTTTTTAAGCCCGGTAAATGTAAATGTTGATTTTTCATTTTATAATCGTACTTTCACTTGGCCTATATGTAAATAAATTTTTGAAACGCCATTTCTTACGAAGCGTTTGCAACTGTGTCAGTGTTTGCGTATATCTTCATTAAGTGATTTTTAAAAGGAAAATCCTAAATAAACACATTGAGTACTTACCTTGTATACAAAAAGGACAGCGTTACATTTAATATTCTTATTACATGCCATCTGTTACAGATGATGTGTTGATCATCTATTAAACATCATCATTTTAAACTGTTTGATGTTCGAAGGTTTTTATCAACTTTTGTTACAATTATGCACATTTCGTATTTGCTACTACGTTTTCGTTATCAATATTTCTACTACAATTGTTACCAATAAAAAATAAAAGAACTAAAATTTATTCATATATCAATATGCAGCCAGGCATCAGCGAATAAATGTTTATCTAAAAAGCGCTAAACATGTTAGATTCATATGAATTTTATTTACAAGAAATATTTTCAAAATCGATTTCGATTAGTATATTAAAGTGACATATTAAAATATCCCTGTAAATCTAACTTTAAGGCTTGATACATAATTCAAACGAAAAATATGAGACTTACAAGAGGAGCATCAGAGGTACCGGTCCTGGATTTTGCTAAAACTACGAGAGGGGCTGTTATTTGACAAATAATGAGACAGATATCTCAGGATTTTTCTGAATGGGCCTTTGTTCCTGATATCGAAGCTATTTAATTTCCAAAATGAACTATTCTTGATAATAATGATCTTTCTTTCTTGATTATAGCTTTGCAAATATATGCATTTTGCGATAACGAGCACAAAAAAAGAATATAAAAGTGGATAGAAAAATCTTTGAAATAAGCTTTGCATCGTTAACAAATATTTATTCCTCGAGCAGTTATAGGCTATTAATGATAGAGTAAGAAAATGGTTAAAAATTTCCCCCTTTTTCAAGCCATTTTATTGGTGGTATTTTCAACCATTTTCTTAGACCATCTTTAATAGCCTATAACTGCTCGCGCATAAATATTTTTTAACGATGCAAAGCTTATATCAAAGCTTTTTCTGTCCCCTTTTATAATCTTTTATGCTCACTTTCATAACTTTTATATTTGCAAAGCCTATAAATCAAAGAAAAAGAGATCATTTTTATTAATAATATAGTTCATATTGGAAATAAATAGCTTGGATATCAGGATCAAAGACCTATTCAGAAAACCCCTGAGATATCTCATTATATTTGTCAAATAAAAGCACCTCTTGCAGTTTTAGCAAAATCTAGGAGCCACATTCCTAGTGTTTCCCTTGTTAGTATGCAGTTCATAAAACTGTAATCATTAAATAAATGAAAGTAACGTGCGATAAGTCTTACGGAATAATACCCCTGGGAATTCGCCCGAAGAAGGCGTTAGTTCACGTGTTAATTAATTTTTTGGCCCTGATTTAAGTTGGCAACTACAAGGCTTCCTTTATGAGAAAGCATTACAGTTGTAAATTTAGATTTTGATAAACAGATCAATTGTATAAATAATAAAAAACTTACTTTTTCGCATGCCTGACTTGAGGGAGTGAAGCGTCATATTCTCCCCTTCCTAGAAAGTTTATGCGCGTTTCTCTACTTCGTCGCGCGGTACGAAGAAAAGCCAACTTGGAAGTTACAGACGAAGAAAAGCCAAAAACGCGTCTAAGACGAAGAAAAGCCAGTTTGCGCCCTCCCAGACCAAGAAAAGCCAGTTTGCACCGTTCCTGCGGAGGAAAAATCCCCCAACTGACTGCATCTAATCAATTAGTAGTTATCTTATTATCTTGACTGATCATCTTTTTATCTTTTTAAAAAGATTTTTAATCTTTTTGGTTATCCTTTTATCTTTATCTTATCTTATTATTTGAAAGTTATCTATAAAATTCCATCTAAATGTTACTTTCGTTTGTGAAGTCAAACTGGCTTTTCTTCATCTGAGAGGGCGCAAACTGGCTTTTCTTCGTCTGGGAGGACCGAAACTGGCTTTTCTTCGTCTTAGACGCGTTTTTGGCTTTTCTTCGTACCGCGCGACGACTTTACCCTTACCTCTTGTAGGCGGCACTACTCAGTTTTGTTCAAACCGTCAACCTGACCACATGACCTCTCTAATTGCTCTGTCTGATTTTCAGTTGCCAGGACCCTGACCTCTCTCTTGATCAACGTGAACTGTGCTTTCGCGCAACAGAAATCGAATATCCTCATCAGTCGAGCCACCTCACACCGAATATATCTTTCTCCAATTCATACCGGATGGTGTTCATAGATACCATTTTGAATCACAAGGATTTTCGCCGAACTTTCTGCTTTCGCTGGAACTCATTTTTTTGCCAACGTGGATCTTCAGAGATTTTAAATTCTATCTTCGACTCATGAGAGAGACTACAGTTAAGGGAGAACTCTAGCCTAGCCTCTCTTTTACTCCCTAAGAAATCTCTGAAAAGAAAAACAAAAAATTCTTCTTCAAATCAGGATTCTCTAGCACATCTATTTCTTAAACAAGACAGCGAGGGGCCATCTCTTCAAAAAATACAAAACATAATGGAGGGATTTGTGGCAATGTCATTAAAAGCAAGTGGACATCTATCTCAAACTTTATACTAAAATTTGAGATAGTATGTTTCGTCGAAACCAAACTTCAATCGAACGATTTGACCCTTATCGTCAAATGCTACAATTGCATCAGAAGAGACCGTACAAACTGCTCCAAGGAATCCGGCGGCGACCTCCTGGAGGTTCTCCTCGGGCACTACAGTTTGTTGCTCAGCGAGAGCACAAACTATACCATGGGCGTCGTTCTGTCTCTCTCGCTCTCGTGCACGTCGTCTGCTATTTGTGTTTATAATCATTAATCTTTTTAAAAAGATCGGCTTGACACATATTTGATAAACTTAATAGAAAGAGCCGAATTTCATATTTCTTAAGCTATGTTTTTCTTTTTGAAGTCCAGTTTTTTTGATGAGTAATTCTATTACTTTCTGTTACAGTTGATATAGCACTCATTTACTCTCATGTAAAAATAACCATTTTCAAGAATTTTTTTCTCAAAAATTTGTTCCGCAATGTATGTAAACAAACATATGGTATCATTTCTGTGACTTTGAAGAATATTTGTATATTTTTTTCAGAAGCTTTTTCAGTTTTTGCAATGTGAAGAGAACTACCTTAAGAATAGCTTTCAATTCAAATCTTTTCCACTGACCTACCACCTTAGTAACTTCGACTACATAACTACCAAAGTTTGGAACAAATCTCTCTCTCTCTCTCTCTGTCTCTCTCTCTCTCTCTCTCTCTCTCTCTCTCTCTCTCTCTCTCTCTCTCTCCCTCTCTCGCTCTCTCCCTGTCTCCCTCTCTCCCTCTCTCTCTCTCTCTTAACCTCATTTTCTCTAACAACTCTTCGTATAATATAGTCAGCTTTGACTATATTTGACTTCATGAAATTTTTTGATAATTTATTTTTCCTCAACATCATCATAATGGGCAACATAAACGCTCAAAACCTGCAATGGGGAATTAGTTCCCACAATCAAATAGGCCTCAAATTATTCAGTGCTCTTCACTCTATCTTTGTTATTCTGAATGACAAAATAGACCCACTCGTATCCAAACATCCAATAGCTATCCGGATATCACCATCTCCTCTGCTATTATCTCCAAAAATCTTTCTTGAGCAGTGCTGAACGACTCTCTAGGCAGTGACCATCTTCCCGTTAGAGTTAGCCTAGGCCTAATTAAAATTTAAGAAATATCTCACAAGAAAGCCTATCAATTATCCAGAATCAATTGCTGAGTAAGTGTTGAGACTATCGAAGTCATAATATCATTTGTTTCGATAGGAGATAAGTTTCAATTTTTTATATAGCTAGTGTAAAATAATAATTTATTGGAAAGCTTCGTTTATCGATTTTTATAAAGTATTAATGAACAATTAATGTAAATTTATATTATAGAGCTTACTCTTAGCTTTTATTACATACATATCACGTTTTAAAAAATGTAATTAGCATGCGCATAAATTGTTTGAAATTACGATGGAAAATCGTTGATTCAGTGTCTTTTGTGCAGTCTTTTTTTGCAAAAGTCTTTTTTACACATGAAAAGTGTACAAATAAAATATAACTTAATACTTTTTTCTCATAATTGTATCAGCTACGATTCGTAAAAATGTTAATTTTGTTTTTTATTTTTTATAAATGTTCTGTTCTAAAAATTATACTTTTGAATTTATTCATTTATCGTATGGAAATGTTGTACATTTGATATGAAATGTAAACATGTACTTAAAGTATGTTTAAATTGTTTAGATTGAAATAAAAAATAATCATAATAAATATTTTGGATCAATGATGGGTCTCAAATTTCTTGTAAGTCAACTTCTCAATTAAAGAGCCAACAAGCCCGGGGCTAGGGGCGAATGACGCAACGAAGATATGATAGAAATACAGTTATATTCTTAAAACTCCTTGTTTTAAACTTTAGATAAAAATTGTAGAGCAGTACTTAGGGTAACTGATTTAAATATCAACATTAGGCTTTTGAAAAAACATACTTAGGAATTGGAAAAAATTTTTATCTAAAAAATGCGCCTACCAATTCTAATCCCTAATATTTATTTTATTTGACAAAGCTTTGGGCGTTTTAATAATAATTAACTCAATAAGTGTAAATCATCAGTAGTAATATAAAGTTATGAAAGAAAATATAAATATATTAACAATTATTTTCTATTTTTTTATTTTATATTTTTTATTGGTTATCAGCAAATTTAAATTGTGACATATTGATAAATGATTACGTGAACATAATTACTATGAACTGTATCATTGTACAATATCAGATATAATACTGATAGTAAGTATAAAGCTTTTTTCTTAACTGCACATAATTCTTTAATCTGCTAAAAGTTATAATAGAAGACAAAAGCTAAAATAATGCATATTATATAGTGTTATCCATTTATATAATTAAAAAAAATGAGGTAGTCGGACTAATTTATAAATCATTATGAATTTTGAAATATATATGTATAAATTAAAGAATGATCAGTAATGCGAAGATAAATTAATTGAATTCCAAGATAGAAATCTAAGAAATCCAAGTTAAAGAAAATTTAAATATTTGTTTCAGAAATTTATTAAGATAGCACAATTTTAAAGAGTGACCTCTAGGTGACGGTGGATGCAACATCAGAAAAATGCGGTGCTCTGCGGGTAAAGAGCAGTCTTATACCAGCGCACTACCTTATCGGTTTCTGGCATTAGCCCATTTATGTGGAAGTGCGTACGATAGATGTGGCTACCTGTTTATTTGTATGACTATTCGATTTATAATATTTACATTGCTTACAAAGCGGACTAGTTTAAACAATTTTTCATATTACAAAAAAACGTAAATATAAACCATGTTCTGAATTATGGTTCTATCAAAAATTAAAGTTAATAACACTGCGTACTTACAAAAAAAGAGTAGCAAAAAGTAGTATCAAATAGTAATAATGATTATAACATACCAAGTTATAGTATATATATGTACATTTTCTATAAAATTTAAAATTTTAATATAACATGATATTTCTATGGGTCTGAAGTTTGCATCGTTGGAGTGCAACGCAATAATTTTTAACAATTAATTATAGTACATTTCGATACTAGTGCGAGGATTTGATTTTCCCCTCGTGTGACTGTTTGCACCCGAGCGAAGCGAGGGTGAAAAGGTCACACGAGGAGAAAATCAACTTCTCACACAAGTGTCGAACCGTATTTTTTGACACGACGTGCGAGAAGTGAGATTTTTGCACGCATCGTTTAACGCAGCGTGCGAGAAATCGAACTTCTCGCACGGAGTTTCAAAAAAATTATTAAGCAATGGAAATTTTATCTAAATCGTTGTTATAAAGTTATTTGGTACCATAAAACAATAAATCTACACGCAAAATTAATATTAGTTATCATAAACTTGAAGGGAAATTGACTATATTTTTATTTCATTGCACTACAATGTTGTAAACTTCAGACCCATATATTTCTTTGCCCAGGCAGAATCTTTGCATATTTAACATAAAAATTGAGAAACATTAGTAAGCGTGCACTCCCACACCTAAAGCCTAATAAATGTATAATCGTTTATAGGACAGTTATTGCAAAAACAATTGTTTATATTTTCTACCTTCTATACTTGGATATAAATAAATATAAAAAAATTCTTTATATAAAAAACACCTAATGAGGTCTATGATTCAATCACAGTTTTTCTCTATTTCACTGTTTAACATTTGTTGGTAAAATGTTTACTTTTAATTTTCATCTCTACTCTTTGCCTATACTTAAATAGACATTGATTTATGAGAACGCTTTAGTAGACTCATCAATTACCATACCTTTGAGCGATATCTTTTTTATTCCTCTGTATAATTAGAGCGCAATGTAAATACAACATGTACATTTGCGGTTATGATCGCCCCATTTAAATCCATTTCGTTGTCAAACTCATTTATCACAGCCTTCCAAGGCAGTTTATGACATCGACAAATATAAATATTAATTAAAGCTATTAAAGGTTTTTGTAATGCTTATTAGAAAGCCCAGATAACTCAGCCTCGCGGTTACTAACTTATTATTTTTATTATTAAATTTATTTATAAATTAAATTTTGTTATGGTAACAAAATTTGCTCGCATTTAATTATACTTTAATCATAAATAGAATAGAAAGTCATACACATACAATAGAATATATCATTTAAAATTATTATGAATAAAATAACTGTAAAATGAAATTTCCAAAACATTAAAATAATGAGATTGCCTTTACTGTGTAGAATAAACATATTAAAATTGAATGTAAAATGATAATTTTATTTATACAAATTTTTTTTACAAAACTCATGAAAGTATATTTCATTATCGAGTTAATTAAATTAATATATTTTGTATAGGTATAGAATAATTGAGGAATATAAAATCAATTTTTGTAACAATAATATTTGTTTTATTTTTGGGAATCTAAAAACTTATCCTGTTATTTAAGCAGAATTTCAGATAAAGTCTTATTACTTGGAAAGGGTCAGATCTCGGGATCACGAATTCGGCACAAACATTGGGATATGTTTTTGGATGTAGAAATATGAAGAAAGTCGCACTATTAGACCCTAACGCTAAAAAAACCCAAGTTCTGGACATTTTTAGCTTTATTTTTAAAAAAAACTTGAAAAAGGCCTCTTCTTGAAACGACAACCATTTAATCTTGGTAAGTCTTAAATATTATTTTAAAAAGAGAAAATAAAACTAGACGAAACGAGCTTTCATTTGCTTTTTTGTCAGAATTGAAAAACATTTAGTTAAACCCCTAAAGTATGCTGCTTGATTCCATGCATATTTTGGTGCTATTTCATTACTCAACTTTAATCTTTCATAAATTTGTAAACATCCAAAAACATATCCAAAAGGGTTAGGCATTTTACTTTTACTTTTACTTTTATGTCTTTTTATAGTATTCTAACTATTTTTTATGTAAGTGATAGTATGTACTCTTTTGAAATCTCAGAGATATTTAATAAAATAGTTAATATTTGCTATGATAACATATTGTTGCTATTATTTTATATATTTTATTTATTGTACTTACTGGTGTAAAATATAAATGTGAAATATAAATAAAATTTTCATCAAATACTGTAAAATTCTATAATAATCACTATTATTATCTCGGTTTATAACGATAATACTTTCGAATTGAGGACGAGGGTAACCCGATTCATTGATTTTCATTAAAGTATACAAGCACCGCGCGATTTGATAATCCTGAAAACATCTGCCTCCTGTTTGTTTTCGGTGAGATAGTGTCGCAAAGCGTAACATATGTCACTTTTATTCCGCTCGCTTATCGGGCTTTACCCACACACGACAGCACGAAAAGTCAAGTCGTCATTTCAATTAAGAAATTTTTCGCCATTTAAAGAAATCAATAAAAACTCTCTTTCCATTTCTCGAACCCATTCAACGATTCACCGTTCACGCGCGCTTCCTAATTACATTGGATTCCATATATCAAAGAGATAAAACTGAGACATTTTTTGTTTTTCCTCCCTTCTTTTATTATTTCCCGTCGTGAGCGCGCGCGAGTGCGCATCACATTTATCGACCTATAGTGGTTGCCAGACCCCGACACCACTATATATATATACATGCGCTTGACAATGGAGTTCCCTCTGCCCCCCTAACAGGATTGTTATCGATCTTATCGCTCATCAAACTAAGCTACGCGCAATATGTGCTCATGTGTGTGTGTGTGTGCGTGTGTGTGCGCGCGCGCGCGCGCGTGTCTGTGTCTGCGCAGCTCAGGGGTACGCGTTTTTGTCATATTTTTTTGTGAAACTTATACTGTATAGTACATTTCGACACGGGTGGGGAAGTCGATTATTTAGCTGGTGTGACTTTTTGCATGAGCGAAGCGAGTGCGAAAAAGTCACACCACCTAAATAATCGACTTACGCACTAGTTTCGAACGGTATTTGATACCACGAGCGCCGAAAAATCATATCAAAGTTGTGATTTTTCGGCGCTCGTGGTATAAAATACCGTTCGAAACTAGTGCGTAAGTCGATTATTTAGCTGGTGTGACTTTTTTGCACTCGCTTCGCTCGTGCAAAAAGTCACACCAGCTAAATAATCGACTTCCCCACCCGTGTCGAAATGTACTATAACTATACATCCTTTAACCATAAACTCTTAAGCCATACACCCATAAATTATAAACCTCAACCTTTAAACTATAAAATATAATCCTTAAAATCATATAATACCTTTCAAACTTACAGCTTTAATTAAGAAGCTCTTGATCATCGAGGGGTTACTATTTATATAGATACATTTCCACAAAATTTCATGTTCACTGAATAGAGTCTATCTATAAACATTTTCGCGGTTCCACGATCAAATTTCTACAGTACTTCTTTGGAGTCTAAGCGTTTGCGAGTATTTAAAAAAAATGCCGTAATAATTGTCCAAAAACCTCCGAAATGTTCAACTTTGCATCACCCTACAGGAAGTAATATTGGATAAAAATGAATGAAATCAATATAAAATGTATTGCACTTGCTTCTGACGTCAATGATTCTTGAAAATTGCTTATAATAGTTTGGAATATAAGAGGCCTGATGGATAATGGTGATCTATCAGTTGTATCTTTTTACTTATAATTTTTCTTGTACAAACATTCATAAATTTTTACAGAATATTGGACACGCTTATTCTGGCATGTACGCGTTTTATGAGTAATATTTGATCCAAATTTCAAGCAGATGGTCGTTACTGAACACTTAACATGCTTATATAGATTGTTTGAAATATCGAATATTTTTTAAGATATACATTTTTATGCTTCTAAAGGTCAGTAAATCGTGACAGACAGAATGTTATCGTTTTCTAAGTTTTTAATGCTTAAAAATATACTTGTAATAATTTCTTCTAATACATTTTCATTATTTCATTTTCAAAGGACACAAAAAATTTTCACCAGTATTACAATAACACAAAACTCGCTTTTAAATGTATATCCACTTATTAAATAGATATCCACAAATACTCTTCGAAGTCGAGGAAGCTCTTTTATGAAAACTTAATTTTCTTAAAGGCTCGTTAGCCTTTAGGCAATTTTCTAGAACAAAAATAATTTTGAATTATTAAAATTAAAAAAACCGCTGCCAATTCATTGGCACGTAACTTCCTCCAAATTAATGTATCGTTACTATATGTATAGTATATATTTTAAATATCAAATATGTTTATTCATTATACTTTTTTTCAATGATTTAATAATTCATTAATATTTAAAAAATTGCATATTTTTTCTTATTATTGAAATTATTTGTTATTTGACATTTATTTTATTTTAAAAAAGTAATATTTTAAAATATAAAATTAAAAAATTGCTATCTACCCTGAGATCAGCTTACTCACATTTTCAAAATCATATATAATAACTCCATTTTTTATATTATAAATATATTATTATTCAATCACTTTAAACAATTTTTGAAGAAAAAAAAAAAAAAAAAAAATTCGGTATAGTATATTACGTAACTATACTGTGAAGTATGATATTACATTCGCGTTTATGTTTTCCGTCCGAGACGAAGCTGAGTACAGCAAACACGCGAATATGATATTCTACTTTCCGTCCGATTTGCATATACTATTTTTTTGCCTATCCGTCCGAAAGTACAACTTTCTCTCCCTGCGAAAGATCGCGAAGTTGTGTTTTCGTACTCGTTATTCAAAAAAATCGTATAATATTAAAAATAGACTATTCATCCCAACTGCTAAATCAAAATGTAAAAAAAAGATCCCTCTCTAGTTAAAATCAGTCGAGTAGATCATGAGATATCCGCGTACATGGACATACACACACACACACACACATACACACACACACACACACATCCATACCGATATTTTCTAAAAATAGTGTATTTCGATTCCAAATGTGCTAAAAAACATTCCTAACACATTTTCTCCAAAACTTTTTTTTTTACTTGTAGTTAATTGTCGCAAATGGCAGTCATAGTAGAAAGTTAAGTAAGTTAGGAAGCTGATGGTTCTACTGCCTAGGTAGTAATTAAATAAAAACAAAAGTTTAAAAAAAATTTTTTCCGACGTTTCGGACGGTTTATTTCCGTCCCTTTTCAAGGTCTGTGAAAATACACACGAAATACAAGTTTATTAACATAAAAAAAGACACTAAAATTGATAAACACTCGCTTAACAACACTTACCAAAAAACTATATATACAAATATAAATAAGTGGACACAATAAGAGACCACTAGTCAAAGTGAGACGGCGCACGCAATTTCCCAGTATTTATCATCTCTAGAGTATGTATAGGAGGGGTAAGAACTACGAAACACTTTAGCCATAAATACACAACAAGATATGTAAACCTATAATAGTAAGCCTTGTTTATATCAACTTATTATTATTAATAAAAATTTTATAATCTGACTTAAAAAAATTAGTGTCAAACTGTCTATTCAAACTATTACATTGGGAATGGATATGTAGCATTTCAGATAGTAATCTTTTCTGTAAATTAGGCTCTTGATCTAAAATTTTAATATTTTTGAAATCGATTTTATGATTAGTATTCGCTATATGTCCGTGTAAAACTGACTTGTCTCTCTTAAATTTACAATCGCTAACATGTTCTTTGCTTCTTACAATCAATTTTCGAGAAGTTTGTCCCACGTACGACGCATCACAATCGCAACAATTAATTTTGTATACAACTTGAAATTTTTCATTTTTATGGTATCTATCTTTTCCTAGTCTAATTATATGATTGAATTTATTGGAGATTGAATTAATCATAATTAAGTTGTAACACTTACAGATATTTTTTAATTCCGGGTTAATATATTTAATAAATGGGAAAACTAAAATGCTATTTTCCTGTTAGACCGATAATCTCTGCTATTAACACTCCTACATATTATTTATCCAAAATGCTTGCTAAGTTTCTCTTTAACAATTTAAAAAGGCCTAATTCACACGTTACTAATAGTTTAGACTTAAAACAAAAAATTGAAAACATAGTTATACCGGCTGGATATACCATTATCAGCTTAGACGTTGTTAGTTTTTTTACAAATGTTGCGGATTATTTAACTTTCGACTCAATAGAAAAACGTTGGAATCAATTATATAATCTTTGCGAGCTTAACTGTAGCGAATTCATAAATGTTCTTAGGTTTATCCTACACAACAATTACTTTGTATTTAATCACACTTTTTACAAACAAATATTTGGAGCTGCCATGGGCAACCCCTTAAGTCCAATCTTAGCTGATATTATCATGGAAGACTTAGAAAATCAAGCCTTATCAAAAATTTGCTTTCCTGTACCGTTTTACTATAGATATGTTGATGATATTATTGTATGTGTTCCTGCGAACATGATAGATTATACAGCAAATTTATTTAATAGTTTTGATAAGAATTTACAATTTACAGTCGAGACACCAAGCAACAATAAAATAAGTTTTCTAGATCTTCTTATTATTCATAACGAACAAAAAATTTCCACGGATTGGTATAGGAAACCAACTTTTTCTGGTAGATTTCTAAATTTTAATTCTCACCACCCGATTAGTAATAAGATTGGTATAATATGTTCTTTAGTTGACAAATGTATTAATTTAGCTCATACACACTTCCATGATAAGAATCTTAATCTAATTAGAGATTTATTATTGGAGAATGATTATCCTATGGATTTCATTAATAAACATATCAATAAACGTATATTACATATTAAAAATAATAATAAAAATACTTGTAATTCTAAGAACATAAATTTTAATAGCATTTTAGTTTTCCCATTTATTAAATATATTAACCCGGAATTAAAAAATATCTGTAAGTGTTACAACTTAATTATGATTAATTCAATCTCCAATAAATTCAATCATATAATTAGACTAGGAAAAGATAGATACCATAAAAATGAAAAATCTCAAGTTGTATACAAAATTAATTGTTGCGATTGTGATGCGTCGTACGTGGGACAAACTTCTCGAAAATTGATTGTAAGAAGCAAAGAACATGTTAGCGATTGTAAATTTAAGAGAGACAAGTCAGTTTTACACGGACATATAGCGAATACTTATCATAAAATCGATTTCAAAAATATTAAAATTTTAGATCAAGAGCCTAATTTACAAAAAAGATTACTATCTGAAATGCTACATATCCATTCCCAATGTAATAGTTTGAATAGACAGTTTGACACTAATTTTTTGAAGTCAGATTATAAAATTTTTATTAATAATAATAAGTTGATATAAACAAGGCTTACTATTATAGGTTTACATATCTTGTTGTGTATTTATGGCTAAAGTGTTTCGTAGTTCTTACCCCTCCTATACATACTCTAGAGATGATAAATACTGGGAAATTGCGTGCGCCGTCTCACTTTGACTAGTGGTCTCTTATTGTGTCCACTTATTTATATTTGTATATATAGTTTTTTGGTAAGTGTTGTTAAGCGAGTGTTTATCAATTTTAGTGTCTTTTTTTATGTTAATAAACTTGTATTTCGTGTGTATTTTCACAGATCTTGAAAAGGGACGGAAATAAACCGTCCGAAACGTCGGAAAAAATTTTTTAAAAACTTTTGTTTTTATTTAATTACTACCTAGGCAGTAGAACCATCAGCTTCCTAACTTACTTAACTTTTTTTTTACTATCACAAAGCTTCCTCTAGGAGGAAGCAATAGAATTTGCATTAAATTTTCAAGGAGTGTATGTGACTACTAATTTACTATTATACTTCACGAGATACTTTACAGAACGGAAAATGAATTCGCATATCATCATACTCATAGCATTAAAAGTTATAAGATGAGATGAACTTTTGATTTAGAAATATAAATCAAATGGACATTTTAATGCAGGTGACAAAGCGGGAATTGCAGTCCTTTTTCATATTAGTTTATTTACTTTTTGCGGTACAAATATTCTCAAGCTAATATAAGCTGAACTAAATTTTTAGGGAACACAAAAATTTCGAGTCCCTGATAAAAAAATCCATCTCCCGTAGCTAAAATTTTGAATTAGTTCCGAAATAAATAGACTATTATGTGAATAAACATAATAAAATAGTGGAAACCATCTCTAAAACACAGATATCAAAGAAACATCTGTTTCACGACATTGATTCCGAGCGGAGGCGAAATTAAAAGCAATCCACCGAATTGTCAGCGGAGAAACACCCCTATTTTTAGCCTCCTCCACCCTCGCGCTCGCCGCAATTAATATCAATTGCCGGCTGATCGGTCAACCCGTACAAACAACGCGCGCCCCCCGGGCCAAGATTAAACCCAACGACCATCCCCGCCCCACCCATATCCGGAAGAACAATCGAGAGAAAAAAAAAGGACCGAGGCTCGCGTTAGATAATCGCCTCTGACTGATGGCCCGCGGTGCGCTCCCGCCAGGCGAATTTCGGAGGCTTCGACGACGACGACGACGACGCTGAGTCGGGACCGCCCGCGGACACGTGGCCCCCGTCGCGCGGCTCTCTGCAAAAACATAATTGCCGATCGGCTGCTATTTTTATGGGCTTTTCTTAATTGAATGCGCGCCCACGTGCTATTGGACACCCGCGTCGTGGCCGCCAATCATCCATAGCGAGCGTCTTGCCCGACGATGATTACTTGTGGGGCGCTGCGTCGATCGGCCGGCGCTCCTGTGTAGATGTGGGTTTATTGGCTCGCGACACGTTGACGCAACGTTTTGTTCCGGGAATTCCTAGGAATGGACGACAGCGAGCACTTGAGTATGAGCCCACGGCGAAGCCATGGACGAGGCTCAATGACCGTGCAGTGCCGCCTTTAAGGGGGGGCCTGCGGGGCCCTGGCCCAGGGCCCCGGGGTTGCAGGGGCCCCCGTCCACGGTGGTATATAAATAGTTTTTTTTTTAAGTTTGCAAACATATAAAAAAATGGTGAAAAATATTAAGCAAATATGTTTTACGTTATTAAATATTTATATTATTAAATTATTAAATATAAAAATACATAATTAAATTATTTTTCTTCTGGATTTTTGGGCAGAAAAGTCAGAGATCACATCTTCAAAATCGATTTGTTCGAGTAAATCGGACTCAATACTCATTCTAGATAAAGAATTTAGTCTAGATTGCGTCATTGTGCTTCTTTGTGGAAATTTAAGTAATTTTAATATTGAGAACGAACGTTTGCCACTACAATTTGTAATCATGAGACTTAGAAAAATTCGAAAACAAATTTCAATATTCGGAAACGTGGAACACAAATGATCTTTTTTTAATTGTACGTACATGTCCGATATAGCTAAAACCTTTTCTTTTTCAGTCTCACAAAGATAGTGCTTATAAAATAAACATTCAGAAATTAGATTTTCTGCACAAATATCTTTATCGTACATTTTAGCTACTTTTTCACAAGATTCTGTAATTTGTTCAAGGTCCAGCTGTTGAAGTTTCGTGAAAAAATGAAATGCATCACGCAGTTTTTCATACGCACTTTTTCTTGTTTTTAAGTTCAAGCATAGCGAATCTATTATCGGATAAAATACTTCGATTTTTAATGTTTCTTCGTAAGTGAAATTTACATTTGAACTAGATCCTTCATTCTGAGTGAGTCTTATACTTCGTTTCCTTATCCTGGGCTCAGATTCATTTGCAGGTACATCTATAAATTTTTTTGATTTATCTAGATAGTAATCGAATTTCTCTCTAATATTTAACAAATAATCTTCCAAAGACTTTATTAAACTAACGGCTACATGTAAATCAATATTAACTTTTTGCAAATGTTTACTCGTCTCATTTAAAGGTAGTAAAATATCTTTCCAAACCACGGTTAAAAAAATATTGTCGAACTTAAGCGTATGCTTTAAAATGGATTTAGTTTCGTGTCTTGTTTCATGGTATTGAGACTCGTCGTTTGATATTTCGTTAAGGGCTGCATTAACATGTTCATAACTATCGTGAAGAGCTGTAATTGCATCAGCTCGAGCTGACCATCGCGTTGCAGATAGCAATTTTACAACTTTTTTTCAGAACTTAAAGCTAAGACTAATTTTTGCCATCTATAAGTTGACGATGAAAAAAATGTATATAATTTTTGAACTAGAGAAAAAAAAATTAACTACTTGAAGAACACATTCAGCGGCTTTCGTTCCAACTAAATTTAATGAGTGAGCCACACAAGGAATGTAATTAGCGTACGGATTAACATCTCTAATTCGAGCTTGTAAGCCAGTATAATGACCGGACATATTCGAGGCCTTATCATATGATTGGCCGCGACAATCGTTGATGTTTATATCATTTTCTTCCATAAATTTAATAATGATATTAAACATGTATTCAGCATTGTGTTTTTCAATAGGAATAAACATCAGAAATCTTTCAACAGGTCCTTCATCTGTTACGTAACGAACGACAAAAGTCAGTTGGTCGATATGCGTAATATCCGGAGTAGAGTCGACGCTTATAGAAAAATATTTCGATTTTTTCAACTCTTGAATTATACAGAAAAGAACTTTTTTACCCATAAGTTCTATGAACTCTTCACATATATTTGTGGATAAATAAGACGTCACACCTTGACCTTTTTTTCCATGAGCGGATCATAGCGACTTAAGAGTTCTGAAACTCCTAAATAATTCCCATTACGTACAGATCCAAAACTTTTATCATCACCTCGAAAAGATAGTCCTCTAGAAGCAAGAAATTTAACCACATCGGTTACTCTTCTTAGTACTTGAATCCAATAATAATTTTCATTTTTTTGCTGAATGATCAGCTATTTATCAATACAATTGATTTGTTTTTTTCTTTTGTAATAAGCTGTTAAACATTCTTTGTGGGGTTTACTTCGCTCATGTTCTACAATACGTTCTGCGTGCTTCCAATCACAGAATCCATAAAACGAAAATTTCGTTTTTTCACTCGAGAAAAGTTTGCACATTAAGCAATACACACATCCAGTTGATGGTGAGTATAGTAACCATTCGCGTTGAATTTTTTCACCATTCTGTAGTGTACATTCAAATAATGATTTATTAAACGTACGCAATTTATTTTTTTCTCCTTCTTGATAAATCCGAACAGATTTTGCATAATCAGCATCTTTGTTATTGCATAAATATGGCTCTTTATTTAACCAGTAGCATCGTAGTTGCTCGTTCATTTCACCCCATAATGCTGGGTCTATGCAATAATTGGTATTTTCATCAGACAATGTATCGACTGTATCTGTTAAAAATTTTTTTTTTTAATATTCAAGTGAATACATATAAATCCTACAAATTATTTATATTATTCTTTCAATAATACCTCGGTGTGAGTTGGGGGGCGAGCGTTCGCGCACACTAAACACCGTCGCACGGCGGTGGCAAAAGGTCGGCAGATAGGCTGCCGATGTGGTTGCGAGCCGCTCGCCCCCTTCACCGTAAGTTCGCGAGCGCGGCCCATCAAGTCGTCGCGCGAACTTCCGGGAAGCTCGCGGGTCCAAGAAGTTCAGGGAAAAAGTTGGGCTCGACTAATTCCCCAAATTTAAGTAAAAAAAGTAAAGTCCGATAACGCTACGGACTTCAAGGTAGCCTATGTTCTCTTTATATACTTTATATATAAGCGCGCCCGATACCGCATGGACGTAGACGCTGCCTTTATTGTTTTTATTTGCCACGCAAGTTGCGGCCGCGAACTTTGATAATTAAAAAAATAATTTTAAATTTTTACATACCTGTACATTGGCTATAGACGTCAGTCTCGGCTTTATCTTGTGAGATTGATTCATTTTGCAAATCAGAACAACAAATCTCTTTGGAACCTTTAGTTGTTGAAGTAACTTCTGATTTTAATAAAACATGTCATTTTTTAACATTAATTTAAGCTCGTATCAAAATTATTACTTTTTAAAATTTACCTGACGTAGTACTCTTTGTAATATTATCACTCGATTCTGTTTTTTTTCGATGTATACAGTTTTCTTCATTTATTTTTTCAATATCAATATTACTACAACTAGTACTATTTTGGTCTTTTAAAACAAATAGTTTCATTACTTTTACTATATATAAAGTGTACACAAATAATTAAAAATATCGAGAAAATACATACCTGAAGAAAATACCGGAGTTGCTTCTGCGGAAGGCATATTCCTTATTTCACTTGGATTGAGATCATTAATCTTTTCTTGTTCCAAATATCCACTAATTTTCGGTAGAGCATTGAGTTTTTTTTTATCCTCTTTATATTTTCGCTTTTTACTAGCACCACTCGGATAAACGCGTTTCATTTTTAATACTCTTACTCTTCTGCAAAAAGTAGCAGTATGATGTGCTTTTACACGTTGCGCAATGCAATGTGTTAAAACAAAAGCGCGCATCGATGTTCGTCTCTTTAATATAGTTTGTTTGCGTACAGTTGAATGGCGTGGCGCGCGACATCTACATAAATAAATGAGCGCAAATATTTGAATTTTACAATATGAAATAGCAAATATATGCTTATTCGTTTTACTGATAATTTTAATATAAGTACTTTTGATTGTTAATCAGACTAGTATTCTGTCAATTATGTGAAACAAATTCCAAATGAAAAACATAAAATGAAAGTACTCTTGATTTCTTGAATATTTATATTAATTATATCTTCATAGATTTATGAAAACTACTGAAAGTACTCTGATTTGCATAAAGATGTTAATTTATGAATTAAATAATTACATATATTTATTCATATATTAAATATCATAACTTCTATCACATTTCATTGATCAGTTTTTATTAAAAAAATTATAGGTTGAAAAATTTTGGATTGGTTTACATTTCTTTGGAGAAATTAATTCCTTACAGGGGCCCCCAGCTGCCTCTGGCCCAGGGCCTCAATTCACTTAAAGGCGGCACTGTGGCCGTGGATTTACTCACGACATGAGAATGGAGTGGAAGTTTAAAGGGTGGTTTGGGTTTCGGTGATATTTGTGGCTTCCAATGGCTAGTTAGTATTTTTATTACACCGGAGAAAGCTGTGACTGACTGAATTATTACATAATCCAGATGATGATAAGAAGTAGCAAAATTCAAACGCGCTTCGCCCGTACTATTTTCTTTTTGCGGTTATGAACACTATTTTTCACTATGATTTAGTTTTAAATTAGTTTAAATGATAAGATAATTAGATACATTTTTTAAGCAAAAATCGAATGATTTTATTCTATCTTAATTATTCAGTAGTTCTATAAATACTTGAGTTTCAAAATTCAAATATTCGCGCTTTTTTCAAATAAACAATCACATCGAATCTTTAAATGAGTCACTACTTCCGGCCACCATTTTTTTAAGAGAGGAAAATTGTGGGGTGTTTCATAACGTCAAAGAAAACTGGTATTTTCTATCATGAAAATTAAATTTCAAAAATGTTGTTCTCTTTACAATTCACCTATAGTAACTTGGGCTGGAAAAATATTGATGAAAAAATTATCAAATTTTCGGTTTTACCGAGAAAACGACAAAATCATTTTAAGATCTACCTACGTTCACATTATTATGATATCAAATTTGTACTACAATCGAACTCAACGTGAAACGAGGTCAGTCCGTCATCTTATCAGCACTGCGGCTTCGACTTTCCACACGGCGTTCGATGCCCATCGTGTCACTCGTTATATTATTCTTAAACGCGCGTTACACCCCCACGATAACAATCCGCGTCGCTACGCCGTACGGCGTCATCGCGCGGTAATGGCCGGCACTGCACACGTGTCCACATACCTGCACAGAACGAAAAATAATTGGAGACGAATCCAGGTGGCGATTTTGCTCGCTAGATGCTCATTACATGGCGAAGGCAGCGCAAATAGGACATGCTGAATGGAATAAATCGGTCAGAGTGCAAGCATTTCCGAGATCCGAGAAAGAGAGGCAGAAAGTAAGGGATAGGGAAAGGATTTGAAAAAGTTGAATCGATGTTTTTATAATTATGTAGAAAGGATCAATTTTGAGTCCTGTTTTATGATTCGGCAATATATAAAGTGGCAGTTAAGAATAGACTGCTGAATTTTGTCTACATAACTATTTATTATTTTACATTTAATGACTGAAATAGGATAATCACGAATCTGTGGGGATAGAGAATGTATAATAGAACCATTAGTTGAATAAATAATGATTTGTACTTATAGCTCCCCAAAGTGTGCTATACATGAAGCTATAATGTCAATATTTCTTGTTTATGCTAGAACAAACTATCTTCTGTCACTAAATAATTTTCAGGTGATTAGCATTTTTTCGATCAATAGAACATAACTGGAAAAAGTTGAAAAAGAAAATTTTAAATAATTTTTAAACACATTCTTTAAATTTTAAAAATTAGTTAAAATAAGTTAAGATAAATTGCAATCACTCTAAAATCTATGCATAAATAGTATACCAACTAGTATTTACCAATAAGAGTAATACCAATTACCAGTTTTAAGTAATATTTAATAATTATTTTACAATCGTAATGCAAATGAACCCTCTAACATCATTAATCTCTCAATGTATAAATAATATTCTTAACTTAAATTTTTAGTAAATATATTTCCTTCTCAGATATTTCTTCCTCTTCTCAGATATTTCCTCCTCCTTTAAAATGTATTCGAAGTTGATTCATACTTTGAATCCGATTCTGGCATGACTATATTATATTCCAAGGACTAAATTTCTAGAATTTATTATAATTTATTTTGAACAATCGTCAAACGTGAATAACTGTTTCAATAACTAATCATTTTTTCCTCAGATATTTTATTTCTTTTCGATTATCTAACATCAAAGGAGTCTTCGTAAACCCTTAAAAATTGTAAAAATGTTGGTTACTAAATCAGTATATAAATTCATAAAACTACTCAAAAAATAAAAAATTGGATACTTAAAGTTCACAGCTAATTCCATGATGCTGATTTTCGCGATAAACCCCCCCCCCCCTCTCTCTCTCTCATGCTCATGAATAAAACAGCGTGGCCGCGATCGACAGATACGCAGAGCTCGAAAAACTAAGGGTGACAGGGAGAAAAAGTCTTCCGTACAATACATTTATATTTAAAGGAAAAACGACGTAGCGAGCGAGAGAAAAGAAAAGGCAGTTGGCCTGCATGAAGAAAAAATTATCGAAGACACATGCAGCAAGACAAGATCGGGCCGCGAGGGAATCATGTGTGTAGCGTACAGGCGCCCCCTTTCTGCGCATTATACGTTTTTTTTCGAAGATCGTCGCTGATAAGAGGTGAAACTCGTCCCCGTCGTCCTCTCTTTATTATTTACATCGATCGTCGAGGATAGGGGTTGAAATTTTCCCCGTGCCGCCGTCGAGTCGACTGGTCATAGGAAAATCTTTCTGGTCTCGGATATGGGGCTGCGGAGTTCGCATCGGTGACGAGAGATTAAACGTGTAAGGGAAAGTTACGAAGATATAGAGGGAACTGCGGGATGTATTATTGGGTCAGGCGTGGGCTGTTCAGATTTTTATTGCGTTAAAGCGTCAGCGGGAAGGTTTCCGAGAGCATCAAATAGTTAAAGGGTAGTTTTCGTCATTTAGAAAGCAGTGTAACGTCGATTACCGCACCGTGTAGTGATAAAAATTATAGCAATATTAGTAGTATTTAAAAATTATACGTCCCTAATGACAGTCACGAATGCTATTAAAACAATAATTCAACGTAAAATGCTCCAAATTATTTTATAATTAATTAATATCAAAAACATATAATAATATATCATGAATTTCATTAAAATCTAAAATATATTGACACTGTTATTTACTAATAATGGAAATTGTTACAAAAGTATCATTTGAATGAGAAAATGTTGAATTTAAGGACATTAGCGGGAGACTGGGGTAAAACCGGATTCTGGGGCAAAACCGGAATTCTCAATTTCTCGGTTACTACTCGTGGGATTTATATAATAGCTATGGTATCTATTTGAGAATATTCCTATTATCATTTTGTATACGATCGGAATGTCAAAAATAGGCTCGTATTGACTTTAGAAGAGGTCAAAGATTTCTTAGCTCACAAGACCATGTTCATCGTAACAGTCATAGTGCGCATAATCTTCCTCTAAGCAACATATTCTTTCAGTATGTACATGAGCTTATTGTTTATGTTATAATAAATAAGTAGGGGCCATTCCGTTTCTTAATTTCACTTTTAATTGCAAAAAGTGAATAATTACTTTTTGTCAAACTTTGGGGTAAAATCGGATACTTTAGATAGGGATAAAACCGGATAGCTTATTTTCTCTTTTCTTTTAATGTAATGATAAAATAAACTAATAATAGACATTTAGTGCGCTTTTCGTACATTATACATATAAAATTAGTTTGTTTTTGGTACACAAATGCGTAAATGTATTAGAAAGTCTTCCCGGCAAAGATGGTAAGAAGAAAATATGGCTTCAGCGATTTTTTATAAAAAAACGTTAATTTATAATTATTAATAAAAGATTTCTTCATTAAACAACGTTTGTATATCATAGTATTATTTCTAGAATGTCGAATATCACTTAAAATTCATTTTGGAAAGAATAATGGAAGTATCCAGTTTTACCTTGACAATTTTTCTACGGGGTAAGGTCGGATACTTTCGTAAATTTCTAATAACATTTTTTACAAATATATTTTTGGCTAACCAAGTCGATTTTTGTTACCTGAATGTGAACTGAAAACAATTCTAGTGTTAAATATTGTTATTATTTTATTATCTATTTGTAATAAACAATTTCCAAAAAGTATCCGGTTTTACCCCAGTCTCACCTATTCAATAAATATTGTAATAACTTTATGTTCTTCTCTTTTGGATTTCTCGAGCCCGTATTTTCCGTGGACAAACTGACACGCGAGAAAACATCATTGATAGAGTTACAATCTTCAAATAAGTCTTTCTTCGCGAAATTTTCAAAGCGATCGTATATACTCTCTCCTCTATGATCGCATTTCAATCCTTTGAATCCGCACGCCATCCCCTCACTGTATGTTCGAAGACGACAGTATGTAGCGAAATCAGTCGGAGGCAAAAATCTGGAGAGAGAGAAAGAGATAGAGAAAGAGAGAGAGAGAGAGAGAGAGAGAGACAGAGAGAGAGAGAGAGAGAGAGAGAGAGAGAGAGAGAGAGAGAGAGAGAGAGAGAGAGAGAGACGCACGTGACATATACCTACAGCCTTCCTTTAAGAGTGTACTTATATATACGGCCGGACTCGAAATCACGATATATTCAAGGACTGCGTGGACAAACTCGTCATCGTTGACTGCGCATCGATTCGGTTATACTACACTGAGCAGCCGTGTGGTGTTTTTCCTCCTTTTCTCTCGCATATATGTGCATGTACATACACGACGGGACTCCAAAAGGTTGGGGGAGAAGGAAAGAGAGCGCGTTTCGAGAACATGCTTTTCGTTTCTTTTGACAGGAATTCTTATCTTCCTTCGTCGAGAGAGAAAGAGAGTGAGTTCGAAGTGTAGAAACGGAGGCAGAGAGAGAGAGAGAGAGAGAGAGAGAGAGAGAGAGAGAGAGAGAGAGAGAGAGAGAGAGAGAGAGAGAGAGAGAGGCTGCTCCTTTTTCTGCGCGTCCGCGTACAAACGCGATTGGCCGGTGTCAGATAAAGAACGCGTTGTCAATTGCATGCGTATATGGGGTGAGGGACGCTCGCTGTATACAAGCAGAGGAAAAGAGATATCAAGAAGTTCTTTGGATTCGACGGTGAAGGGGGCAGTATTTCCCTAACTTTTTTTTTTTTTTAGAAAGAGAGAGCTCTTTCTATCTCTTTCTATCTCTCGCATAGAGGCATCTTCGCCTGTCGGTTTTAATCTTATTTTTCTCGTATTTCTTTGCGTATATGCGTGCCGGTGTACTTCGTTTGCTGGCTTTTCTTTTTCGTTAGCCCGTCAACCTCCTTTGTTGCCCTTCTTTACTGTTCCGTTTACGATTACGACTCGATCGCTGAGCAATGCTCTTGTTTAAACTCCCCTGACGAGAGTGATTCAGAGCGGTCATTGAACGGATAGCTATTGATATAGGTACCGAGAAATGTAGCACTGCACAGCACTGTAGTGAAGCATAAATTAAAAAACTGTGTTCCAATTTGCTTGCAACGGTTATTGTAAGTATTTATCGCAATAATATCGATTTTTAGATACTCAAACACAAAAATTGTATCCAATATATTTTCCTTCTTTATGAGGCGGCTAAGTGATGGTGAAAAAAAGAAATATATTTTTTGGATGTGTGTGTTTATGTCTGTGTGTATGTGTGTGTGCGTATGAGACATTGACTATATTATCACCTATCAACTGAAAATGAATAAGAAACATGATACAAACAATAGATATCTGAACATTCGTATAATCAATGGTTTATTTCATTTTGAATTGTTAAAAATTTTTAGTTTAAATTCTTATTATAAAAAGAATTATATTGAATCATTATTAATTTTATAACATTAACAACTCTGTGAATATACCAGAACAAAATTGAAGGTTATTTTTGTTCAACCTCGCCATTTAATTTGAGTAGAAATTTACCTTTTTAAAAATAAATTATTTTATACGTTTAAGAAATTTTTGTATTAATTGTTTTTTTTTATTTATTCAACAAATTTGGCATCATTTATTCGTAACCACAAAAGTAAAAGTATTGTGTATTTCTATAAAAAGCTATGTGGGTAAACGATAGTCATAAATCGTTAAGTCAAAGTTGAACATCTGTTTTTTATCATCAATCTCTATCATCTAACAGATGCAGTTGAGCATGTTAGCGCATTGGGGTTTAAGCCGATACAGCTCCATCAAAGCGAACTATTGCTTTGAGGTCTTCATTATCTTTGTATATCTCCGTACAATCTCCCTATTATACAGATAGAATAAAAAAAATCATTCGATTATTTATGACTTCTTAATACATAAATCATCTGTATTAAAAAATTATATTTTTTTTCTTGATATACTATATAGGTCCTGCAGTTCGACTTTTCACAGTTAGTTAAAAGTTTTATCTAATTTTTTATAAGAAAAAATATAACTTCTTCCACTAGAAATTTTTGTTTAATAATAAAAAATTAATATTGTTATAATAAAGATACACTTTTTACATTTGGTCACTTCTCCAGCAAAAATGATAAAATTCACCATCGCTTTAATAATAACAGCATCGACGCATTAACCTTTAGAGGACGGGGATTTGGGTTTACTGTTTTCTCTCACTTTTCTATAGAAATCGAGTTTTTGTGATGTCTCACATCTCAAAACTAACACATGTAAAGGGTCGATCATGGGCATGGCCCGTATAGGGGCCATCCCATCCTCTAAAGGTTAACCTCGCATTCTATAACATTAGCTTTAACGAGCCAGTCAGTCGCGGAGTTCTCATCGTCAACGTTCTTCATCGAACGATAAAAATCGTCGCCGCCGCCTCATACTTACTCGAAATATAACGCATCTCAACAGTACACACTCTATACGTCACATCGTTGGAAAATCACATGAGCAAATAACGCTTCTCTTCATTTTTCCGATATAAAAAAAGGCTCTCGGCAAGGACACCGATGATGAGCTACCTGTTATATCCTCTTTCGGCGGCTCAGCGAGGCGCATCTCTACGAGGGCGCACCATTCGGGCGTGTATCAGCGCTTCACGGGGGCAAATTAGGAGGATTAGGGAGGCATTATTAACGAGAGATCGGAAGTGGCGCGTGGGCGTGCAGACTGTAGGTACGTGTCATCGGACGCTGACGGAAGACGGCACGCTCGCATCTTAATTGGCGGCAAAGTCGAGGCCGAGAGCGTTGCAATTACACGAAAAAATTGATCGTTTGAATGGGGATGCGTATCTCCATCTTCTCTGCCGTGCTCGTTCTCGATACACGGCAAGTCGGAGGATTAAGTTAATTGAAGTTAAGACGCTAATTAGCGGAAGACGAGGAAAAACAGCCCCGGAGATGCCGGGGCGAGTGAGGAAGAGGAAGTGCGATGGCATTACTTCACTAGCTCCGCCATCATAGTCAAGCTGCTTGCTACTGCTGCTGCGCTATACTCACCTTATCTCTCGCTCTCTTGACTCCTCACCTCCTTGAATCCCGACTGAGCCATCCTCAACCTTTATAGAATCACGATTATTTCTCCTCTAGTGCGTTCGCCACTTAGACTTTCTTGCCCCCGTCGAGAGCTAACTGCTCGAGGACTCGTTTTACATTCAGCATCATCCTAGCTCCTCCTCAAGTGAGTAAATATTGTTATTATGTTTCTCCGTAAGGAAACAATATGTTTTGAGAGCACGATATTTTTTTTATATCAAATACCTAAATTTGATGTTTTTCATAATCCATTGATGTCTTTATATGAATAAATGTTATGGAATTTTTATGCTTTACTGTATGTTTTATGCATAAATTAATAATTCATAAGCTTGAGGAATTTAATAGTATTAAAATATTTGTGACTGGAAATAAAATTCATCATACTTTATTTTTATTATGTTTTTTAATAAACGCACGTAATTACTGAGGTAAATGGAGCAATCGTAAGATCGTAACTAATTTATGAACGGCCCTACTAACTGTTCGTCTTATGTTATGATAATTATGATAGTAATTTCTATTTTTAGGGGAATTACCGACTGCTTTAATTACCAAAAATTTGAATTGAATCCTAAAATTTAATAAACTAATCTTTCAGTGAAATATTAAAGAATAATTTCTTTATTCATGCTTACGGCATAAACCGTTTATATAGAATAAAAATATTTATATGGAAATAAAGACTAATTTAGGAAACAGAATTCAAATAGTTTACAAATTTCACTAAAGTACAATATATTTCAATTTACAATTTGAATCACTTAAACAAAATTAAATGCTGAATATTCAGCAAGCAAAGTTGTTAGAATACGCGCGTCAAGATTCAAACCCTTTATCGCTAGATAGCATTCGTCACAATCTTGATTAGAACATCGCAGGACGGAAAAAAATCGATCAAGCTACCAGGCGGGTGCGTCGAGCGAGCGCTTGTCATCGTTAACGAGCGCTCGCGCGGCGATGCTATGACGTAATTATAATCGCCTGGGTTACCCAGGTTTGCGCGCTTGACGTATATTTAAATATCAGAGATAGAGTATAGATCCGGCGGAGGCCGCTGCAGGGGAGGCCACTGCGGGGAGGGAGCCGGTGATACGCATTATTACGTAATAATCTTGATAAATGTAACGTTAAATACTATTAGCGCGCCGTCGAAGCCACTCGTGCAAACTGCTCGTTCTTGTTTAACGAACGAGGCGAGTGAGAAAATGAAAAACAGACGGCTTGAAAGAGACGAGAGAAGGGGAATGATGGCTGTACAAGCGCGAGGATGGAATATTCAAATTTTTCGTGGATTACAAAAAGTCATCGCCAGATGTGAATTTCAGATCAGAAGCGGGTATCAGTTGAGCGTTAACATTTTATCAAGCTTTTTGCCAAATCATTTTGAAACATTGATAAGATATACTTTATAATTACTTCAAAAGTTATATTAGTTGTAATACAATTATTTTAAATTAAACGAGTGAATACTCCTTATAACTTGATCAGAAAATTTTAAATGAAAAATTGTTATTGCTTCCTCATAGAGGAAGCTTTGTAACGATGAAAGAAATTTTCCAGACAAAAAATGTTCATAAAGTTGTTTTAAGCGCGATATATGTCGATATTTGTTGATTTTGAGAAAATTTGTTTTCGTGTGTGCGTGCGCGCGTGCGCGTGTGCGTGCGTGTGTGTGTGTGTGTGCGTGTGTGTGTGAACTCTACATATATCATGGAAACGACTCGACGGATTTTTGTCGGACAAAGACTTATATTCTCTTCGTCTCGCGAAAAAACTCGGTACCCTCGTGGATTTGAGTTTTTATTGATTTTCTTTTTTTATAACCAAAAAACGATTTTGAATTTTTAGTTTTTTTTATTTTTTTATGTTACAGTCATTATTACATAATATAATGAATTTTTCTTGAAAGGTATTTAAATTATCTATATTTTATTTTTTTTTTTAATATTTAAATTATCTTCACTCTGTCATTTGTTATTAAGGAGAACGTTTTTATACTTCATAAATTAATTTCTCAAGAAATATTTTATTTATCGACTTGAAATTTTAACCACTTATTACACCATTGAAGACTATATTTGGTTAAAATTTCAAGAAATTATCTTGATTTGTTTTTTAGAAAAAAATTATTTTGAAAAAATTTACGGTTTCGTTATCGCACGATAACAAGAGTAAAAATTATCCAATCGCCCTGAAATTTGGCACAGATATAGCTTTTATCTGAGGTTAATAATTTGAGGTTAAAAATTTTTTTTTTAAATTTTCGAATCTTGTTTACTCTCAGAATACTTGATTTATCAACTTAAAATTTTTACCACTTAATAAACTCATTGAAGACTATATTAGAAACTAGCTACATCTACATTAAACTTCTGCAGTTTGAAATTCGATATTTTGGATAGTAGGTAAATTGTTACATTCGAAAATACGTTTTTCGTCATTTGAAATTTCGGAATTATGTACATTCGACAACGACCTATGTCGAATTTATAAAAATGGTTAGTTGGCTCGATTTTATAGTAAATCGTCGAAACTTTGGACACCCTCCCTCATTTTTTCCAACTTTCTGAACGACTTTCTGCGGGTATTGGGAGTATGTATTTCCATTTATATAAAATGAACAGGCTTAGTTTCTTTTTAATAGACAAAAAACGGACTGTATTAGCGTGCAGCCGGCTTGAATTAAGAAGTTAATCGGTTATAAATAAACAAATGGATTTGTTCATACTTCCAAACTTTTTGAATATGCTTCCCTAGGCTGTATATCTAATCTAGAGTATGTTTATCTAATTTGGGAGAATGAAGAGGCTTATTTTTTATTCGATTGCAGTATGGTATTATTTATCATATATGATTATTATTTTAATAAATAATTGCAAATTCAATAGATTTTCGCCTTTTGTAACTCAGATTTATTCTCTAATGACGAAGAATTAATTAATACGGCACTGCAGGACCGAATTAGGAGAGGTAATTATTTTTGATTAAGAACCACTGTTGAATTCGAATTGGCTGCTGGACGCGGCTACTAACTTCAGTTTCATCCTAAAAAAAAAATGTTATTCCTTTTAATTCTATACCGATTGAAACGAAGACGTAAAAAGTGAAAAATCAGAAAACTTGCTCACAGATAAGGTAGCAGCTAACAAGAAAGTATAACAAGTACGAAATTCTTAAATACCTGAAAATGTGTAGTGCAAAACCTTTCCGGAGCGTCAGGTCAAAAACCTTGAACCAAGTGACCCTGTACTAGGTTACTCGTAACAGACGTACATAGTCTGCGCAAAAGTGGCATAGTGCAAACGTTCTGGATGAATATAGATGGCCTGTGTAAGTGTGCTCATCAGCTTATGGTGGGAAAGTAAAATCAAAGCAGCCCGTTGGCACAAGTACTTGACCCAAACGACGGGGGGTGACGCCTCTAAATAGGTTCCGAGATATCCGAAGCTAACCAAAGTGGGGTTAGAAAAACCATGTGAAAATTAACGGTAGTTAATAAAAGTGAAACACAAGTATTAAAATTCAATAATGGAATAAAAGTGAATTAAAGAAAAATCAAAAGTTTTTTAAGAAGACGAATAATTAAAGAAAAAACGTGGTCAGAAAGAGTCAAAGTTTAAAGTGAAAAATAATCAGTTTGGAATACTGGAAAGTGAAAAATAAATACATGAACAGAAAATAAAAATTGTTAGCTACGGAACTGTAAAAAGATTTTTGAAAAATAATCATAAAAAAGGTCTGATGTCGAGAAATTAAAGAAAAAGTGTAAAAAGGGTCACAAAAACGTGGTCAGCATGACACGAAGTTTGAAGTGCAAGAAGAATAAGTAAAGAACAATTAAAATTAAAAAATATACACATAATAATGAAGTAAAAGCAATAAACTACTGAATTGTAAAAAGATTTTTTCAAAGATTTTTTCATAATAATAAAAAAAGTGCGATGTCAGCGGATTAAAGTTGGCGAGTGAAACACGCCGCAGAGCCCAAGCATAGAGCACGTGCGTACCACGAGGTTTATACAGTAAACGTATAGGTTAAACACGATTATATGAGTGACGAAAGTGAGTTAGCGAATAAACACGCTGTTTCCGATAAAGATTTAATAAACAAGCGTAGAAAATTATTTCTGAAAGAACTCAAAAAGATTATTATTTTAAAAAGTGAAATCGATAAAATAATAAAAATTAAAGAAATTGAAATGGCAAAGTAAGTCAAAATTGAAGATATTGTTATACCAATTTTCGACGGAGAAAATTATTCAAGTTGGAAAATTAGATTAATGATGCTATTGGAGTACAAGGAGTGCAAAGAGCCTACAGTAAGGTTAAAATTGGAAGCAGAAACCGAACCAGAATGGAGAAAGAAAGACTTAAAAGCAAGAACGATTTTAGTAAGTACAATATCCGACAAACAGCTAGAATACGTGAAAGACTGCACAAATGCTCGTGACATGATAAATAAATTTGAAAAGATATGTACGAATAAATCTACGGCTTTACAAATTTTGTGCAGAGAAAAAATTGATGAAATTAAGCTAAAGGACTATGACACAGTAGAAGAATTTTTCATATATTTTGAAAAAGTAGTGAATGAATTCAAATCAGCTGGAGGACATATAGATGAGTTCGAAAAAATGAGATATTTGTCAAAAACACTACCACCTAACTACAGTTATATCGGTGACTTTATTGATGTGATACCCGAAGATCAAAGAACAGTATATTACGTAAAATCTAAAATCAAGGAGAAAAATATGAACAGAAATCAAAATGAAAAGAAAAATGTTAGAACTTTCAATACTAAAACTAATAAGGAATGTTTTGTTTGTGGAAAACCCGGACATTTCAAAAAGAACTGTTGGCACGCAGGGCCCAACAATCAACAAGAACATCGAAACCAAGAAAGAAACCAATAGAGTCATCAGCGAGGCATCAACCGAGAAGGATGTTACAGAGGTCGTGGCCGAGGAAGAGGTCATCACCAGAATCAATCAAGAGGAAGAGGTCATCACGACGACAATTCCAGAGGAGCTCAAACATGGGCCATACTAGTGTTTAGTTCCCAAGTGAACAAGTGTAGTGAAATAAGTAAAATCCAAATGAAATGAAGTGGTTATTAGATAGTGGTTGCTCGGACCATATTGTAAACGATTGTAAATTCTTCGAAAAATATGTAAACTTAGAAAATCATGTAGATGCAGAATTACCTGATGGTAAAATTTTGAAAGCCACCAAAATTGGCAATGTAAAAACCTATTTTAAAACATATGGTAACGAAAATGAAATTGATATAAAAATGTATACTATGTAAAAGATATAGGAAAAAACATATTAAGCTTTTCTAGAATAACAAAAAATAACTGTACTATTGTAGCGAAAAATAATAACGCAAAAATATTTGAACAAAATAAAAAATTATTAGCTGTTGCATATCAAGATGACAACCTATATAAAATGAAAAGTTATGTAAAAAAGAATTAAAGTAAAATTTATACTAATGTCATAAAATTAACTGAAAAAGAGAAATGGCATAGGGCATTAGGCCATGTGAATTTCCAATATTTAAATATACCAATAAAAAATAAATTATTAGATGGTTTGCCAGAAAAAATAGAAAGCACACATATGAAATATGCAAATTGCATAGAAAGTAAAATGTCAAATGAACCGTTTGAAAACGATAGAACTAGAGCAACTGAAACTCTAGAATTGATCCATACTGATTTGAACGGACCACATAACACCTTGGGTTATGGTGGTGAAAAATATTTTTTAACGTTTATCGATGATTACAGTAAATGTGCCAGAATTTATTGCATTAAAAATAAATCAGAAACTGCGAGTTGTTTCATCAACTATATTAACTTAGTTGAAAATCAGTTTAATAAAAGAGTCAAAAAGTTAAGATGCGATAATGGAAAAGAATATTTGAACAAAGAAATTTATAATTTTATAAGACAAAAAGGCATACAATTATTACCATGTCCACCATATGTACATGAATTAAACGGCGTAGCCGAAAGGTATAATAGAACTGCTATGGACATTGGCAGATGCTTATTAAGAGAAGCTAGATTACATAGGAGGTATTGGCCAGAAATAATGAATGCAATAGCATATCTAAAAAACAGAACAATTGCTAATACCGTAGAAAATAAAACACCTTATGAAATATTTTTCAGTAGAAAACCTAATGTAAAACATTTGAAAATTTATGGAAGTAGAGTCTTTGTAAGAATACCTGAAGTAAAAAGACAAAGTAAATGGATGATAAAGCTCAATTAGGAGTATTAATTGGTTAGACAAATAATGGATATAGAGTGTTAATAAATGGTAGAGTATAAAATGTTAAACATGTAACAGTCGTTGAAGAAAGCACTAAATTGATTTGTTTAGAAAAAATTGATGATGAGAAAGATAGAGTAAATTATGAGAGTAAGTCTGAAATTGAAAATGCATACATCATGATGTTGATGAAAATGAAACAAATCTATTATCTTCTATTCTGACTTTCGAGTCAACTGGAGATAAAAAAACAAATCTTGAAAGTGTTGAATATGAAAACAATGAAAATTTTGAGTATGAAAATGAAAATAAAAGTAATGAAAATTTAACAATTCCAAGAAAATCTAATAGAAAGAAAAGTCCAGTAACAAGATACGGAAATCCTGTAACTCACTGTATCTATGTAAATTATGTGAATGCAAATGTACCAAATACATTTGAGGAGGCGATAAAGTGTAATGAATATAAAAAATGGCAGAAAGCGATGGACTCAGAGATAAAAAGTTTAGAGAAAAATGATACATGGCAAATTGTTGATAAACCCAAAGGTAAAAAGATAATTGATGTTAAGTGGATTTATAAAAGTAAAAGTGATAAAACATATAAAGCACGACTAGTTGTTAGAGGCTTCCAACAACAAGAATATATTGAAAATGTTTATTCACCAGTAGGAAAAATTCAAACCTTGAAAATTTTATTGTCACATTGTTGTAAAAACAATTTATACATAGAGCAAATAGGACGTTGAAACTGCATTTTTGAATGGCCATGTAAAATCTGAAGCATATGTTAATGAGCCTAAAGGCTATGAAACAAGTGAAAATAAAGTCTATAAATTAAAAAGGGCACTTTATAGTTTAAGGGAAAGTCCAAGAGCTTGGTATGATTGTTTTCACAAATTTATAGAAAAGTTGAATTTTGTAAGAAGTAATTATGATTATTGTCTATATGTAAATAACACAAGCAAAGATCCAATATACATACTAGTTTTTGTAGATGATCTTTTAATATGTTGCAAAAGTAAAAATATGATAGACGACATTAAAGAAAGTTTAATGAAAAGATTTTCAATGAAAGAATTAGGAAAAGTTGGAAACTATATTGGCATTGATATTGATTATAGTAAAGATAGAAGTAAAATGACCTTAAGTCAGACAAAGTACATTGAATCTTTGGCTATAAAATACAATTTAGAAAACGCAAAATTATATGACACTCCTATGGAAGCAAATTTGAAATTAGAACAAGCAAGCAAAATTGACGAGAGTATAAAATATAGAAATTTGATTGGTGAATTGTTGTACATAAGTACAGGCACAAGGCCAGATATAACATATCCTGTAAATTACTTAAGTCGATACCAAAGCTGCTATGATGCAACGCACTACAAATATGCGATGAGAATATTGAAGTATTTATATAAAACTAAAGAATTAAAATTGATCTATTATGATAATTTGGAATATGAAACGTTAGATTGTATGGTAGATTCTGATTATGCAGGTGATAATATCGATAGAAAATCTACAACAGGATTTATAATTGAGGGGACGCGTGGAATAAGGGGCTAAGTCGACTTAGACCCTTTTTCCGCCCATCGGTTAAATGAGACCTACAGATCATTACCTATCACCATGCAAAATATTACACGCCAAAAATTTTAGAAAAGATTTTAGAAAAATGTTTATATTAATGTTATTCTTTTTGTTTTGACATTTAATTTGTGAAATAAAATTATATTTGCATTTTTGACTGATTAATTCTTGACTTACTTTATTAAATTTGGATAATATTCGGAAAAAGGGTCTAACTCATTTTTTTTTAATTCTTATAATTTTTTTTATGGTTATATAATATATCAAAATTTTATCATAAAATGTTTCATTCATTGTTAGCTTTCATTTGATAAAAGTTTTATTCATATTGGTAAGCCAATAAAAATTTTTATTGTTTTTATTGATTATCTCAAAATGTACGTTTTTGACTAATATCGATCATCTTAAAAGGTGAAAGAGAAGACAAGATTACAATTATGAAAACACGCATACAGAGACCTCTACGATCAAATGAAGTTACGTCAATTATATATCAATTAGATACTAAATATTTTGAAAATAGGTTGCATGAAATATTTAATATTTTTATTACTTCTTTTAATAGCCTACAAATTAATTAGTTACATCTCAAGTAATTTTAGTTTCTCGAAGTTTATGTTAATTATGATAAACAAAAATATAATTTATTCTATGTATGCGTTCAAAATATTTGTAAGCAGTTTTAGGATAAGTAGTACAAAAAATATAATGTATTTTTAATACCTGTATCGTTGATCTAAAAAAGTATTGTATCTATTTTTATCCGATGTTAGTAGTTTGAATCTTTCTGCCCCTCTTTTCGCCAAGACTACTCTTCCTTGTAATAGCACTCCACTTAAAAACAAAAAATTTTATGTTATAAAAATAACTACATTTATTAACAAAATTCTATTTAATTTTAAACTTACTCATTACTTAATCAACTATAGTGCAAAACTTTCTGGCTAGATTAATTTTAAGGTATGTGAGCAATACAATAGAAGGCAGTTTTACACGGTACACTAAGTATTAAGTCATTTCTTCTGAGGCTTACAGCACAACTGCTTGTATCAATGTTTTGCATTGTTAATCTTTGACCACTTCTAAAAGACACCCATAAAAATATGTATTAAAAAAAATATACTCAAGAAGAATGAAAATTGTAAATAATTGAAGAGAAATAACATACTTTTTTATAGATGCTAAATCAAGATCAAAATATATCATGATGCTGGCACTTGTTGTAAATTGTGACATGTAAACATCTACCAAGGGGATACTCTTCTGAACAGGACGATGACAAAAATGAAATAAAATAGAAGATCAAAGACCACGCTGTTACGAAGTGCAATGTAAGCTGCAACAAACACAAAAAGTAACATGTTTTGCTTTGACTAATAACTAAAACTATCAATTTATCACCTACTATTTTTTCGCCAATTAGAGATTTTTTAAATATCTAGCAAGTAAAAATGCTTAATTTTGAAGGAGGTTGCAATAAAACGATCAACGAGGAACCAAGAAAAATTCATTTAGAACTTAGTTTATTGGCCAATAAACTAAGTTCTAAATGAATTTTTCTTGGTTCCTCGTTGATCGTCTTATTGCATCCTCCTTCAAAATTTACACTTTGGAACGTACGAGTCATCATCTCACAAAAATGCTTAATAATTAGACAATTATTTTGGTACGTTTTAAAGCTGACTGGTTATTTTGGAGTACGTAAATTTTGGAGCACGTCCGATAACTATGAAATAATAAAGAAGAGCAACACACGAACTCATTCCAGACCAATAAGACTTTGGAACGAAAGTGAACCACATCGCGCTGCACGACGTCGCACGGCGCCGCACTGCGCTGCGCCACATCGCAGCACATCGCATCACCCTTATGTACAATTTCCCTTAGCGCAGAGGAAGAACAAGCGACCATGTTTTTGCGTTGACTATCAGTGGTTGAATGCTATCAGTGACGATTACCCTCAACCGATTCCGCACATTCCCGACGCCCTAAAGGACCTTGGAACCGCCAAAATCTTCTCTACACTAGATTTGAAGAGCGGCTATTGGCAGATTCCGATGCAGCCCGCTTCAAAAAAGTATACAGCCTTCGCCATACCGTCTGGTGGCTCCTACTAATTTTACGTTATGCCTTTCGGGCTTAAAGGAGCGCCCGGAACCTTTCAACGACTAATGAGCCAGGAGGTACTCACAGGATACCTCGGGAAGTTCTGTATCGTCTACCTTGATGATATCATCATATACTCACAGAACATCCAGGAGCACCTGCACCACTTAACACTCGTGCTAGAGCGTCTACGCATTCATAACTTGATCGCCTCTTTGGAGAAATGTCAATTCGGGATGGAGCGCTTGGAGTATTTAGGACACATCGTCACCACTGACGGGAATGAGGCGAATCCCGAGTACGTCAGAGCTATCATCGAAGCGCCCGCACCAAAAATGAAGAGGCAATTACAATCGTTTTTGGGAACTTGTAATTGGCTGAGAGAGTATGTTCCCCACTATTCCTCGATCTCCGCACCACTGAGCGGTTTCCTCACCAAAAAATCCGGCTTCCGCTGGACAACAGATGCTCAGAACGCTTTCAAAAAGCTTAAGAGGCTTTTAACCAACCGCTCAAGCTGTCTCGCTCTGATCCGGCTCTATCATACATCCTTCAAACCGATGCTTGCACCACCGGAATGGGTGCAGCGCTCTTTCAACCTAGACCGGACGGAGGAAAGAATATCATCAGTTATTCCAGTGCGAAGTTCAAGCCAGCTGAAGCTCGTTATCATAGTAACGAGCAGTAATGTTTAGCCGTCATATGGGCAGTCAAAAAATATCGTAACCTCTTGGAGGATCGACCATTTACCTTACGAACGGACAACAAGGGGCTGACCTGGCTCCATCGATTTAAGGAGACCAGAGACAAGCTCAAAAGATGGGCCTTGCTCCTCCAAGAGTTCAATATGAAGATTGAACATTGTCCTGGAAAGGAAAATCAATTTGCTGATCTTCTATCTCGCAACACAATAGAAGAGGTAACAGAAGATTTGTACGACGCGGAACGACTGCTTCCTCCAGAGCACAACATAGCCGACGCGACATCTGAGCAAGCAGCTGACTTCGGCGTCTACACCATCGATTCCTACACCTTACTGGAAGAGATAAGATCTGCTCAGCAGAGCGATCCGTATCACAGTAAGCTCGCAAGGCAATATCTGGATCTTACTCAACGGATCGAGCTCACAGCGGAGGAGCAGCAATTCATCGATCACTACGGAATAATTAATGATACACTATGGAAGCGTGATAACCCGGATGAGCCGTATAAAGTCCTCGTCCCTCAACCAGTTGTTGGCCGAGTACTGTACGAGTATCATGACTCTGAATACGCCAGACATCCAGGAGCAGAAGAGACTCTTCGAGCGATCATGGACCACCATCGTTGACCGAAGATGCGCGACGAAGTTCGAGATTACGTCCGTCACTGCTTCTTGTGCGCTTGCTGCAAAAGCGCCAACACTATCGCGACTACAACCCAACATCCCCACAGACCGAGGAAACCTTGGGATACCGTCTCCGTCGATTTTATGGGTCCCTACCCCCGCTCTTCAAAGGGACGGCGCTTCCTTTAGGTCGTTACGGATATGTTCAGCCGATGGGTTAAGGCTTTTCCCCTCGGGTCATCCGACACAGCCCGCCTTGTCAGGATCATGGAAGAAGAAGTTTTCTCGCGCTGGGGTTACCCTCGCGGTATCCTCTCCGACAATAATGGACCCCAGTTTACCAGTAAAGACTGGAAACAGGCCTGTGAGCGTTGGAAGGCGCAGCACTGGACAACTGCGATATATCATCCACGTGCTAATCCCGCCGAAAAGCGCAACCAGGAAATTAAAAAAGGCTTGAGACTACATCTTCAAGATGAGAATCATAAGCGATGGGATATCCATCTTCCAGCCATTCTCTATCAGCTGCGCAGCCGCCGCAATGTGGCAAAATCAATCTCGCTACCAGGCGAGATACCCCCACGAGACCAACGTCACGCCGTATACCCCAGGAACAACCGTCTACATAAAGACACACCCGCTCTCCAAAAGAAATGAGCGACACGCAGGGTTCATGGCCAAATGGAATGGACCATTCCGCGTTCAACAGCGCTTAAGCACGGACATCTATCTCGTGGACCAAGGGAGGTCTTTGGTCAAGGTACATGTCTCCCAGATGAAACCTTCTCATCAAGAGGACACAGATATCTCTGCCGAGAGCAGAGAGCCCACCAGTAGCATGTGCGCTACTCTTATCCATTTCAGTGGTGACCAGGAGGTCGCCGCTCCCACCAGTAGCCTGGGCGCTACTTCTATCCACTTCAGTGGTGACCAGGAGGTCGCCGCTCCCACCAGTAGCCTGTGCGCTACTCCTATCCACTTCAGTGGTGACCAGAAGGTCGCCGCTTCCACCAATAGCCTATGCACTACTCCCGCTCTCACTAGTAGTAGCCTGAGAGCTACTGCTCCACCTTTCTACAGCAGCGCAACTGCTCGATACAACCAAGGTAACTAGGTGGTTACCTCCGATGGCCAGGAGGTCATCCCTCTCGACGGCGGAACCGCCGATCCCAGTGATAACACGCACACCGTGTTCATCCAAAACAGTCCGGAGACTGTCACCCCGAAGAAAGGGCAAAGGACCGCTCGATGCCATGGCACGTCATCAACGGCGCGCCCAAAGCATCGATATAATCTGCGATCAAAAAGACAATGCGGTGAAAACACATAAAAGTGCAGTGACTGAAATGAAATAAAGAGACAAAGTGAATTTGCGATATTTCACCTTACGCCTGCGAATCTATTGCGTCCTTGCGATTATTTATGTACTTGCGTTGTTTATATTTGCGTCGATTATAATTAGTCTTATTTATTATACTTAGTCTATGTATTTATTTATTATATACCTGCGAAACGTTTAATTTTTTGCGAACTAATAACACTTGCGAACCAGCGTTGTACTACACACATACAGCGTGTCCAAAAAGTCTGGAAACACCCAAATAATTTCTCAGCTGAATTACTATTGGAAAATGTTAAGGTCGCCTTTGTAGTAATTTTTTACGAGGAATCCAATGGTGACCTTGGATTCGACCTTGGACCTCATTTTTGAGGTTATTTCAAGGTCAACCTCATTTTTTTAAATGGTAACCCCTATTTTTTATAGCGGAATCTGAAAGAGCGGAAAATTTTACGTCCGGATATGTATTAAGGTATGAGGTTGAGGTTGCCCCCAGAGGTCAAATTGAGGTCAAAGTATGATTTCTTAAAAATTTCGCGAGTTCAGTGGTAAAACAAAACAAACAAAGGTAAGGTTTGGTAAGTTCGAACGAAGGCTTGAAGGTGACCTCTGATTCGACCTTGAACCTCATTTTGAGCCTCATTTTTGAGGTTATTTCGAGGTCAACTTCATTTTTTTAAATGGTAACCCCTATTTTTTTAGCGGAATCGGAAAGAGTGTGAAACTTTACGTCCAAACATGTACTCAGAACATAGTTCAAGAAGGACCTTGACGTTCATTTGAAGGTCATTTAAACTTAATGACGGTCTGATCTTGTGTAAACTTTATCACACTGAGCGAGGTTAATTCTTTAGTAGTTTTCAACGAGAAATCTAATGGTGACCTTGACATTGTCCTTAAAAGTCATGTCAAGTTCAATTTTTTTACATTTAGCGTTACCCAGGAACAACGACGTGGACGTAGTAAAATCTGTTCCCTTTGGGGTGCTTGATTTACGTGAGTCCCCTTGCCTCTCACGATGGGGTGCTTGATTTACGTGAGTCCCCTTGCCTCTCACGATGGGGCGCTTGATTTACGTGAGTCCCCTTGCCTCTCACGATGGGGTGCTTGATTTACGTGAGTCCCCTTGCCTCTCACGATGGGGCGCTTGATTTACGTGAGTCCCCTTGCCTCTCACATTTGATTTTTTTAAACAGTATAACATCTTATTTCAAGTGCTCGAACTGTTCTCCATTCATTTCTTGACAGTAACCTAATCGATGATAGAAAGCACCAACAGCATTTTCAATCATTTCAGTAGGAATGAGAGCTGATTCATCAATGATCCTTTCACGTAATTCATCTAAGTTTAAGGGTTTTGTTTTGAATACACGATCCTTCAGATAACCCCAATAGAAATAATCTAGAGGCGTTAAATCGGGGGACCTAGCTGGCCATTCAATTGCACCTCTTCGTCCTATCCATCGATTAATGAATACTGTATCTAAGTATGTGCGAACGTTTCGTGCATAATGAGCTGCTGCACCGTCCTGTTGATACCATGTGTTATTAAAGTCCTCTCCAGCTATTTCTCTTATAGCAGGAACAATTTGATTCCGCAACATAGTTTCATACTTTTCTGCATTTAAATTGCCATCAATAAAAAATGGTCCTATAATCCTATTATTTAATATTCCAGCCCAGACATTTAATTTTTGTAGATATTGTGACTTGGCTTCTCTTGCCCAATGAGGGTTTTCAACTGCCCAATATCTACAGTTATGCCTATTTACGCTTGAGTCAAGTTGAAATGTAGCTTCATCTGAGAAGACTATATTTGATGGAAAATTTGGATTTTGTACGATGCGTGCCATCATATCATCACAGAATTCAACGCGACGATCGAAATCATCTTCATTTAACTTGTGTATTAGCGTTACTTTAAATGGATGGAACTTCTCTTTCTTTAGTATGTTATGAATAGATGATTTACTTATTTCGTGCACTTGAGTAGCTCTACGAACGGAAGTATGCGGATCTTCGGTGAATGTTAACACAACATCTAAAGATTTCTCTTCGTTACCTGCTGACATTGGTCTGCCTGATCGAGGTAAATCGCTGATAGTGCCGGTATTTTCAAACCTTCTAACAGTTTTTTGAACTGTTGAAAATGATAGTGGAGTTCCACCAACCCTAAATGAAGCATTAAAAATATCTCTTACGGCCCTATAAGATCGCTGCATGTGTCCCCAACCTCTCATCATGAGAATCGTTATTCTTTCTCTATCAGTGAGTTTGTTCATTTTTATTACTCTTCGTAGTAGACCTTATCCAAAAATACTTTTTGAGTTGAAAATAAAAAGAACTTATAATTTTCAAAAAATATGTTTGAAAGATGACCAACCCTTTTCTGTGGTGGTTATGGAATGAATAATAGTTTATTGTCACTCTAACCATACGAAAAATAACAAGTAACAATGTTCAATATTTAAACGCTTCAAAAAATTTTACAATGAATCAGCTCTCATTCCTACTGAAATGATCAAAAATACTGTTGGTGTTTTCGATCATCGATTAGGTTACTATCAAAAAGTGGATGGAAAATAATTCGAGCACTTGAAATAAGATGTTAGACTGTTTAAAAAAATTAAAAAGTTTACACAAGATCAGACCGTCATTAAGTTTAAATGACCTTCAAATGAACGTCAAGGTCCTTCTTGAACTATGTTCTGAGTACATGTTTGGACGTAAAGTTTCACACTCTTTCCGATTCCGCTAAAAAATAGGGGTTACCATTTAAAAAAATGAGGTTGACCTCGAAATAACCTCAAAAATGAGGCTCAAAATGAGGTTCAAGGTCGAATCAGAGGTCACCTTCAAGTCTTCGTTCGAACTTACCAAACCTTACCTTTGTTTGTTTTGTTTTACCACTGAACTCGCGAAATTTTTAAGAAATCATACTTTGACCTCAATTTGACCTCTGGGGGCAACCTCAACCTCATACCTTAATACATATCCGGACGTAAAATTTTCCGCTCTTTCAGATTCCGCTATAAAAAATAGGGGTTACCATTTAAAAAAATGAGGTTGACCTTGAAATAACCTCAAAAATGAGGTCCAAGGTCGAATCCAAGGTCACCATTGGATTCCTCGTAAAAAATTACTACAAAGGCGACCTTAACATTTTCCAATAGTAATTCAGCTGAGAAATTATTTGGGTGTTTCCAGACTTTTTGGACACGCTGTATAACACATGTAGCTGGGACCACTACGGCGCTACGAGTCTTCGAAAATAGAGGGGAATTGATATAAGCTGTATAAGTTATTTAAATAATTAATAATAAATAATAATAATTTAATATGTACAGACTCTCCGCACCGGTCGACCTATATGAAAATTCAAAATTCCCGCCGAGTTTGAATTTGAATTTCCCGCGCCGCGTGCGCCGCCGGCCAGAGTCTAGTACGCGCCTCGCCACTAGGCGGCGCAACCCCTCTCGGCGCGACTCCCGCAGCTAACCCGGCAGGCCCGCGGGCATATATACGAGCTCCGACGCGGACTCCGGTAGCCTTTTTCTCCGCTCGACAATTACTCTCCGTAGTTGGTCTCGGCATTTCGCCTAGCTTACGAGCGAAAAAAGGAAACTTTTGAAAAATAATTGGGTTATTTTTATTTCGCAATTATTTATACGAGACAAAGGTTCGCCCTTTGTCTCGTTTTTGATCTACCCTTCCTTCTCCTATCCTTTCTCTCTCAATGAGAGTAACCCGGCACAATCAGCTTGCCGAGCTTCTCCTTTGTCACCTTTACCTCGCTCGATTTAATCGAGAACGGATCGAGGTGAGGAGGCGGAGGGTAACCCGGGTCGACGCTTCGACCCAGACTGAAACGGAGTCGCCGAGCTGTGCCTCGGTCGCTCCGGCGACAGTTGTTGCGATTGAGCAGCCGTCTTCCTTCGATCTACCGGACTCCACAATCCCTCCGAGGGCTATATCCTCCACGTATTGTTTCCTGAAGGCAGCACCCCGTCCATCACTGGAGATAGTGGTGCAAAAGATCGCCGCTCGAGTTCCTCTGCGGCGGAGAGTCGTCATAGCTCTCTCGCCAACCAAGCGGAAGCGAACCGCTCCCGCCTTGCCAGGCAAGAGGGCGAAGCCTCGCGTCAAGAGCAACGTTTTGCTCGCTCCTCCTCAAATAAGAGGAGAAGGCAGCACGTCTAAGCTGCCGCTCGACCTTAGCCGTCAGAGTTAAGTCTACTTTTTGTGAGTCGGTCCTTCAGGGGACTGACCCCGACGAATTTCCCAAATACAAACTCTTCGGAGTTCCTCCCTTACAACTGGGTGGTGTGGCCAACACTAAGTTGGGCGGGCTTTTTCTCGTCCAAACTCGCACTAGAGTTGACGTGGAGGGGTCCGAGCAGTTGCCGCCCTCCACGCAACGTGGAAGCCCCGTCGAGGGGGAGAACGGTTCTAGTACCGGCAACGAGGGAGCAACGCCTCTGCGGGTATTCCCTTGTCCAGCGAGCTCAGCAGGAACGCTGAGTATAGCGAGCACATACAGCTCGCCCCTGCTTCGATTGACGTCGAGCTATTGCTCCGTCAATCTCCACACTCACGCTCGCAGAGCCTGAGCGAGCCCATATAGCTCGCCCCTGCTTCGATTGACGTTGAGCTATTGCTCCGTCAATCTCCACACTCACGCTCACAGAGCCTGAGTAAGAGCATACAGCACGCCCCTGCTTCGATTGACGTCGAGCTATTGCTCCGTTAACCTCCACACTCACGCTCACGGAGCCTGAGCGAGCACATCCAGCATTGAAGGAACGCCGAGCACAGCGAGCGCATACAGCTCGCCCCTGTTCTGATTGGCGTTGAGCTATTGCTCCATCAATCTCCACACTCACGCTCACAGAGCCTGAGCAAGTGCATACAGCTCGCCTCCTGCTCCGATCAGAGCAAGATCCTACGCTCTCGATCGTCCCCCTGCGCTCAGAGCACCCTTTGGTGCAGACAACTCACGGTTGGCAATTTGCCTCCCTCCGTGCGTCAAGCGCTCTCAGTCCAAGAGAGCACGCCTGCGTCAGCTCTAAGGGGGGGGGGGGACTTTGGTTTTCGGCACGGCCGTCGACTCGTCGTCGTCGGGATTCTCGTTCGAGTTTTCGTGGCATACACATCTCTTTTCTCTAACTGTTGTTATATTTTTCAGTTATCCGAGGCCCTGGTCTAATCGTAAATAATACTTATCTGTAAATAAAAATTTTCACAAAGTATCAATTCTTTAAAAAAATTACTATTTAACATTTAGTCGTTTTAATACTTATCTAAAAAATGTTGTTGCCTCATTGATGCTCGTAAATAAATCTTTTATTCTTTTCGTCAGTCGACTTCCTCAGATCTTTGATTATTGAAACGTGTGTGTATACACACACACACACACACACACACACACACTCACACACACACATACACATACACACACACACACACACACCTATACTATAAACAATCATCCATGATATTGTGTGTATGTATATATATGTTATATGTTGAGAGATGGGTAAGGTTAGGTCGTTATGTATGGGCGTGCGTTCGTGTGTGTATGTGTTTGTGTGTGTGTGTGTGTGTGTGTGTGTGTGTATATATATCACGTGACAGGAAGTCGCAACACCGGATGAGAGTCTGAAACTATGGAGAAAATTTAGAATCGGTAAGTGAACATAAAAAAATTCAGCTCTCTATATCTTTTAAACGAGATAATCTTTTTAAATAAAATCTTTTGATTTGAGTAGAGCAATGAAATGACTTTCGATTAAGAGGATATGTTATATAGTTGAAACTAATGCAATAGGTATAAGTGCATTAATTTTTTTCTCGTACATTGTGACGTGGTAAGTCGTCACCATTGCCCTTATCTCTCTCTCAAGCTGCGTTGCCAGGGCACAGCCATATAAGACGTTATTATTGATTTTTCGGGATCTTTTCCTTTGTTCTGGTTATGTTTATCCCGGCGGTTATCATGGTGGAGGAGAAAGAGGTCCAGAAGAGAAAGGAAACTCGCGCATCGCTGTGGGCCGCGGGCACGTAAGTATGTCGGAGAATTGGTAATAACCGCGCGGAGCGCGACTCCGTGCGACCGCGGAGTTGGAGAGCGAGGTGGCAGCACCTCGCGGGCGAGTGTGCGCGGTCGCACGTTGCTACAGCGGGGAGGCGCTCCGCTGACGGGCAAGGCCGGGAGAGAGATAGGAGAGCCACGTGCGAGGCATGCGTAGCGTCGATCTGGCGATGCACTCGGTGGAACGCCGGCGCATGTGCGGGGGTAAGAGATACGGCGTGCGGAAAAGATCGGCAGTGCCGTGTGTACAGTTGAAGAGCGAGGTTGTGCGAGGGAGAGCCAGAGGAAGAAGTACGGAGAGCAGTGCGAGAGAGGGTGAAAGCGGCCGACGACGATGAGGACGTGGAGGAGGCCACGAAGGCAAGCGACAAGGACAATATCGGCCGGCGGGAGGAGGGCGACGGAGAGGCGAGGGAGAGAGCGGTGACGAGAGTGAAGGGACCCGGGGTCGTGGACGGAGAGCCGGCGCTGAGGGCTGCTCATCGTCGAGGTAAGGGGGACGCGATTTGAGAGTGTAGAGAGAGAGAGTGTCGCAGGAGGGTAAAGCGAGAGTGCGGGTGTGAGAGAGAGAGAGAAAGGGTGTCGCGGGTAATTATCGGGCATCGCGCGGCGATGCTTTTCGAGTGTGCGCGCGGTTAACACCAGTGGAGAGAGAGAGTGTGTCGCGGTTGATAATCGAGCATCGCGCGGCGATGCCTTTTTGTTCGGGTGTGCGTCTAACGCCGGGGGATAGATAGATAGATAGATACGATTTATTTGCCTTCGCGGCAAAATAATTAATACAGAATTTATACAGTGTATAACTTAAAATAAAATACAGTAAAATAAGATATAATAAAAATATATAAAAATAAAAGTAATACAACCTGATACAAATATATAAATTATACATAAAAATATGTTTGTCTACGAGGACCTTCAATTACGATAAAAAAATAATAAAAAAATAATAAAAAAGAACCATATGATAAAATAAAAATAAAATACATAAAAATCATTAAAAATCACGAGGACCCTTCATTAAGACAAAATAAATAAATAAAACTAGAGAAAATATCACAGCTGGTACTATACGCTAAAAGGAAAATAATTACAGTTATACATTAACCATTTCATAAAATATCACAGTAAGGTATCACAGCCGCTTAGTCAAAAAATCACAGATCAAAGTTAATCCGCAGTCTAATACTAAACTAGATAAAGGTCCCCGCACTGGCAGCTCTAAGCATCCTTATAGAGAGGCTAGGCGTCGAGATCAAGCAGGTGTTGGCGCACAGCCCTCTTGAATGATGAAAGTGATGGAAGGTAGCGCAGGGAGGGGGGGGAGGGAGTTCCAAAAGCGGGCACCCTGAGCCAGAAACGCTCTATCACCCGTCTTATAGTTCAAGGCAGGAAAGCAAGCTCCGGCTGCACTCCCCTGCTTGTTGGCCTAGGCTTGTGCACCGTAAAAAAGGCAGCCAAGTAACTGGGCTCACGCATCCGAATTATTTTATATAGTAGCAGGGCTGCGAAGTAGAATCTGCGTGAGTCCATACGGAGCCAGCCCAGACGTCTCAAGTAGGGGGTGATATGCTCATCCCTCCTAGCCCCAGTAACGTACCTCACACATGAATTGCTCAATCTTTGCACTCTCGCTCGCTGTTCGTCAGACGCGTCCAAGTAGACCACCGTACAGTAGTCAAGGTGCGGTTCAACTAGGGACTCGACTAATCTTTGAGGAGAATCTCGGTGGTACACGCCCTAATAAACCGCAAACTGTATAGGGCTTTATTGACTTTCTTTGTGAGTTGGTCAATGTGCGGTTTCCATGTTAATTTACTATCCAGTGTAACACCGAGACTCGCAACTTCGCTACTGAAGGGGATGCGTTCTCCAGGCCGCACACCAATACCTGGCAGATCTAATGAGTTTATATGATTAACTCCTACCCTGGAGCCGAATACAATGGCTTTGGTCTTACCAGCATTGAGGTGCAGGCCCGAGTTCGCCGCCCATTCAGCCACCATTTGCGCCGCATGGGACAGCCGATCAATACCCTCCAGAATTTCGTCTTTTGTCGTGTGTAAGTAGATTTGAAGGTCATCTGCGTAAAATATATGTCTGATAGTATTACCGTCAAGTACGTCACGTAAGTCGTTAACGTAGAGACAAAAAAGCAGTGGACCCAGGACAGATCCCTGTGGAACTCCCAGATTGGTTTCTAACCAGTCAGAGTTACCTTTGCTATTTGAGGTGACTATCTGGGTACGTCCTTTCAGATATGATTGAATCCACAGGAGAGCTGCCCTGGAGAACCCCAGCCGACAGAGCTTACGCAGAAGCGCTGTTGGTGAGATGGTGTCGAAGGCTTTGCTGAAGTCGAACAGTAGCAGTAACGTCAGTTGTCTATTGTCGATGCCTATACGTATATCGTCGGTTAGCTTGAGAAGTGCCGTCTGCGTGCTGTGGTGCTTGCGAAATCCGGCCTGGAGGGGGTCAAGTAAGTTATTGCTATTAAGATACTCCGTGATTTGGTTGTGGGCAATTTTTTCAAGCACCTTAGAAAGAAAGCAGAGTAGTGCTATAGGACGAAAGTCCGAGACTGTAGACGGCGATGCAATTTTCTTGAGTGCAATTACCTGTGCCTGCTTCCAGGAGCCCGGAAAAATTCCCTGAGCGAAGGAGGAGTTGAAAATTCTGACCAAGTAGTCACCAATGACAGGGAGAGCCTTCACGACCACCTCCCGAGGAATTCCGTCCACCCCTTTTGCCTGTGAGGAGAAGTGAGAAATTGCAAGAATTACATCACTCAGTGTAACCTGTTTAAAGGAAAAGCCCTCCTCACTTGTTAGTAAAATAGTGTCCATAGCTTCTTCTATGTTTTCAAGGGGGACACGGAGATTCCAGCGAAGTGAGCGTTTAACTCTCCCGGCGTGAAGCCGCAAAGGTCCTCCTCTTTTCGCTTTGGAATAAGGCCGAGTTTACGCATTTCCTTCCATATATCCTTGTTAGCATCAAGAGCGTCTGAGAGATGCTTGTGAAGGAAGGAGTTACGCTCTTGAGCAAAGCGTGAGTCGACCTCATTGCTGAGCCGAAGAAACTCATCGAACACCGCCGCTCGCCCAGTGCGTTTGTAACGCCTATGGGCCGCATTACGTTTGTTGATTAGTTCCCTCAGCTCAGGACCAATCCAAGGAGCATTATTTCGACTGGGTTTCACAGTTTTTAAAGGCGCTAAATCGTTTATGACAGAGTTAAGGTTTGCGTTTAAGGAATCTAGTGCTCCCTCCAAATCGGATTCAATCGAATTCATGCCTACCCAATCGCAGCGCGCAAGCAATTCATTGAGAGATGAAGGGCATACGTTTTTATAATCTCTGTAGGAGAAAGACTTCCCTACTCGCGCTGGCACAAAATAGTTGATGGTAACATCAATGATAGCATGCTTACCGAAACTGGGCAGGTGTTCATTCGCATAGTCAAGTACCTCGTCGTTTTCGTCCGTGAGGATTAAGTCAATCCATTTGTGAGACGTGGGCGTGTGATGTGTTAGGCCATGCTGCACAATATGTAATGACAACTCTGTGGCAAGGTTTCTGATGGAATATGCATCAGCATCGGACGCCGATGACAAGTCACCATTCAGATCCCCCATGATAAACTTGTGACTATACTCACTACTCAGGTCGCGCCAAACATCGAAAAGGTCGGTGTCCTTTTGCATGGCAATGTGTGGAGGTCTATAAATGACACCGACCAAAATGGGAGGAAAGGAACCCTGCTGCACACGACAGAATAAGTACTCAGGGATTGAGGGTTTTCCCAGTCCCTGAGTCATAGATGACGCCAGTTTCGTGATGGTGAAGTCGTTTCGTGCATACAGAGCAACTCCGCCCCCATTTATATTACGATCCTGCCTAAGCACTGAGTAGCCATCAATCTGAATGAGACTGTCATCAACGTCAGGTCCAAGCCAAGATTCAGCTATGCCAAAGAGGTGGTAGGAGGGATCTTCAACCAGGTACAGACGGAGCTTATTTATACGAGGTCTGATTGAGTTAATATTAAGAAACCCAGCCTTGAGAGGACATCCACCCCCCGTCCCCTTGCAAGCAGTCGATCCCAGTCATGATGTAGGCGCCGACCCAACAACCTCTTCTGCTCCCTGCCTCGCAACAACTATGTCGTTGTTAGTGGCTGCAGCATTTGACGGATTGCTTTTGGGCAGATGTTTTTTTTTAGCAGACTGGCACGTCGTTTGAATGACTTGTAGGTCGGATGCTGTGGCGAAGATATGCGCACGCTCGCCCCCCTTATGCCTAGCCAGGAATCTACCACCCGAGTGCCACACATATTTAAAGCCCAGCCCCTGGGCGATGGACCTCAGGCTCTTAAATTCCTGGAACTTATCATGGGGCAACATCTCATTTGGGGGAGAGAGAGAGATAGCGTGTGTCGGTTCGGGGCTTGCGTCTCGGCGATCCGGGTGAGTGCGTGTGGAAATTCGTGGAGAGAGGGAAAGAGAGAGAGAGAGAATTTGCGTGCAGTGTTTCCGGGAATCGCATTGCGGCGATTCCTCAAGTTCGGGCGTACGATTGGCGCGGCGATTTAGAGTGTGGAGAGTAGAGAGAGAGAGATTCATGTGCGCGGCGATTCTCCGAATCGCGTCGCGGCGGGTTTTAGTTGGTCTACGAGTTTCCCAGCGGTGTCGATGGGTTTACGAGAGTGAGAAGAGTGAGTGTACGCGAGTATGCGAGAGTGAGAAGAGTGAGTGTACGCGAGTATGCGAGAGTGAATTAGCTATTTGTAGTAGGGATTTTTGATTTTAATAAATTGTGAGTTTATTTGGAGTTGGTATTTGAATATTTATTTTTTCGGTATTACCCTTCCCAACCTTTTCAGCCTCGTAGCTTGCCCAGACACGACGTCACAGCGGAATCTCCTTTTGGACGGTAAGTGTGTCGAGAGCGAAGATTGAGAGAGAGAAAGAGGTTAATAATTCTCTTATTTGCGGGTGTTCGGGCTCGGCGACTCATCGCCTAAGTACACCATCGCAACATCCGTTTCAATGTATATCATCGCGCGGTCACTCCTAAGGCTCTTCTATACTTGCCTCCGGAGCGCTCCCGCGCTCCTTGATTTCATTATTTAGTAAATTAACTTTTCAAACATTGATTTGGAAATACAATTTTCATGCCCTCCGTACATGTAAATATACTGTTAAGTAGTACTGTCAAGAGATATATTCGTTGAAAAATAGGATCAAAATGACAGAAATGCATATTCCTACTTATATTTTTTTTAAATACTACTTATATTTTTATAAAATATAGTGTTTATGTGCACATATTAAACGACAAAGTTTTTCAAATATATATATCTATATATATACATTTATATACACTTCCATAAAATTTAAAAAGTCTTATATAAAGAAAATAATAAAAAAAAATATATGCGAGGGTCATTTGATAAGTACCTAGCCTACAAATGATAACACCAAAATTTTACAAAAAATAAAATTTATTTTTCAATGTAGTCTCCTTTTAGTTGAATACACTTGGTCCAGTGGTGTTCCAATTTTTTTAACCCCGTTGAAAAAAATGTTTTCTCTTGGTTTGCAAAATAGGCCTCCGTGGCGGCGATTATTTCGTTATTGGAGTAGAATCTCTTCCCGGCGAGCGAATTTTTTAGGTTCGGAAACAAAAAAAAGTCGCACGGAGCCAAATCTGGAGAATACGGTGGATGGGGCAGCAGTTCGTAGCGTAATTCGACCAATTTAGCCGTGGCGAGTGCAGAAGTGTGAGCCGGTGCATTATCGTGGTGGAAAAGCACTTTCTTTTTAGACAAATGTGGCCGTTTTTCTTCTAACACGGCGTCAAATCGGCTCAATAGTTCGGCGTAGTACTGTCCTGTGACCGTTTTGCCCTTCTCCAGATAGTCAATAAAACTCACACCTTGAGAATCCCAGAAAACAGTGGCCATCACCTTTCCGGCCGACGGGACCGTCTTCGCCTTCTTCGGAGCAGGTTCACCGGGTAAGGTCCACTGTTTTGACTGCTCCTTGGTCTCTGGAGTGTAGTAGTGAATCCATGTTTCGTCGACGGTCACGTAACGACGCAAAAACTCTTTTGGATTGCGATTAAACAGCTCCAAACACTGCTCTGAACTGGTCACACGGATGCGCTTGTTGTCTGCAGTCAGCAAACGCGGCACCCACCTTGCTGACAGCTTCCTCATGCCTAAAATCTCATGTAGGATATGCCACACGCATTCTTCTGAGATGCCTACTATCGCAGCTATCTCGTGCACCTTTAATCGGTGGTCTGACAAAACGATATCGTGTATTTTTGTCACGTTCTCCTCCGTAGTGGCTGTTTTCGGAGCACCTGGGCGTGGATCATCAAAAACCGACGTACGACCACGTTGAAACTCGTTATACCAAAATTTAACGGTCGCCATCGAAGGAGAAGCATCCCCATACACTGCATCCAAGCGTTCTTTAATTTCACTGCGCGATTTCCCTTCCAAAAACAAGAATCGAATCACCGACCGATATTGTTCTTTCTCCATTTTTCCAAAAATCAACGGACACATTTGCTTTCACACGCTCTCAAAAATAAACTACAACTCCCATCCGGCTGAAATTTCGTCTGTAACCGTTTACAAGAAGATACTGCGCTGTAGTGTATTTCTGGTGCGATAGTGGCACCATCTGGCGGTGAGGCTAGGTACTTGTCAAATGACCCTCGTATATATATATATATATATATATATATATATATATATATATATATATATATATATATATATATATATATATATATATATATATATATATATATATATATATATATATATATATATATATATATATATATATATATATATATATATATATATATATATATATGTATGTATATAAATGTATATGAGCAATTCTCTAGAACTTTTAACTTTTACCGTACTGTAACATATCTTATGGTTCTAAGATATTTAGCTATCAAAGTCAAGCAAATATTTATAAAGTCCACTTCCAGTAACATGTTCCAGTACATAGTACTCACTTTTAAACAAGAATAAGCTCTGTTGGAAATCTGAGAAGGCCTAAATTTAGAGGTTTTGCATGCGAACCGTAGGAAATTTTCATCCTTTTTACATCAATAAAAAAAATAACTATTTTATAAATGCTTTACTAACTTTCTTAAGCTATCATCCTTTGTTTAGTATTAAAAAATATGTTGTCGGATTGAATGTTTCTACGTTTAAAAAAAAACTGCATAGCATTATCTCTGCGACACTGTATTTTGGTAAAAATCAGAAATAAACTTTATTTGTCGATTAAAAAAAATAACTATTGTGTTTTTTTAACTTTCTGGAGCGTAAATTACTCGTCTTGGAGAGACGAACAAAAGGCGACTTTTGTTATAAGTGTGCCTCTTATGGAATGTAAAATATGATCTACTAAAACACACAGTCGGACTGGAACTTTATTATGTAGCATAGCTGAACCTAACCTCCAAATTTCCGTCTATCTGCTCCTCTTTTCCTAGCAGTTTAATACTGTTTTCCTCATCCCTAATACTTGACACGTTATTTATATTTTGTTCTGCCTCAAGGGAAGAGCTCCTGCAGATGATCACACGCCTTCATACGATTCTATTCCTCTCGAGGGCAGCATTAATACAAATTGGCAATACAATGGAGAAGCGTTGGGGACGCTGCGACGAGATCGCATTTTGTTTCATGGCACCTAGCTGTGCAGAGGTTCTCCCGGTGAAGTATAAGTTGCGGAGTGCTTCTGGAGTATCAATGTGTACAGCTGCCCTACGCTGCAAACAACATAGGGCAAACCTTAGTGAGAAATCTGTGATGTGCATAATTAAAGGCACTGATACTATCACCGACACTTCTGCAATGGATGAAAATGAACTGGCAGCTATATATATGTATAAGGGCTGTCTGAGTTACTGTTGTGCGAGTGAGTTCTTATCGCTTTTAACATCATGTGGCTAAACCCCTGGTGCCAATGAAGCTTCCCAATAACTGTCGCTGTCTTTTCAGCTGATGAGTATACTTTCAATGTCATACTATTGGGATTGTTGCTTCAGCCACGTAAGGTAAAAGTACCAATAGATGGACGCTTAGTGAAGCTAGAATTTTCATACCATATTTTAAATGCGAAATATTATTAAAAATGCATAGACTCAGTAGCCAATAGAATTATTATTACTTTTTACTTGCGAAAAAAGTATTTAATTTGTGAAAATAAGCTTTTATGATAAAAAAATTAATTAAATTATGAATACACTGCTTGTACTAGTAGTTGGACCGTGTTAAAAAGTCATGTACTAGTGGTCGAAATTGTTAGTCCCAATACTTGGACCATATAATTTGTACTCTATATTTATTTTGATTTTTATATAAAAATAATAAAATCGCTAAATTTTGAACTGGAAATACTTTTTAACACTAAATCAATCGTTAATAATATGAAATTACAGCAAATCAATGTATAATAATCATATTATGGTTTTCCAACCTACTAACTCTACCAATACTTAGGAACCCTAACCATCAAAACATCGGTGAAATACATAGGGCCAAGTATTGGGACATGACGTTTAAACTGTACTAGTAGATAACCTTGAATTATTTTTATTAAAAACAATAATTATTGAGCTCCTAACGACTGTAATTGAATTCGATGCATCTTAGAAGTGTCTTAAAACTTTCAAGAGTAAAGATTAACTTTAAATTTATTTAAAAATACCGAAAAGGCGAGTCATGAATCCTTACGAAAGTATTAAGGACCTCTCATAGAAAGCCGTGATCTCCGCGAGTAGCATTTTCAAATCGTCTTTTTAAGTATTAAATTTTCACTAAGAGTAATAATACTATTTAAACAATAAGCATTAATTATTTTAGAATTATCTTATAGAATAAAATATTATCCAACTACTACACATTCTTTAAAGTAATTGAATATTTATCTAGATGGCCATATACTGGGCACTGGCCGCTCATTGGTACTTTTACCTTACTCTTCTTTTAGCAGAGGTAGAATGGATTATGAAGTTGTGTGGTGCACGTCTGACTAGCCTCCAAGAGCGTTTACAGGGCAATTGTGATTGCACAAGACGTTTTTTAAACGTCATTATGATGTCAAATTTTAAACCTCGCGACGTCAGAAATATAAGTTGCTCAAACGTCATAATAACGTCAGTAAGACGTTGAAAATTCCGCAGTATTTTTCTACCGATATTTCTTTTCATTTTTTCAACAAAAAGGTTTAAAATCTGTTAGAAGGACGTTAGAAAAATGTTTGGAAGAACATACAATAAACGTTATAGAAACGTCATATAAAACGTGATAAAGGCGTCATAAAAAACGTCATAAAAACGTCATTTATACATTACATCTTTATATATATATATATATATATATATATATAATATGACGTCATAATGACGTCAGTAAAACGTTGAAAATGTCCGAAGAATTATTTATCCTGTAATATTAATTACTTTAGACGTCATAAAAACGTCATAAAAACGTCATAAAACGTCATAAAACGCCATAAAACCGGAATAAATACGTCATAAAGGCATTATACTCATATATTTTTCGAAATCTTTGGAATTAATCCATCTTTTTTTCTCGCTAGGTGGCGTCGAACAATCTCAAAGTAGAAAAATGAGATTCAGTCTATAAGAGCAAATATTGAAAGAGAGGGTAGAGGGGGGGCTTCTTCATACATAACTATTATACGCCTGCTTAGACATATATATAAAGATGTAATGTATAAATGACGTTTTATGACGTTTTTTATGACGTTTTTATCACGTTTTATATGATGTTTCTATAACGTTTATTGTATGTTCTTCCAACATTTTTCTAACGTCCTTCTAACAGATTTTTAACCTTTTTATGACGTCGAAAAAATGAAAAGAAATATCGGTAGAAAAATACTGCGGACATTTTCAACGTCTTACTGACGTTATTATGACGTTTGAGCAACTTATATTTCTGACGTCGCGAGGTTTAAAATTTGACGTCATAATGACGTTTAAAAAACGTCTTGTGCTATCCGGGAAGTATCCAAGTTAGTAATACTTCAATATAGTGAACATAATTATTTACAGTTAATAGGATTCTAGTTAATAATACTCAAATTTATTTAAAATATTTTGACTATATATTATTATATATATATATAATACATCAAATGCATCTTTTGAGGATCTATGTCAGCACGGATTCGATACTTTGACGATTTTTCGGACTTTTGAGGATTTATATTAATACCTTCAACGCAGAGAGGGAGTTATTTCTTTAGTCAAGCATATGCGAACTCTGGAGAAAAAAACTATAGATTCTCAAAAGTACGGGTTTCCGCAATATATATATATATATATATATATATATATATATATATATATATATATATATATATATATATATATATATATATATATATATATATATATATATATATTCCTATGTTATATAGTTGTAAGGCTCAAAATGGGTATCTACCCCCTCCATCTCCCTCCATTTTCCCTCCACTTTTTACCGTGAAACTCTTTCAAATTTTACGTTATTCTGAAAGGTCTACCCCTCCACCCCCTCCACTCCCCTCCTCGACCCCTCCACCGATCCCTCCACCTACCTCTCCACCTATCCCTCCATACTTAATTCATTCCTCATATTATACTAGAAATTTTATACAGTGTGTTTCCGGAGTCATTGGTAATGAATCAGAAATCAGATTTTGAGAATTCAAAATAACGGATCGATGATGGCGGCCAAATATTGAAATATTACTGGATCTTGCTGAAAAATGTATGTACGGGATTTCTGGATTCGATGATTACGAATCTGAACTCAGATTTTCAGAATTCAAAATGGGGGATCGAAGATGGAGGCCAAATATTCAAATATTACTGGACTTTGCTGAAAATTGTATATTGTAGGTTTCCGGATTCGCTAATTAGGAATCTGAACGCAAATTTTGTAAATAAAAAATGGCGGACAAAAATTGAAATATTACTGGATTATGCTGAAAATTGTATATAGGGGTATCTGGATTCGCTGATTACGAATTTGAACTCATATTTTGCTAAATGAAAATAGCGGCCAAATATTGAAAAATTACTGAATTTTGCAATTGTATATGGGGGATTTCTGGATTCGCATGATCACGAATCTGAATTCAGATTATAAAAATTCAAAATGGCGGATCTAAGATGGCGGCCAAATATTAAAATATTATTCGATTTTGCGATTGTATGTGGGGGATTTCTGAATTCTCATATTAGGATATCTGGATTCGATGATTACGAATCTGAGCTTAGATTTTAAAAATTCAAAATGGCGGCAAAATATTTCAATAATACTGGATTTTGCTAAAAATTGTATATGAGGTTTCTGGATTCGCTGATTACGAATCTGAACTCAGATTTTCAGAATTCAAAATGGCTGATCGAAGATGGAGGTCAAATATTCAAATATTACTGGATTTTGCTGAAAATTGTATATACGGAATTTCTCGATTCGCTGAATACGAATCTGAACTCAGATTGTGAAAAATCAAAATAATGGACCCAAGATGTCGGCCAAAAATTGAAATTTTACCGGAATTTGCTAAAAATTGTATATTGTGGGTTTCCGGATTCGCTGATTAGGAATCTGAACTCAGATTTTGTAAATGCAAAATGGCGGCCAAAAATTGAAATATTACCTGTTTTTGCCGAAAATTCTATATAGGTGGTTTCTGGATTCGCTGATTACGAATCTGAACTCAGATTTTGAAAATACAAAATGTCGGACAAGAATTAAAATATTACTGGATTTTGCTGAAAAATTATTGTTAACTCAATAAAATATTTATCGGTTTTCACTATCGCTCCATTTATTCAGATCAGATTTCGATACATTAATAATACAGGTTTACAAGACATTTCTTGTAAACCTGTATTACATTTCTTAACTGTAAGACATTTCTTAACTCGGCATGAAAAACATGTTTTCTTACGTATTTTAAGGTGCTGAATCCATCTTTTAAATCGAAATGGTGATTTTCCAGGCCGATTTTCTTTAGATTTTATATCAGGAAATCCTGGAAACTAGGGGAAGGCTCACCCTTACGAGATAAGCTGAATGCTTTTCCCTTATTCCAGAATTTCCTGATAATAAAACGGTATCTAAAAAAAAAATCGGTCTCTAAAACCCCCTACTTGACTTCAGATTTAGATTCAGCACCTCAAAACACGCAAGAAAACATATTTCTTATGCCAAGTTCGGACATATTTTTTGTGATCCTGCTCTCTAAATTCAAATAAGTGAAAATTTCAATTAATTACACGTGTGAACTTTCGTGACTCAATAATAAGTTAAATTTGCACTTGTTCTACAAATAAATAATTTTTTCACTTCCAAATAAGTTACATTTTTACTTTTTCCATAAGTTAACAACTCCTCACTTGCAAATAAATAAATTTTTCACTTTTTCTGTAAGTTGACTTGGAAAGTGGGACCAACGAGATGCGCAGTGTTTGTACATTCAATTCACTTTTTTCCCGGAATTAATTTACTTTTCTCCTGCAAAAATGCTGAGAAATAAAGACATTTAAAACCCAACGAACTAATGAACGAACCGTACAGACGTATACACGCATGCAAAGACCACGTCTTGAGGCGTTCGCGCTGGCGCCCCGCATTTGGACGATTAACCGCGCGTCGAATCATTTAATGAATAATTCATTGGCGCGCGCGCGTGCGAGCAAGCGGCACGTTTGTTTAGCTCTGTAAAACAGCGTGCTGCTCAGTCACCGTGGAGTCAGTGTCCCTTTGAATCAGCTTGACGTCGACGTCGGCGATGCTTCTGCATAATCGCGGTATCGCACGCGCGTTCAGTGGGTTAGGGGGAGAGGTACGCTTTACGGATTTTTATGTTCTCGATAATGCAACGATCGCACGGCGTTTTCTCTTTTGCCGATACTAGCGGAGTTGCTGATGATAATAAAAATTAATGCTCGAACACAACAACATGTGAGAAATCGCTATTATAACTTTTTGTAAGTTCGAAAATATTGGCATTAAAAATAAATGGGTCAGTCTCTGTGAAATCGAGAGCTCGAAAAATATATTTATACCACTCTAACCTCAAAATCACAACTTTGATATGATTTTTCGGCGCTCGTGGTATAAAATACCGTTCGAAACTAGTGCGTAAGTCGATTATTTAGGTGGTGTGACTTTTTCGCACTCGCTTCGCTCATGCAAAAAGTCACACCAGCTTAAGTACGCTTTGAAAATCAATTTTTCGTGCTTAACAATGAAGCCCAGCACCAGTAATTAATTCTCATAGGCCCTTTTTCGCGAGGTATGCGTTACCTAATATTAAAAGTGCGTTATTTTCTTAAAAAATGATGTCTCTTCTAGTATATTGACTATCACTTGGCAAGTATTTATGATACGAAAAATTTCACAATATTCTATATTACTCCATTTTGGAGAACAATTTCTTAAATTTTGTTTTCTAAAATTTTCAGTTTTATAAATGTCCACCGAACTGTCAACTTAAATTTAGAAGAAGAAAAAAATGTTTGGTCAGTTCAAACAGCACCTTTTACAAGACTTTTTTGAAGTAGCACCTTTTACAAGGCTTTTTTTAAATAACGCCTTTTAGAAGGCTTTTTTAAAATAGCGCCTTTTACAAGGGTTTTTAGAAATACCTTCTTTTTACTCCGAGTCGTCGATTTATTATGCTCTGCCGTCATCATATGAATATAAATTTTACAAATTTTATGCTATTGATTTCAGCATGTACTATATTTATAATTAATATATCACAATTTATTTGCCCACACAAAATTATTTTCTTGTTAATTTTGTTTTGTTTTAACTCGCAAAGTGTTAAATTCTTTCTGCAAATAAACACTTGATTACAATATCACTTGTATTATGCATTATAAAAATATAATTAATAAAACATATTAAATAAAACTTTCTCGTATCAAGCCACTTTAAATCTTTAACTATTTTAATTCAAATGAATTATTTAATATTTATTTAAAATTGTTCGATAGTATTTTTAAGTATTTATTTTTAATTTAGTTTAAAAATTCGTAAATTTATACATTTTAGTATAGTTGGTTTTTATCATCGCTAGATGATTTTAATCTTTAGAAATAATTATGTTTTCATGCGCAATATTAAGTTTTACTATAGATATAATGTATTATAGACTATATTATGTATACAGTTTATACACTTAATTATTGACATTTGATTATAATATCATTATCATGAGGCATTATAAAAATATAAGCATAATAGTAATTAAATTAATCAATATAATATTGTAATTTTTAAGCACCACCAATACTGGTGAGCCTTACACTATGGCTCAAGACCGCTTTTAGGTAAGTCCGAGTACGCTCTTGTAACACTTTAAAGATAGAGATGGTGTCGTGTAGTCTCTGGCACATACCACTTTTTTTTCTTTTTGTGGGTATGTATTATTTGATCTTTACTTAAGTTATCGCTAGACAGCTAAAGCATTTTTTTTAATATTTCTCAATAAACAAGTTTATTTATAAATCGATTATAAAAATTGTATTAATAATTATTACAAAAAGAAATACATCGTATCATACAAAATAAAGAGTCAAATTCCATAAGTCTTATAATCTTCGACCCTAACAAAAGGTTTAACTCAAAGTTTGTTTTTGCATGAACTTTATATTTTTGGTATCAATAATTAATTTAATGCAATAATAAATTAAGTTTGAAGAAGCTTAGTACCAATAAATTGGCAGCAGTTTTAATTTTCTTTTTTTTGGAGCTCTTTAATCCATCAAAAATGAAAATAAGAAACGATTTTTAAAAGAATAACTCAAAATTCTATATGCATTGCAGTATAAAGCAAAATATTTATGTATATTTCAAAAAGTAGCAATGCTGTTGCATATTAGGTACTGTCCATGACAGGCGATTATTTTCTACGTGAGAATTTGATAATAAATAAAATTAAGTGTACAATTTAATTTCAGTTCCCGTCACTTCGTTTATCTCTGCACATGTTATAAGTCATGGCTCATTACTTTTCAATCTATAAAGTTTCAAATTTACCACTTCATTGACCTGAATTTTAATGCGCCTCTCTCATCATTTAAATTGATCGTCATTGAAATATATTTTAAAAATATGTGAAATCGATAAAAAGTATCACATAAAAAATTATGAATTCATAAGTTTCATAAATCTAGATATTTAGTATGATTTTTATCATAGAAAATGATTCTATGACATTGACAATAAATTATAGATCAAAGTATTTATATGTATAAATAAGTCATACATATAGTAATTGTTTTTGTACACATTTTTCTTAGTTGATTGATAAAATTTACTAACAAATCTCGAGCCATCGCTTTTTACCAATTTTTATACAGTTCTTTTAACATTATGTACAATCAAAAGCCATAACCAATAATTAAAATGAATTCGTCCACTATTTATTTCTCGATAAATACTGCAAATGAGAAAATATTAAGTTCTAAACTTAAATTTAAGGATTGAGTATTTGAAATATTGATATTTTGTTAACATATAATACACGTAGTAAACAACAAAAGCTACAGCAAAGCTCAACAAGCGCATAAAAAGCGACCCAGGAAAGAAGAAAACATTTGCTCGTTCGGAAGAGCCGACGAATCGTTCTACTTAAGTTGATTTGTCAAGTCGGCTCCGATAATGTGGCAACCGCCTACGCGAGCGCAAACGTCTGCTCGCTCAGCCGCGAAGAAGGCAGAGAGGCATTCATCTACATAAAAGTGTGTCCACCGCCCCTCGCGCTGAATATTTGCCGATACTCTCGCGCCAGCGCCGTTAGATTTGCATAATTTCCGAATCCGCCGAGCGCTGCGGCGCAGAGCCGATGTGACACGCGCGTTTGTCTGCCTCGCGAACGGGAAATTTTAAATTTACTTCCACGGAGGGGGGCTCCGATGGCCTAAGTGTGTGAAACGGGTGAGGATGTGTAATGAGGAAAGGGGGCGAGGAAGCGAGTAGCTGCTGCACGTGCGTCGTAAAATGTATGGCATGTGTGGCTGTACGAGCGAAGTTTCGGAGGCGAAATTATTTTGAAAAGTTGTTTATGAAGCGACGGGGAGGTTGATCGGGTGAAAAATTATTTGAATTTTCAGTGTAAATTTAGGAATGTTTGAAAGAAGTTAATTTTCTGGGTATTTTAGTAAAAGAATATACTTATTTTGAAATGGTAGTGGAAATGTTTATTGTGTATAGTCATTTTATATGATTTGCATTAAAGTGAAGCATCGATATAATATAGGATTTGATTTAGAAGTGTGCTTCTCACTTAGTACATATTTTAGATTTTATGCACGAGTAGCGATCGCGGCGCAACGAGTGTGTAGTGAAGCCACCCAAAACACAGACTAGTCAAAATTGTTCGAAATAAACTTTGAATCCAAAAGATGTGAACTGTAATAATTATTAACATTATCTAAAAATATCAAAACCAAAAGAAAATAATAATACAAAGAATAAACTATATAAACTCAGATATAACAACAAAAACAGTAAACACTTTCATAATACTGTTTTTTTTTATATACCACTTTTTTTTATTTATTTATTTTTTATATTTATTTATTTTTGAAGTAACCATGATTGTCGTTGTTTTAGATTATTTATTACAACCAATATGATACGCAATACATTCTATTCAAATTTGCTTCTCTCTCTATAAAAAGGGGAGAAGGCCATGAAACTATATAAATGTTATGATGTCGATTCACAGTCTATTTTCACGTTAAAAAGATGGATTTTTTTTTTATTTTGATGTATCATGAACTCTGATAGAAATTCATCTACATAAAATGGCCAAGAAGTTAGAAAATAACTAGTAAAACTGGCTAATTAATCGCTATGATGAAACGATTTTTCGACCATTATTTGCCTATTTCTTAGATTGACGTAACAACAAAATATTCATATTTGATTTACTTATTAATTTTATCTTCGATGAAAGAGCATTAAAGTGTATTAGATGGCTTACCAAAATATAAATAAATAACATTAATTAATAAACCATTTGTTGTACTCATTCTATGAATAATTCAGCAAAACTTTTATTTCTCCATCTGATCCTGTTTTTCTCACTCCTTGTCAGAATAGCAAGCCTTCTGCTAGCCATTTCCAGACTAAAGAAACTGATCAGTTTTAATACCTTTAAAATACTCAAGAACAAGCTTGTGCTCACTAAAAAAATTTTTAGGCTGTAGAAAGCATAGTTTCAATTTGCTGTATTAGCACTATTTATACTGATCATTTACCCTTACAGACGGCTGAAGCAGTCTATTTGTATAATGTAACGGCACTATTGGTCAGATGCGCAAAATGTATTTGTACAGCTCTGACAACGGTACGATTTAGTTGACAACGCTACAATGCGAAGCCAACGTTTATGTTATAACCTCAAAAAGTCACAAAATCCGCCGATCAACCGCGTGTTCGCAATCCGCTTTTGCGTATTTCATCTGTAATCCAGTGTATTTATCAATCGAGATTATTTTAATGAAAAATACCTACGTATGTCGAATCATAACCTATTTAATGCTTTGACAAAAGAACTCTATACATTAGTGCTTTCAGTGTATCTTATACGGCTCTCACAGCTGTACCGATACAATTACTGTACCTAAAAAATTCATCGAAAAGAAAATCAGCCAAAAAGTATCGTTGTCAGAGCCGTACTTTCAGTTCTCACAACGTAAAATTTTTTTCAGTGCTTGTCTTCGAAAAAATCAATCTATTTTTCAATCTATTAAATGGCCAAATAATGGAAGAAAAAGCGTTTCATCGGGAGCTAGAAACTGGATAAGAGAAATTCCCATTTTATAGCAAGTTTCTATATAAATGATCAGTTATTAGTTATAAAATGTTTTGAATTTCCACCAGGAAAGTAGCATTTTTACATACAACTCAAAATAGGTTAAACAGTGTAAAATCGAATTTTATACTGTTGCAAAAAGTAGTTGGATGCTCATGGCCATTTTCACGACCTAGGATATTTAATCGGATAATTATCTGACTATTTTGTAGGTTTACAGTACAAAAGCAGAGACACAGTTAAAAATAAAATTCGGTTTTGACACAAGTTTTGGTCAAAAACTGACTCAGTAATAGACTTTCTGTGAATTAAGATTTAGTGGGCAAAAAGTACACAAAATTTGTGTAGAACAAATCGACGCTCCTTACGAAGACTAGCACGTTTTATGGGGTCTTTACGAATACTAGCACATTTCCCATAACTGCATCGAAAACTAACATAACTCACGAGTTTGCATTGAATACTAGTACAATACGCAAGATTGCGCCGAAAAGTAGCATGTTTCTCGAGTTTGCGACGAAAAGTAGGCCACGCAAGGCGTCGGATACAGGACCATATCACTACTTGTACTTCTGCAGATGGTCCGCTCTTCCTAATTGCAAAATAGTCAACCAAATAGTCAACCATTCACTATTTCCGTAGTACAAATAAATTTTCATTTTCCCATGAAAATGTATTACTGAAGTAGTTACCATATCCTATTCTGAATTGTACCCGACTTATCACTACTGAAATAGTGACCCTGGTGGAAAATTAACCATAAGTTGGCCAGAATATGGTTAATCAGAATATGATTAACTATATTCTGGCCAACTTATGGTTAATTTTCTACCGGGGGACTAATCACTGTTTTACATTTAGAGAGTACATACACATCGTGAGAATCCCCGAGAAAATTGTAACAATCTTCTAAAAATCACCTATTTACCGTGCAATACCATCTGACGATGGAGATTTATATTTGAACTTATTGATTTGAATTTATTTTATTCTTGAAAATAAGATGGAAACAATAACTTTAAACATGGCTACTTTTAAAAAATATGAAGTTGTCTCTTTGAATAACTACGATAGAGCAATTCATGACTATTAATTCTGGCTTACCTTTAAGGGGGTTATCGTGATTTTAAAATGGTTTCACTATTTAATTTTGATCTCATAAATTATTAAAATATAATACTAAGTACATACGGATATGAAAGGGAAATAATTTTTGAACCGAAAAAAACTATTGTGATAAAAAATTGTTAATCGAACACGTAGATATTGTTCAATAAGTAAAAAAGTTTTTTTTATTTTCATTCGATTTTAATGTTTAACGTCTCATTTTGCTCCTTAAATATTTGTCTACGACCCATCCAGGCTTATATTATGAAATAATTAATATGCAACATATAATTGTTTACAGTTTAAGCACAATAAACTTCAAGTTTATACTGTATTCTACTATAAACAATTACATGTTGCTTTGCATATATTAATTATTTCATAATATAAGCCTGGATGAGTCGTAGACAAATGTTTAAGGAGCAAAATGAGATGTTAAACATTAAAATCGAATAAAAAATAAAAAGTTGGCAAATAGCGAAAGTAACTTTTTGCTTCCTCAAAGAGGAAGCTTTGTAATGGTGAAAAAAATTTTTGGAACAAAAAATGTTTAAAAACATTTTTTAAGACTTTTGGCACCAATATCCGATGTTTTTGAGAACAAAAATTTTCGTGTCTGTATGTATGTGTGTGTGTGTGTGTGTGTGTGTGTGTGTGTGTGCGTGTGTGTGTGTGTGTGTGTACCGGCTATAACTTTTGAACGAATTGACCGATTTTCATCTATGAGGGCTTATTCTCTTCGTTTGGACATAGAATAGAGATAGCTTAACCTATTTTTTCATTTTATCGTTTTTCTTTTGTTTTATAACCAAAAAATGATTTTGAATTTTCAGTTTTTTTGATTTTTTCATATCATACAGCCATTATTACATAATATAAACTGTTTTTGAAAGGTCTTCAAATTACCTACAATTTCTTTTTTTAAAAGTTGAATTATCTTTACTCTGTCATTTGTTATTAAGGAAAACATTTTTATATTTCATAAATTAATTTTTCAAAAAATATTTTATTTATCGACTTGAAATTTTAACCACTTATAACAATCATTAAAGACTATATTTGGTTAAAATTTCAAGTGATTATCTTCATTTCTTTTCTAGAAAAAAAATATTTTTGAAAAAAATTGCATTTTTTTTCGGACGCGATAACAGGAGTAAAAATCAACCAATCGTCTTGAAATTTGGCACAGAGATAGCTTTTTTATATCTTCGAACCGAGTTCGTTGCCCCAAAAAAATCGGTCAATTACGATTAAAGATATTTGAGGTTAAAAATTTTTCTTTTTAATTTTCGAATTGCGTTTTTTCAGAGGATTGTTGATTTATCGACCTAAAATTTTAACCACTTATAACACTCATTGAAGACTATATTTGGTTAAAATTTCAAGTGATTATCTTCATTTGTTTCAGAGAAAAAAAATATTTTTGAAAACAAGGGAATTTTCTTTCGGACGCGATAACAGGAGTAAAAATCAACCAATCGTCTTGAAATTTGGCACAGAGATAGCTTTTTTATATCTTCGAACCGAGTTCGTTGCCTAAAAAAATCGGTCAATTACGATTAAAGATATTTGAGGTTAAAAATTTTTCTTTTTAATTTTCGAATTGCGTTTTTTCAGAGGATTGTTGATTTATCGACCTAAAATTTTAACCACTTATAACACTCATTGAAGACTATATTTGGTTAAAATTTCAAGTGATTATCTTCATTTGTTTCAAAGAAAAAAAATATTTTTGAAAACAAGGGAACTTTTTTTCGGACGCGATAACAGGAGTAAAAATCAACCAATCGTCTTGAAATTTGGCACAGAGATAGCTTTTTTATATCTTCGAACCGAGTTCGTTGCCTAAAAAAATCGGTCAATTACGATTAAAGATATTTGAGGTTAAAAATTTTTCTTTTTAATTTTCGAATTGCGTTTTTTCAGAGGATTGTTGATTTATCGACCTAAAATTTTAACCACTTATAACACTCATTGAAGACTATATTTGGTTAAAATTTCAAGTGATTATCTTCATTTGTTTCAATGTAAAAAAATATTTTTGAAAACAAGGGAACTTTTTTTCGGACGCGATAACAGGAGTAAAAATCAACCAATCGTCTTGAAATTTGGCACAGAGATAGCTTTTTTATATCTTCGAACCGAGTTCGTTGCCTAAAAAAATCGGTCAATTACGATTAAAGATATTTGAGGTTAAAAATTTTTCTTTTTAATTTTCGAATTGCGTTTTTTCAGAGGATTGTTGATTTATCGACCTAAAATTTTAACCACTTATAACACTCATTGAAGACTATATTTGGTTAAAATTTCAAGTGATTATCTTCATTTGTTTCAAAGAAAAAAAATATTTTTGAAAACAAGGGAACTTTTTTTCGGACGCGATAACAGGAGTAAAAATCAACCAATCGTCTTGAAATTTGGCACAGAGATAGCTTTTTTATATCTTCGAACCGAGTTCGTTGCCTAAAAAAATCGGTCAATTACGATTAAAGATATTTGAGGTTAAAAATTTTTCTTTTTAATTTTCGAATTGCGTTTTTTCAGAGGATTGTTGATTTATCGACCTAAAATTTTAACCACTTATAACACTCATTGAAGACTATATTTGGTTAAAATTTCAAGTGATTATCTTCATTTGTTTCAAAGAAAAAAAATATTTTTGAAAACAAGGGAACTTTTTTTCGGACGCGATAACAGGAGTAAAAATCAACCAATCGTCTTGAAATTTGGCACAGAGATAGCTTTTTTATATCTTCGAACCGAGTTCGTTGCCCAAAAAAATCGGTCAATTACGATTAAAGATATTTGAGGTTAAAAATTTTTCTTTTTAATTTTCGAATTGCGTTTTTTCAGAGGATTGTTGATTTATCGACCTAAAATTTTAACCACTTATAACATTCATTGAAGACTATATTTGGTAAAAATTCCAAGTGATTATCTTCATTTGTTTCAGAGAAATAAAATATTTTTGAAAACAAGGGAATTTTCTTTCGGATACGTTAACGGGAGTAAAAGTCAACCAATCGTCTTGAAATTTGGCACAGAGACTGATTTTTTTTTTTATATCTTCGAACCGAGTTTGTTGCCAAAAAAAATCGATCAATTATGATTAAAGATATTTGAGGCTAAAAATTTTTTTAATTTCCGAATTGCGTTTTTCAGAGAATTGTTGATTTATCGACCTAAAATTTTAATCACTTATAACCCCCTCATTGAAGACTATATTTTGTTAAAATTTAGAATGATTATCTTCATTTTATTCATAGAAAAAATATTTTTGAATAGAAGTGAATTTTTTTTCTTTCGGACACGATAAAAGGAGTAAAAGTCAAACAATCGTCTTGAAATTTGGCACATAGACAGCTTCTTATATCTTCGAACCGAGTTCATTGCTGAAAAAAAATTAGTAAATTAATAAAAAGATATTTGAGGTTAAAATTTTTTTTTTAATTTTCTAATTGTGTTTTCTCAGAAAATTGTTGATTTATTGACCTAAAATTTTAACCATTTATAATGCTCATTGAGGATTATATTTGGTTAAAATTTAAAGTGATTATCTTCATTTGTTTTCGAGAAAGAAAAATTTTTGGAAAAAAGTGCTTTTTTCTTTTGGACACGATAACAGGAGTAAAAGTCAACCAATCGTATTGAAATTTGGCAAATATAAATGTATTAATATTAGAATAAAATTAGATCAAAATAACTTGAGCTTAATTTATTGTAACTGTAATAACATTATTTTTGCACGTAAAATTTGCGTAAAATAGTATTAATCATAAATGCTGTACACTATATTCGGATAAACTAAGTGCTGGGCAATTGTAAAAAAGTCAATTTGGAAATCATCAATTATTAATAACAAATAGTTTCTTCTTCAATAAGATAAAATTACAAAATTATATTAATATAATCTTACAAAAATATTCTATTAATATGAAAATGTATTTTTTAAAAGTCATAAATTTGAGATAATTTAATTTAGAAAAATTTTTTTTTTTTTTGTGAAAAATTTATTATTATAATTTCAATTTAATGAAAGGAATCGATAAGTTGTTTTGAGGAAGCTAAGTGCCAAAGAATTGGCAGCGGTTTTTACTTATTGCACAATATCTACGTGTTCGATAAACAATTTTTGTTATCATAATAGTTTTTTTCGGTTTAGAAAGTATTTGTCTTTCATATCCGTGGGTACTTACATTATTATATTTTCATAATTTATTACATAAAAATTAAACAGTGAACCCATTTTAAAATCACGATAATCCCCTTAAAGACGAAACGGCACAACATGCATAATTTCTCACGACAAACAAATTTAACCGCAAGTATTCATCCTCGTGCGTGCGCCTGCGACACTTACTCACCCTTACGAGACAAATCTAGACTTCACCTGCTTTTCCTCATACCGTTTGCTTACTTTTCCATTTTTCCACCATGCATTCACTCACACACACACACACACACACACACACACACACACACGCGCGCGCGCGCGCGCGCGAGGATTTGTTCCCCTCCCTCGCCCTCGCGGATCTTATACATTTCTATTTTCCGCGTCGTCGTTCCTGGCTGGTTTGCCTGCCTGCCATCTCTCGCTTGATCTCTTCAGGGGCTTCCTATCCATTGTCGTCGTGTGCTGCGGCAACGACGTCAGCGAATGCATATTACAGTTCAAACGCCTGGAAAATTGTCCACACGGCCGCTCCAGTCCATGTCATTCCAAAGCTCCGTGCGCTTCTGACTTACGAGTGGGACGTTGATTTTTATTAAAATCTCTCTTCTCTCTCTCTGCCTCTCTCTTTACGCGTGCATATTTATGCATGTAATTGCCGTGCGTGTTGTTGCACGCACACGTGTGTACGGCGAGTTTTAGGTACGTGAACGAGTGCGTGCTCTCATTTGAATATTTCAGCGAATAAAAAGAAGAGTATACGGTGTGCGCGGATTTCTGATGTTCTTCTTTTTCCGGTGGCTATGTTGCATGTGACGGTACGAATGTAATATTTTGGATTGATTTTAATGACATTTTTTACCCATAATTTATTAATAGCTTTTTAATAGTATATGATCGCTAATATTTCAGCTCCAATTGCAATTCATGAGATTTTTTTTAAATTGCCTATTTTTACACCGAGTGACTCAAAACATGTTTCTAACGTATTTTCTCAACAAAAGTTTTGTACACAGCTACAAATCATCCTATACCAGGAGACAAAGATTTATTGACAACTTCGTTTTGGATCATTGGTTTAATAGCACTAACTACTTAAACTTTATTATAGCATAAAACATTGAAAATTTATAATTTTAAACTCTCTTCGCAATCTGAACATTTTTTGTAAAAAGGTGGTTCCAGATAAATCTGTTAAAAGTACATAAAATCTCTTAACGATAGTTTATGTGCAATTCTACAAATAGTTTCCCCTAACTCGGCCCTAAAACCAACGAAAAAGAAAGTTGAAATACGACTCTGCAATAAATTTTTTCTTGCTTATAGGTCGTACAACCAAAATCTTAAGAACTACGAAAATTGCGCATTTTTTGACATTTTTTTTTGCAATTTTGAAATGCACGTACCTCTACACAGGATCGTCAAATTTCAATAATTATTCTTCGCTTGAATTAAATCTTTTTTCTTCTACTTTAATTGCTTCCTCATAGAGGAAGCTTTGTGATAGTAAAAAAAAAGTTTATGAGATAATGTGTTAGAAATGTTATTTAGCAAATTTGGAATCAAAATACACTATTTTTAGAAAATGTCCGTATGGATGTGTGTGTGTGTGTGTGTGTGTGTATGTCCGTATACGCTGATATCTCATGATCTACTCGACCGATTTTAACGGGAGAGTGATCATTTTTTTAGATTTTGCTTCCACAATTGGGGTCAATATTCTATTTTTGTAAAATTTAATTTTTGTTTTTTTTATAGCCATTTTTTAATTTTCAAAATTTTTTTTTTCGATTTTTTTAATATTTAGAACAAATATTGTTTATATATCATGAATTCTCTGTATGTAGGATAAAACTATCTACAATTAAAAAGAAAAAAAAAGTCGGTAGCTATATTTCGTCATAAGTTATTGATGAAAACGTAATTTTTTGTAAATAGGTTATTTTTCGAAATTAAAAAAAGATATTAACATGAGTATTTTTTTGGTTATAAAGGATATTAAGTACTATAACTTACTAAATTTTTAGGTTTTTTTATTCATTATTTTTTGAGAAAAAAAATAATTTATAAAAAAAAGTGATTTTTTTGTCGTTCAATAACTATAGTAAAATTGGCTTAATCACTTTGAAATTCTTTGTAGGAATAGATTTTGTATACCAATCGAGTGAGTTCTTTGGGCAAAAGGATTGATCCATAAATTTCGAAGATATTTGAAGTTAAATTTTTTTTCAATTTTTTTTTATATCGTAATTTCTCGAGAACGGCTCTATGTATCTAAATGGGGTGGGTGGTATTCGAAAGAGAATTAAATTACCTATATTTTCTAAAAAAAATTAATTCTCTAGCTATCACGGTTCTTTTGTTATTAACAAAAATGTAAAAATTGAAAAATGAAAAATAGTATATTATGCACCAAGGGAATAAAGTGGGCTGTGTGCTCCCTGCGCGAGAGTTGTCGCCTGAGCGAAGCGAGGGCGACAAACGCGCAGGTTCGCACAACCCACTGTATTCACGAGTGCAATATACGACTTTTTAACACAACTATCATAAAGTTCGTACTCGTTTCCCGCTGAAAAGGGAAAAAATGCTGCATATTGATTCCCTAACCTCACTCTCGTTTCCAGCGCAACGCACTGTTTGTGCCCGAGCCGAAGGCGAGGGCACATGTGCGTGGCGCTGGGGACTAGAGTGGGGGTAGGGAATGAACGTAGCTCTTTTTTCCCACTTCGGCGGAAATAAAGTACGAACTGTATGATGGGGTGTGTTAAAAAATGAGTTTTATATGTTCAACTATTACAAGAGTAAAATTGTCTTATTCGCTTCAAAATTCATTGTAGAGGTATATTATTGATAGTTCTCGGATGAGTTCTTTTGGCAAAGTGATTGGTTCATAAATTTCAGAGATATTTGAGGTTAAAATTTTTCTAGACATTTTTAAAATCTATTTCTTGAGGATTAATTTATAATTTTTTTTAATGTAGTTTATAATTAAATTAAATTTAATTTATAAAAAGATAATTTTAGTTTATAATATCTCTGAAAATTATGAACCAATCATTTTGCCAAAAAAACTCTGCCGAGAACTATCAATAATATACCTGTACAATGAATTTTGAAGCGAATAAGACAATTTTACTGTCGTAATAGTTGAACATCCAAAACTCATTTTTCTTTAATTTTAAAATTTTTACATTTCTGTTAATAACAAAAGAACCGTGATAGCTAGAAAATTAATTTTTTTTAGAAAATATAGGTAATTTAATTATGTTTCGAATGCTATAAATTACATTCAAATACATAGAGCACTAAATATCAGTTGCAAATTTATAGGCAATTGTGATATATATTTTATGTATGTGAAATTTTGTGGAAATGTATAATCTATAAAAATTTGAATAAATTATGTTGGAGTTTTGTTATTTCTGTCTTTCTGAAGTATTAAATTTTAAATATTGGAATTAAAAATTAATTAAAGGAATCAGTAAATTAAGTTTGAGGAAGCTACGTGCCAATGAATTGGCAGCGGTTTTTTAAATTTGTTTGTGTGAAAAAATTTTTGGCCCCTGTGGAAGCTTAATATTGGTTAGCCCTCAGTAACCGTTTTCATCCATTTTTTCTACAGTTTTTAACAAGAAAATTTGATTTACGGTTAAATTGTATCACAAGACTGTGTTTCTATGAACTGACGAAAAACATTTCGTCTATTGTACGACCTATGTACGAAAAAAAAATTATTCTAGAGGTGTGTCTTAACTTTTTTTTCGCCTTATGATGCGTCATGGTCTTTCAAAACATTTCCAACACACGTCAAAAGATATTTTCCATTCTCTGAGACTAACCCAATCCAGCACCCAAACAACTTTCATCCAGAGCTCACTCATATGTGTATATACGCATCCCCGAAACAGACGCTCACGCGCGCTTCGTCGCATCGCGAATCTGAATTTCAAAAGCCCGCGCAAAATTTCGGCTGAGAGGCCGGATGCGCGCCCACGCCAAAGGATAATAATTTCATTTCTGGATCGGGAATTGCGGCGAGTGCACGCCAGAGCATGTGAATAGACATATCGCGGGCGGCGAGGCGCGTGATGTAGAGGGGCCGGCCGCGCTCGTCAGCGGCACGGCGACGGCTAGTTAGAGGTGTATTCATTACAAATTACAGACCTCGGAGCATGGTTTTACGATAAGCCACAGAGATGCGAGCGTTGCGGAGGGAGAGAGAAACGAGCGCGGTCGGACGAAAGCGCTGGCAATCGGCCGGCTCTTCTTCTCTGTAGCACGTACGCGCGTGCAGGCCTTTTAATTCGTGTCACTATGCGAGGGTGCATTGAGCCTGGTTTCTCCCTTGATTTGCTTTTTTTTCGATTCTGGGTTTTCGTGCGGTTTGTAATTTGTGTTTTTGATGAAGGGAGTTAGCGTACGAGGGTTGATTTGAGACCAGGTAGAAAAAAGATTTTGTTTTTTTTTTTATTTCAAGGAATAAAGATATGGTACGGCTTCTATATTTATTTACTTTATTTATTTGATAAATGATACCATATATCATAAAATGCAGCGAGATAGTAACATTTTTACAGAGAATGCTAATTACAGATTTTAGACAACTATAATATTGAAGCACTGACTATCTATGTATGTGTCAGCCTTCTTGGAAGAAGATTCTAGATCCTCCTATTTGTTTAGAGTCGAGTGAAGACCTAATTAAATAAATTATGAAAAGCATTAGTGAAAAATTTCAGAAATTAACGTATCTCTAGGTCTGTAGAAATCTGAGTAATACTATACCAAAAAGCCAACTATAACGTATACATTGGCCAATTGAACAATATTTTTGAATTTTCAATAAAAAGTACTAAAAATAAAATATCTAATTAAATATAATGAACTTTTTGATGTAATGATTATTATTTCGATGTTGTTAGCATTAAAGTAGTTGTATGCCAAGATACAGACAATGCAGAAAATAATTTTCATTTTACTTAAATATAAGATCTGATGATATGAGGGATAATAGATGTTAAAAGAAGTAGAGTTAATGAACTGGAAAAAAATTTGAAACCCAAAATTATATAATTGCGAGTGCAAATACTGTTCGTTAAAATAATAGTCATACAAAGTGCCTAATTTCTTATTTTTTATTTAATTTTAATGTATTAAAGCTTATTTTGTTCCGTGAATAATTATCTAAAGATCCATCGTTGAAAAATTTTGAAATAATCAATTGCAAAGAGAAAAAGTTTATTATTATTTTTAAAAAATGTGTCGGAACCTATAAACAATTAGATTTTACTCGTTGTAAATTATTTCAACGGTGAATCTTTAGATAATTATTTAAGGAAAAAAATAAGCTTCTGTAGTACATTAAAATTAGAAAAAAATAAAAAATGAGACATTTTGTATGACTATTTCTAGTATGAATGATATCTGATTTGCTATTACATAATTTTGTGTTTCAAAATTTTTTCCAATTCTTGAACTCTACTTCTTCCAACATCTATTATCCCTCGCATTATCAAATCTTATACAATATAAGTAAAATAAAAATTATTTTTTACAAGATCTGTATCTTGGGATGCAACTACTATAAGTTATTTTAATCCGTGATAAAAGAAATTATTTCATCTGGACGTAAAATCATTATTACAGAGAATTAATCATTTCTTATGTTAACTATACACATTATTATAACTTCGAATTCGATATTTAATTCCGTTTTCATCATTTAATTAGGAATGAATTTACAAAACTTAATTTAATAAGTATTTTCAAAATGGAAACTTTTATAAAGTTGTAAAAATATGCGACGGTTTCTTTTCGTTATATTCTTAAACTTTATCATTCCTTCACAAGTATATTTAAATATGCTTTTGTTTCGTTATATCAGTCATAATTCTTTCACTTGACATAATTTAAAAAGTGTTAGAATAAACAAACAAGAAAATCTCATTTCCAAATTCATGAGCATCATGAATAGATTAAAAAAACGAAAATTATTGTCATTATATGCAATGACCTAGAAATTATTCGGCCGACCATATAATAGAAAACGTCGTGTCTCTAATCACTGTAAATATTTGAATTCCATTTAAATTCCTCCGACCCTCGTCGCATCGGTTACAAATATCTCATTTACTCTTGACTCGACCTGGCTCCCTTAACACGAAAAAACGCTAGTCACCAAACGAAATCTCCCTTAACAAGGCTTTCATTTGCTGTGTAATGCTCGCTGTGGAAAATCTGGAGCGTCAGTACGGAAAAATTTGTCACCCGGGATTTTCGTCGACAGGGGCACCTTCCGCATTTTTAAAAGAAAAGTCCCTTCCAGCCACCCGCAAAGAAATCAATCAAAACTGGGCGTCCTCCCTCCCATTGCGCTGTACTTCCCGCAGTGCTTCGCAAATTTCATAGGCTTCTTCAAATTTGTTTGTACTCGCCTTCAGTCATGGATATGTACGTACCTGGCAAACCTGTTCTTACGAAGGCAAACAACGAACTAACGTGTGCGCTTTCTTTTTCTTTTAGTACGTTTACTCTATTTTGGGGATGGGAAAATTGAGAGGAATGAGGTTAAAACGTGGAGTGAGTCGATTTCATTGGATTATCTTTGTTATTTAATAAAAATATTATGTTAATTTTTGTGGATCTCGAAAGCTCTACGGATCGCGTACGATTTTAATGGAAAATTGATTTCAATTTGTTCCGAAAATCTTCAATCAAATAATTTCATTTTATTATAAAATAAACATTAAAATGCAACGAATCATGCTGGAAAAATCACAAATTAAAAACGTTCTAAGTTTCATAAATATCCGATGTTATATCGTTAATAAAACATAAAATCAAATAAAAATTCATTGTTCTGAACTTTTCAGATTTAAATATGATATCTGAAGTTAACATAATTTTAATTATGCTGTTAAAGTAATTTGTATTAAAGTACATAATTTTTTAGATACATCCCTGGTAGAAATCGATTCCATTATTTACCTAATAAATAGCTAGTTTTCCCAATAATCGTTAAAAACTAGACACTTTTCTTGGCCATTTCTATCCATCGATGAAACGATTTTTCCAATCATATTCGCCATTAATAGACAGAATAATAGAATAAGTTTTTTCACAAATTTACATTAGTTTATTTATGAGTATTTAAAAGATATTAAGTTGGCCAGTTTTTTTAGTCAGGAGATTGCTAATAAGAAGCTTGCTATAATGGCAAGGACTGAGAGAGACAGAGTCAAACGGAAAAATCATTGTTTTCGTTTGTATCCTCTGAAACAGTGCTATAAATGAATTAAATGCCAATAATTCGTGTTTACATTTTCGTTAGCTATCTTTTTTTAATATTTGTTTTTAAATACATGATCAAATTACAGAGAAAATTTAGTAAAAACATTTTAAGATTGTGTTATCTCCATTAAATAGAAAATATGACGGGAAAAATCGTTTCATCAATAGCCACAAATTAGCTATTTATTATTTTTTGGATCATTTCTGATAGAGACAATTTCTACCAGGGATCATTGTGAAATAAACACAAACCATATTTACACAGTATGAAATCAAGATATATTTTACAAAGTTCTTTATTGAAAAAAGTATATTTATTCCAAAAGAATCTATTAATATTTAAATATGTATATCTATTTAAAAAATGGTTTAATTATACTTAATTCTTTTTTGCACCTTCTTAAAATAATGGGACGTTTAATTGTAAAATCAAAGCCAAATTATTGACACTTAACATCTTTAAATTAGATTTATCGTTTCAGTATATTATTTGTCGATCCATGTATAAATTTTTCTATAAAGTTAACCAAACCGTTTTAATTAACATCATCACTCAATAAACGAATAATATTAAATATCGGGTGTGAAAATCGATCAAACCAAATATGAGATATAAAAGCTTTCATTGGGTAAAATCCATGACAATATTCTTGTGATATAATACAAGTTTGCGCTATAAGCTTAAATAAAAACATATGCAAATGAAAATTTTCTCCAACATAGCATGTTTTGTGGACAGATCTTTTCTGTTAAACAATTTTTTTTACTACTCAAAAGATTCTGCTTCAAGAAAACACAATATAATTTCAGAACATAATCGAATAGTCATCTAAGTTTCTTTGCAATAATCTTATATGAAATTGACTTGTCTTCAAATAATTAAATTATTTTGGGATAGATTGTATATACAGAAACATCGACAATTAAACTTACTCTAAATATAATTGACTTAAATTCTAATTGTTCAATTACTGTAAAGGGTTATTATGAGTTTGCTAATAATTTTAAACAACATATTTATAATTTATCGAATCCGAAGCGAATGTCAAAACAATTTTCCAATTCATTTTTACGAAAAATTTGACAGTATTAAAGCTTTACCTCGATCATGGCAAGACAGGATAGAAAAATATACGTAAATAGCAATGGCAGAAGCAAGAAACGATGAAGCATCCGGAAAGAGTTTCGCGAAGAAAGCGAGTAACAATCAGTAGAAAAAGGTGAATGCGCCTCCTTGTTGCGCGGGCGCGTCCCACGTTTTTTTTCTCGCTTGCCTCTACCTCCTCGAGCTTTTCTCAACCCTCCGAGAAGAGTGCGTGCGCGCGCGTATCGCCATTCTCTCGTTCGAGAGGAGTGAGCGAGATCTATCGAATTACGTGGGCGGATCTCGCGCGACGGGTGGTGGCGTCGTCGGAATTGAATTCGCAGGAAATTATTTATAATTTTGTCCCACTCGTTCTTCTTTTATCGGATTCAGCATGTAGGGGCGAATGGCAGGGCTAAATTTAGAGAGATATGCTCGGAAGAGTTCGAAATAATTGTTATTGATGCTCTTGAGCGGAGATATCGGCTGTTAATGGTGTGCAATGGCTTTGTTCATTAAGAGGAACAATTTGTTTTGCTTGTTGGAGCTATCGTTTTTAATTTCGAATTGTTGTACGTGTTATTAAAATGTCTTAAATTTCAAAAGTCAAAAAGTCAAAATTGTGAATGTTGAACATCGTTGAAATATATTTCCGCAGTTACAATATGACTTTCCTTTATATAGAAAATGAGGGAGATAATACATATACTTAAACGCGTATTAGTGCCACAATATAAATAAATGTAAGAGCATAAAATGCAAGATTATGAATTAATCATATAAAAGCAAAATAGAAAATTTATTAAGCCACGAACCATTTTTTATAATTTTGACATCTAAAACAATTCACAGAAATATGTTCATAAAAAAACACTCTCATAAATAGCTTTTTGACAAATTTTGTTCTCACCTTGCAAATATTTCTTTCGTGAAAAATAACTATGTCAAGTATCCTCATTGTTAAATATTATATTGATTAAAATGACTAAAAACTGTCAAACATTCGAGAAGGAATATCATGATATAAGAATGAGTAGACAACAAATTTTCGAAGAATATCAATTTACTAATGGATCTATAGAAAAGTGTACTCTGATATTTTCCATCTTTGATAGGGTGTAATAATATTACCTTTTGTACTTCTAAAAGTAGGAAATTTAATATTTAGTCATAAAATTAGTTTTATCAGCACAAAAATTATTTTTGATTAAATCTGAAATTGTTAATGAGAGATGAAAAAATATTCATTTTGAAAAAGTAATTGTCAATTAAATCATGCATTCAGTATTTGGACAAACTATGTTAATTTAAAAAATATACCAGTTACATATTCTTTTTACTCATTTTCTCTCTTATATGGAAAAATAAACTGTAACATTAGTGGTCTTAATAACTTTTATATTACCCGCGACTTCATTTCAACAGAAAATATCATATTTACACCATTCATTTAGTATTATATAAATCCTCTTGAATTAAATATATGTCGCAATATCAAAAGTTATACACGACTAACAATAATTATCAACAAATGCGTGTGTTTCTCCGAGTAACATTTTTTCGACCGGATATAATTTCATTTTCCTACCGCAAACCTTTCTAGACCGTCGGCAATCCCGCTCGAATAATTTTGTTTACAAGACCCTCCCCACTTCCTTTCAAATTACATTCCTAACTAAAAATAATCACCGTCATCCGAAACCCAAAAGCCTCCCGCCCCTCCTCAGAAAATCAACCCCAAAAACTCTACCCTACTGTTCCCACCTCGACTCAAATTGCCCCACTCCCACTCAGTTCATAATCTCAAACTCCTCTCCCTATCTCTCTCCTTCTCATATCGTCATCCTCGAATTCGCGTGTAACGCAGATCGACTGACTACGACTTCGGCACGCGCCCAAAGGAAGACAGATCTGTCTCCCCCCCTCTCTCCCCCTTTGGGAAATGGTGGTGGTGTAAGCTCTCGCTCTCTCACTCTCTCGCATTTGCCCAGCGAAAGAAGAGCGCGCGAGGAGTGGTGGAAGCTGGTCCTAGTGGGGGTAGCGGAGGAAAAAGCCGATTGGGGGTGGCTGCGCGCGCGCGCCCCAGCCACTCCCCGTGGGGCGCTTGTGCGAGGGAGAGAGATGGCGCGAGGTGGAATGCTGCTACCCTTCTCTCCCTCCCTCGATCACCCTCGCCCCCTTAGCGGGGCGGAAGGACGACGCGACGAGGCGGACGCGGTCGGACAGGAGGCTCAGTTCCTCGTCCGCTATCGTGCAGCCAACACGTTCCACTCGACTATCGTTCTCGCTTCGTTCTATACGCGGGGTTCACGTATATATATACGTAGAGGTACACGCAAGTTCGTAAGTTCGCGCGCTCGCTGGGGGGCGGGATATTGCAGTTCAGTTTTCTGAAAATAAGTACGAGTTTCTTCGGTCGGGCCATTAGCCGCGAAATTTGTCAGGATTTTTGTTTATTTTGGCTAGTATTACGGTTTTTTTCGTCAAAGCAACGGAATAATTCAGGATGGTTCAGTTGTCAATGTAAGTTTTTCTCGGTGAATGGTAACTGTACTATGGTTGATTATTGAAAGTTATTTTCTCCGTAAATGTTTTTTCGTTAACACTAACATTATATGTAAAAAAGTTCAATCTTATACACATTATAATATATTACGTAATCATAGTATACTCTGTATAGTTATAACAGTCCTTTAAATTGTTAAACATACGTTAGTTTCCATTATCTTATTTTTATTTCGAAATAGAATATTTAATTTGATCAATTTTTTATGCAATAGTATTGTGTTCTAAAAGTAAAATAATTTATTAAAGGCTCGAGAATCAATTGTTGATTTTCATTTCTATAGCAAAAATAAAGTTTTTGTTATTCAACACATTTTTATATGTTATATGATCAACAGAAAATCGAACGTTTCTCTTTTGAATAAAATTTATCTCATTGTAACATTACGTTGAAAGCCGAGTTAATTGAACAAAATCCATTATTCTTTTACTTTTATACTGAGTTTAATTATAGCCATAAAAATCTCCGGTTTCATGTGTATGTATGAAATATTTCAATGCGTTTCAAAGCTACAATTTCCCCAACACATTTATACGGTTTCATTAATCTTTTTTACTACATTTTTTTGTTTTTGAATAATATGCCAATTCCGTGATCCATCGAAATCCACTCTAATCTCAAATCAGGATAGCTATCATTATAGTTAAAAAAAAAAAAAAAAAAACAGAAATACTATATTTATTCTTCATAAAGTCTTGCATTCATCCACTAAACTTTTGTATTACTGACTTTGTTAAATAACGCGAGAATAAACATTCGTTTTAATCATTAGGTAAATTTGTTCCTGTGCGTAGAATTTTAAATTATGTTTGCAATAACTTAAGTTTTCACACAAAACCATAGAACCATTCATCTTTTGAAACCATATTTAAAATTTTCATTCGATAGAAATATCGTCCTTCAAGCGTAATCTACTAATTTGAAAAAAAGAAAAAAAAAACATTCGTATTAAACAAAAAGAAAATCGTGAAAATTACAAATTTCATCCATCAACTCGCACCCGCGTTCCCCCACAAAGCCAGCATGTATATACAAGCAGACAAGCGCTGGCAAGAGACGTTGAAAAGGACATCATCATCATCGCCGCAGCGACGAGGCACATACGAAATTGAGCTGCCAGCGACGACTCGCGCGCACCTGCTGCTCGCGCATCATGCGGGTTGCGTTCGCTCGCTTGCCTCGAATGCCGAATCGCGCTTATCGCACTCAGAGCACTGCGATAAAGGCGGGGCGGCGGTTATCCGCTCGCGCGCGCGCCCACGCAGTCACCAGCAACTCCATTCAGCCGCGACGCGTCCCGAGCTCGGAGCAGCGCTCCTGTCTGATCCTGCCTGCGGATCGTCGCACTGGTGAGTAGTCCCGTATAAAGGGTTCTCTGCTTTTCGTCTGTGTGTTAAGTTACGTGGGTTGTGTGCTGTGGAATATGAGGAGGTGGATTGGCTGGTCCTCGCGTGGTTGAGAGTATATGGATGAGGAAGTGTAGAGGAAAATTAGTCGTTCTCGTAGTTCAAAGGTGTAACATTTTTGATAGATATGTCAAATAAAGGCAGTTTAAACAGCCGATTTAGGGACCAACTGGAAATGTGAGCTGACCGTTCGTTGCTCCGAGTTCTTCGAATAGCAATGATCAACTTTGTACTGTAGTAATTTCAAGAGGAATCTCTATTTTCTATTGTAAATAACAAATAATAATTACGATACCTTCTAACTAAATTGTTCACTTTTAAAATATCTTACAAAGTTTTTTAGATGATTTGAGATTTTTCTGGTATACCGTAAAGACGAGAAACATCGTATACAGAAGGTGCGCGGAAAGAAGGCTGAGTTTTCTTAATTTCCACGTACCTATAAGTAACTGTAACATACTGAAAAAATCAGCTTAGTAAGCTGCAATATTAAATGAAGAAATGTTTTGATTATAAATGATGAGAGCAATTGTGATTTTCATTACATTCTGAGTTTGAACACAGAATTGGCAAATTCTTCAAATTGAAAAATCTGTTTAAAAAAGGAGTAATATAATAAAATAGAGAAATATTTTTTGAATTTTGATTTCGACCAAAAATTTAAATTAAATTCAAATTTTGTGCGTTGCTTGAACTTTTTCATTGTCATATGATAAAACCAAATGTAGATTGAAATTTTCCATTTCATGCCTGTAAAAAAGAGTCAGTATTAAAAATTTAGGATAGAGAAAGAGTTTTTCAAAAAAGAAAAATGATTGAATAAATTTTAATACAGATTCAATCGTTCCTGAAGACAGAATCTAGTTCCATATTTTCGTGAAATAGTGCCGCACTCAACTATACTTGATAGCTATATTCGATAGTAAAATGAACATAATATTCAAATTCATTCAAATTCATGAGATACCTTGTAATGAATGTTTTTAATATCTGAATTTACTGACAAATTTCTCAATTAAGTCAACTCTGTATAAGAGAGTCAAACATTTTAAATAAGAATATGAAGAATTGAAAAAGAATTTGTGGCATGCTGCCACAGTACTTTTAAATGAACTTTATTCGGAATTGAAATTTTGTTATTACCGGTATGTAAAATTAGTCGCGTCCTTCTGCAACGCGACCTCAGAATTCAAATAATCCGGAATTCATTTGCTCACAGCAATGTTTGCGATCCAACTGTATAGGAAAATATTTCCGGAATGTTACGTATTTACGTGCGGAAAGCATAAATACATAACGATATCGCTAACATAATTGCGGCATACGGGCATTTTACTCTAAACTTTCTAACTTTTGGTGAAATTAATTGCAAGCAAGAAAAGCAAAATTTTTATCATGAAAAACAATCATATAATCATACAAACGTGATTTTATTTGTATACAAATTTGTATTTAAATTTATTGTTTTGCAATCATTAATTAGTTCTTTGATAGATAAATAAACATATATTTGTGACTCATAAATATCAAATATTAATTTCATGAAATACATCTTGCAATTTTAAAGGTCTAAAAAATAGTACTAAACAAATTTAGAAAGGCTTTTAAATTCATCATTGTACTAAGAAAATTCAAATAAAAAATTGTCTTTCCTAAAAAAATAAAAATATCACTATCTTTGTGATATTTAAATATTAAGGCTAAGTGATAGAAATATTTGTTAATAAAAAACCTAAAATATAAATTTATTTTAAGATAACCCTGTTAAACACAAACACATTTTACTTCAAAAGAATGCTCTCATTGACGCGATATATAAAATCTTCTAGTCCTTTTGACAAACGTATATTTTTATTGACATAATTCTAATTTTGTAACTTCCTGAATTGATTCGGTTTTCAAATCACAGTATTTGGAAATGAATCACAAAGCAAGTTCCAAAACAAATTTCTAACTAGTTTAATAATAACTCGAAACCATTACTATAGAGTTTTAATTTGTCCTCTAATGACGTATTATACGTCTGTTTTGGGATAACGAATTTTAAAAGTGTTTCAAAGTTAAAGTTCAATTCATCGAAATTTGGGGTTTATAAAGTTAGCTAATAAAAGTTACAACTCATCACAAAGTTAAGTCCGCATGGTAACTTTTCATAAAATTGGACATAGAACTAGTAGTACAGTTTCCGAATTTAATGAACGTATCCACATTCCAAGAAAGTTTTATTTTGTACTACTCTTTCAAACTTTTACTGTAAAATACTTTTGCTGAAAATCAAAGTACGTTATATATTTATCATTTTTCTATTACAATAATAGTGTTACTATAAATTGTTTACAGATAAAAGTACAGTGAACACTTTATGTCATATATTTTATCATTCATAATATATAAATGATGGTAAATTGAGGACTTGGAAACAAAAAGGGAACATAGCCCATTTAATCAACATACGTTATGTCCCCTTTTCGTTCCCAGGTCCTCAATTGTTAATATTTGTTATAAAAACTGTTTACGAGTTAGCTATGTACGTGAACTGATAAAAGTAAAATTAAAACCGTTCAATTGAGTTCAAATAGAATATTATACTTCAATATTATAAATAGTTTTAAATTAAAAATTATCCAGTAAATTGTATTTTCATATGGAGAAATTCAATACTATTTAAAAAAATTTGTAAATACCTTTTTTTTTGTTAGGATATGTATGAGCAAGGTATTATTTTCTATAGATTTATTACTTACGTTATACCTACATCATCGAAGAATTACAAATGAAATTTTGGGAGAATTCTATATATTTTAAAATTTATTCTTATAACAGGGAGTGTAAAAAATAACTTTGTGTTTATTATCAAATATTATTCCATAAACTCAAAAATGATCTAAAATTGAGAAATATTAATAATTATTCATAAACAATAAACTGAATATGAAATTATACTAATTTTTGAAGAAAAGAAAATCTTCATCGACATTTAAGTGCAAAATAAGAGATAAGACAACTCCAAAATTCCTTTGCGGTGTTAACTTAGTAGTCTATGAGACTGTTTTTTTTTTCTCTCTGTTTTTTTTTTTTTTAATTTTTTACAAATTACTTATACTTTCAAGTGTAAAATGATCCGAAAAGAAAATTCGTACGAGAACGACTTTTGCACTTCTAGGATTCTTCGCTCAAAATATAACTCAAAGTTATTATACATATCGAAACCACGCGTATCTAAATCCTCACTTCTCCATATACCGATCGTATAAAAATCGCATCTCTCCGCATCTCTAACAATTGAATGAATCAATGCGAAAAGCTCTCTCTCGCAATCATTGACTATAGCGAGCGTCACTCGTTCCCTCTTCTCCCACGCGATAAGCATATCTCTAGATTAAAGAAAATCGATACCGCACGCCTGTACGAGTCTCACCTGCAGCTCCGTTCGGTCGGGTGCCGCCGCAGGCGCCGATATACCGCACGACGGCGGCAAACTTTAGCGTCGGGGCGAAATTAAAAATCGCGCGCCGATTGTAAATCTCCGAGCATAAGCTGAACTTACGACTTCCTCCTCTCGGCTGGCCGCCTTATCGGAAAAGTTCGCTGGGATTTTTCTCTTCCTGGTGCCGCTGCTGCGAATGCTTTAGAAACGGACGCCCCGCTTCTTCTTCTTTCAACAGTTCGCGCTAGCTGCACTTTGATGCGCCGAGGTATTTGTTAATTACGCGTAGTCTCGGGAGAAGGGAGAGGGGGGGAGGCTGCTCTTTTTGAGGAAACGTTTTCATTGATCCGCGCATTTACAAGTAGGATTACAAAGAACGATCCGGGAGATGCGAAATTGTTCTCATTTAGCAGTGAGATGTTCCACGGATTGTCTCGCCGAGGGACTGGAATCTTATTTCAGAAGTTGAAACGAATCGTTTTTAAGTTTGGTATTGCGAAAGGTGTTTGGAGCGATAAGAATTCTTGGATATCACTAATGAGAGGTTTAATAGGAACGCTAGAGGGGTCTGGAGCATTAAATTCTTTTCATTTAGATATATTTATGTATGGCAACGTTTGAGTATTAACAGGATGGTTACACAGTCTAATGTGAAATATAATATTCGTGATACAATGATCTGTAAAATGAAATTCTGAAAAGTTTTTAATAATTGTAAAACGTACAAAAGATAAAACTTAAAGTAATGGTAACCAAATTTTGCATCCATTTAAGAGATAACTGGATTATTAAAATCACAAATGAACGCGATTAGTTTTAACAAGTGAAAAAGCCCATATTGGTGAAAACAAAGCGTTAATGACCCTCCCAGATCATCAAAATATAAACGTCCCATTATCTAGGTGAAATCGGTTTAGCCTCCCAATCGCGTCCTTCAAAGCAACACAATAAAACGATGGCAACTCAGCAAGTTCATTCATCAGTGATTTTTTCAAATACCTCGTCAAGCAGACAAAATGAAAATTGCCGTAGGAGCATACAGCAAGGGAAAATAACAGCCGTAACTCTGAAACCCTGCACGCACAGCCTCCGCATCGCGAAATATCCCGGTAAATCGCGAGCAGTCGGTTGAGCAGGAAAAAAAGAAGCCAAATATACAGTGGAAGAGACAAAAGAGAGGAGAGGGTGGGTAGAGAGAGATCGAAGAGGGAATAAGATTTTGATATGCCGCGGGCGCGCCCTCTAGTATGAAATTACCCCCGTGCAGTCGCTGCTGCACGAGTTTTGATACTCCCGTACTCTCTCCCGAGCTCGCGGTATAAGGAGGGCGATATTTTCCAATTTTCTGAGCATTTAGGATACGCGACTCAGTGATTCTCGAGTATTATACGCCTGTAACATCTTCCCCTTACGTGTATATATATATACGCGCTTGATATACCTGTGTACGCGCCCCCCTCCTGCCCGGTTTTCCACCCCCTCTCTTTCGTGCGCAAGCCGCTTTCTGATCTCCAGTGTGAAATTGCTTTACGTTTGCCTGGCTGGTCCGAGCTCGCGCTTTTGAGATTTTTGTTGTTTCTCGGTGCCGGTGGCATTCAAAGCGAGCGAGCGCTAGAGAGAGAAAGAGAGAGAGAGAGAGAGAGAGAGAGAGAGCTACTGCCCTTTCATCCCTCTCTCAATTTAGCGCAAAGTATTTTCGAGCTCTCCGGCAAAGTTTTTCGCGGCAGCTTTGCCCAGAGAGAAACAGAGAGCGAGCGAGAGGGAGAGTGAGCCGCATTAACTCTTTTATTCGCGCGTACGCGCGTGTACACGCTGGAGGGGGGGAGGTAAGAGTGCCACTTGTGCCCTCTCCGAGTCTTTTGTGAGGGTTAATTGCTTCGCGCCCGCGCCGACGAGAGGGAGGTGGAGGTGAGAGCTCGGGGCCATTGAAACGGATGTCGATCCGTGAATTTCCATGGGAGCAGGCGCACGCACGCGTTACGATTCGACGCCACGGGGATGATGTGTTTGTGGGGTAGGGTCGTGTGTTCGGTGCCTCGCTATGGTTATGTAATTCGCATTGTTGACGCTGTGGCGTGGGCTAATTGTCCAGGATAATTAGATGTGGACCGGAATTTCGTATTGGGCGAATTTTTTTGTCCTTTAGCAGTGATTTACGTTAGTCAAAATGAATAAGAAGATATTTGTAAAACGGTATTTTTTCCGAATAAGCTTCTGTTTAATTTAAAAATTATACCATTTTCGTGATGTCGTGTAAGAGTAGTTCTAACTATAACGCGTTAAGTAATCAACTCTTGTAGAGGAAATAAATTTGATTTATAGTTGAACTTCTATTGGCTTTGTAATAAAACATTTGTATCTCAGAGTCGTTTGCAAAACGAAACACGAAGGTACTTATAAATACCGGGAAAAGCAGTATTCGGGAAAATTCGAAAATCCGAAAAGAGGAGTTCCTCTCTTAAAAAAACGATGGCCGGATGTTGTAAAGCACTTAAAGAATGATTTTAATTGGTCTGTAAGGAATAGGCGCGAAAATTCTCTACTTCCGGTACATTTGAATTTTTGAAATTGAATTTTTATTCTTAACTATTTAAAACTAAATAATTAAATCAAATTAGAATAAAAAGATTCATTTTGTCATGCTTTGAAAAATGATCTGTTTATCCTATCATTTAAGCCAATTAAAATGAAATCATAATGAAAAATTATATATTCATAACCTAAAAAATAAAATAGTACACGCCCTATTGAAAAAAATCATGTGACTAATCATACGATTAATCCAGTGATTAATCACATGATTAATCATATGATAAATCATGTGATCAATCATGTGATTAATCATGTGGTTAATCATGTGATCAATCATATGATTAATCACATGATATTATCGACGGAAAAATCATGTGATTAATCACATGATTAATCACATGATTGATCACATGAATTTTTCCAGAATCCAGGAATATGCTCTGCTGAATTTATAACTTAATTTATTTATTATCTAGCAGTTTACCACTGCTATATTATAAATGAAAAAAAATAGTTAAATGAAACATTTGCAATATAATATAATTATTTGTATATTACAGTTATTTAGATAATTAATTCAATTGAAGATATAGACAACTTTATTGTTATTATAATTATAATATTCCGACAGAACTGAAGAATGGAATAAAATAAGAACTTCTAAATATATTCTGCCCTAATGAAAAGATGGGATATTTGGGTTATTGGGTATAGATGAGCAATTGATATACGATAAATGGGCCCTATGGGTTTTCCTTGCGGGTCCCATATGACTGATATAAAACTAGTTAACATTTTTTTCGGATTACAAACATTTTATTCGAATAATAATCAATATTACTTCTTATACTACTTTGATAAAAGTATATTTTTATTATAAATTAAGGCTACAACTGTAAATAAAAAATAAAGACACGTCACATACCTGTATAAGGGAATAAGATTATTATAAATGATATTGTTATCAATGTAGAGAAATGATGTTTAAGGAGCCTCGTGCTCGCGCTACTCGACTCCGACCCGTGGTAGCAAATTCACACGAAGCCGGAGCCGAGCGCGCCCACGTGTACTCGATTTTGGCAGCTACCATGAACAGTTGCGACGACGTCGGCGACAGCGCGAGGAGACCACTACTTGGCGATGCTGTTTCTATTAAAAAACAGAGAAGATATTTTACATAAAGCCAGCTGCTCAAAATTTTAGAATTGTTTATGTTTAATTTGTGAGTTAACTAATATTTTTTATTCAACAAATTTTTTCTGATTCTTTATTAAAAACCATTTAAAATGAGCCGTGGAACGATATTAGCAAACATTTAAAATGATCCATTTGGAAAGTCTCAGATTTGCTACTTGTTAGTATACCTTCATCTGAAAAAAGAAAATAATAAGTACAGCAGAATATTTTTGATTAGACAACATTTTTACTGAATCTTTATTAAAGTCCCTTTCAAATAAGCCCTGATCGATGTTTGCAAACCCACTTGAAAAGAATTGTATATTTTTTTAATGTCAGTAGAAACCAATAATTGGTATTTTTGACAACCTGCTGGATTTGAGATCTTAATATTATTCATATATCTTATGTCATGGATCTTGTCGCTGAATTTTCTCAAAGCATGAAAAATATATTAAACATCTATTTTCAACAATATTTTCAACAGGCATTTATACTTTCCTAAATTTTCAATGGGAGACGCTTACACTGTTAATACACTCTATTTGTAAACTTCATACCTATTCGAAACTGAATTTTATAAGTAATCTATTATTATGTGTAGCAAAGCTAAAAGTAAAATACTATAAAAAAGTTGCAATCAAATTAGTTGAAAGACAATTAACAATTGTATATTCGAATGCGCATACAAATACTTCTCATTCAATAATTTTCAAATAAAATATGGTGTTCTTATTAAGGCTTCGTTTCATAAATTTCATAAACTATGTAATCTACAAACTTATAACTCATTAAGGTCCATAATACAATTATTTAATTTTCAACTTACGCTGAATAGTTTATGAAATTTCATGAAGCAAAGGCTTAATAAGAAAACCATATTTTATTTGAAAATTATTGGTTATGGAGTATACGTGTGCATTTGAATTTGCAATTGCTAAATTGTCTTTCGACTAACTTGATTGCAACTTTTTTATAGTAATTTATTTTTAGCTTTGGTACACATAATAATAGATTACTTATAAAATTCAGTTTCAAATAGATATGAAGTTTACAAATAGAGTGTATTAACAGTGTAAGCGTCTCCCATTGAAAATTTAGGAAAGTATAAATGCCTGTTGAAAATATTGTTGAAAATAGATGTTTAATATATTTTTCATGCTTTGAGAAAATTCAGCGACAAGATCCATGGCATAAGATATATGAATAATATTAAGATCTCAAATCCAGCAGGTTCTCAAAAATACCAATTATTGGTTTGTACTGACATTAAAAAAATATACAATTCTTTTCAAGTGGGTTTGCGAACATCGATCAGGGCTTATTTGAAAGGGACTTTAATAAAGATTCAGTAAAAATTTTGTAGAATCAAAAATATTCTGCTGTACATATTATTTTCTTTTTTTCAGATGAAGGTATACTAATAAAGAAAATATAACCACATATACAAATAAAAAGCAAATTTTTTCCCAATCAATATTTTATACAAAAAATTTCAGGATTCCACATTAGAGAGGTTAGAAGCGAGAAAGAGCTTACCGAATATATGCTTTGCAGATGACTTCGCTGTCTTGTTGTCTCAAATGGGTGATCACCTCCAAGTGATGGACGCGACGAAAGAATCAAAACCTACCAGGACACCGTACTACAACCGACGCTGTCATCGCTGGGAACGCCACGGACGAGACGATTCTATCGCAAATTCGAAAGCACGCACGAGGCACGGCAGCACCAACAGCTGATTGAATTGTTTGTATAAGAAATGCCTACCGAGGCTGCCGTGCGCGTGTCTCGTCCGTGGCGTTCCCAGCGATGACAGCGGCGGTTGTAGTACGGTGTCCTGTGGGTTTTGATTCTTTCGTCGCGTCCATCACTTGGAGGTGATCACCCATTTGAGACAACAAGACAGCGAAGTAATCTGCAAAGTATAGATTCGGTAAGCCCTTTCTCGCTTCTAACCTCTCTAATGTGGAATCCTGAAATTTTTTGTATAAAATATTGATTGGGAAAAAATTTGCTTTTTATTTGTATATGTGGTTATATTTTCTTTATTAGTATACCTAATCTGAAAAAAAGAAAATAATATGTACAGCAGAATATTTTTGATTCTACAAAATTTTTACTGAATCTTTATTAAAGACCCTTTCAAATAAGCCCTGATCGATATTCGCTAACCCACTTGAGAAGAATTGTATATTTTTTAAATGTCAGTAGAAAGCAATAATTTATATTTTCGACAACACAATGGATTTGAGATTTTAATATTATTCATGTATCTCATGTCATGGATCTTGTCACTGAATTTTCTCAAAGCATTAAAAATATATTAAACATCTATTTTCAACAATATTTTCAACAGGCTTATACTTCCTAAGTTTTCAATGGGAGACGCTTACACTGTTAATACACTCTTTTTGTAAACTTCATATCTATTTGAAACTGAATTTTATAAGTAATCTATTATTATGTGTACCAAAGCTAAAAATAAATTACTATAAAAAGTTGCAATCAAGTTAGTCGAAAGACAATTTAGCAATTGCAAATTCAAATGCACAGACGTATACTCCATAACCAATAATTTTCAAATAAAATATGGTTTTCTTATTAAGCCTTTGCTTCATGAAATTTCATAAACTATTCAGCGTAAGTTGAAAATTAAATAATTGTATTATGGACCTTAATGAGTTATAAGTTTGTAGATTACATAGTTTATGAAATTTATGAAACGAAGCCTTAATAAGAACACCATATTTTATTTGAAAATTATTGAATGAGAAGTATTTGTATGCGCATTGGAATATACAATTGTTAATTGTCTTTCTACTAATTTGATTGCAACTTTTTTATAGTATTTTACTTTTAGCTTTGGTACACATAATAATAGATTACTTATAAAATTCAGTTTCGAATAGGCATGAAGTTTACAAATAGAGTGTATTAACAGTGTAAGCGTCTCCCATTGAAAATTTAGGAAAGTATAAATGCCTGTTGAAAATATTGTTGAAAATAGATGTTTAATATATTTTTCATGCTTTGAGAAAATTCAGCGACAAGATCCATGGCATAAGATATATGAATAATATTAAGATCTCAAATCCAGCAGGTTCTCAAAAATACCAATTATTGGTTTCTACTGACATTAAAAAATATACAATTCTTTTCAAGTGGGTTTGCGAACATCGATCAGGGCTTTTTCGACAACCTGCTGGATTTGAGATCTTAATATTATTCATATATCTCATGTCATTGATCTTGTAGAGCTGATTTTTTCAAAGCATGAAAAATATATTAAATATTTATTTTCAACAATATTTTTGACTGGCTTATAAGTAATAATATTTTTATTTACTGTCCTAAATTTTCAATAGGAGACGCTTAACTTTATTTGTAATCTTCATATCCATTCGAAACAATTTTATAAGTAATCTATATTATCGTGTGCCAAAGCTAAAAGTAAATGACTATAAAAAAGTTGCAATAAAGTAGTTGAAAGACAATTTAGCAATTGCAAATTCAAATGCACAGACGTATACTCCATAACCAATAATTTTCAAATAAAATATGGTTTTCTTATTAAGCCTCCGCTTCATGAAATTTCATAAACTATTCAGTGTTAAGTTGAAAATTAAATAATTGTATTATGGATCTTAATGAGTTATTATAAGTTTGTAGATTACATAGTTTATGAAATTTATGAAACGAAGCCTTAATAAGAACACCATATTTTATTTGAAAATTATTGAATGAGAAGTATTTGTATGCGCATTGAAATATACAATTGTTAATTGTCTTTCAACTAATTTGATTGCAACTTTTTTATAGTATTTTAATTTTAGCTTTGGTACACATAATAATAGATTACTTATAAAATTCAGTTTCGAACAGATATGAAGTTTACAAATAGAGTGTATTAACAGTGTAAGCGTCTCCCATTGAAAATTTAGGAAAGTATAAATGCCTGTTGAACATATTGTTGAAAATAGATGTTTAATATATTTTTCATTCTTTGAGAAAATTCAGCGACAAGATCCATGGCATAAGATATATGAATAATATTAAGATCTCAAATCCAGCAGGTTCTCAAAAATACCAATTATTGGTTTGTACTGACATTAAAAAAATATACAATTCTTTTCAAGTGGGTTTGCGAACATCGATCAGGGCTTATTTGAAAGGGACTTTAATAAAGATTCAGTAAAAATTTTGTCCAATCAAAAATATTCTGCTGTACTTATTATTTTCTTTTTTCAGATGAAGATACTAATAAGTAGCGAATCTGAGACTTTCCAAATGGATCATTTTAAATGTTTGCTAATGTCGTTCCAGGGCTCATTTTAAATGGTTTTTAATAAAGAATTAGAAAAAATTTTGTTGAATAAAAAATATTAGTTAACTCACAAAGCATAAACGATTCTAAAAATTTGAGCTACTGACTTTATGTAAAATATCTTCTCTGTTTTTGAATAGAAACATCATCGCCAAGTAGTAGCCTCCTCGCGCTGTCGCCGACGTCGTCGCAACTGTTCATGGTAGCTGCCAAAATCGAGTACACGTGGGCGCGCTCGGCTCCGGCTTCGTGTGAATTTGCTACCACGGGTCGGTTTCGAGTAGCGCGAGCACGAGGCTCGTTAAACATCATTTCTCTACATTAATAACAATATCATTTATAATAATCTTATTCCTATATACAGGTATGTTACGTGTCTTTATTGTTTATTTACAGTTGTAGCCTTAATTTATAATAAAAATATATTTTATCAAAGTAGTATAAGAAGTAATATTGATTATTATTCGAATAAAATGTTTGTAATCCGAAAAAAATGTTAACTAGTTTTATATCAGTCATATGGGACCCGCAAGGAAAACCCATAGGGACCATTTATCGTATATCAATTGCCCATCTATACCCAATAACCCAAATATCCCATCTTTTCATTAGGGCAGAATATATTTAGAAGTTCTTATTTTGTCCCATTCTTCAGTTGTGTCGGAACATTATAATTGTAATAACAATAAAGTTGTCTATATCTTCAATTAAATTAATTATCTAAATAACTGTAATATACAAATAATTATATTATATTCTAAATGTTTCATTTAACTATTATTTTTCATTTATAATATCAGTGGTAAACTGCTAGATAATAAATAAATTAAGTTATAAATTCAGCAGAGCATATTCCTGGATTCTGGAAAAATTCATGTGATCAATCATGTGATTAATCATGTGATTAATCACATGATTTTTCCGTCGATAATATCATGTGATTAATCATATGATTGATCACATGATTAACCACATGATTAATCACATGATTGATCACATGATTTATCATATGATTAATCATGTGATTAATCACTGGATTAATCATATGATTTGTCACATGATTTTTTTCAATAGGGCGCGCAGCGCGTTTGGATTTTGCTACTATCGTAAAAAAGAGAAGAAGTCGAACAATCATTCGTTAGTTCTTAACACTGCTAATCTAATAAAATTCTTGGCAATCAATTTTCTATTATTCCAATTGATTAATTGACGGCCGAATTGCGAGCTTTCGCCCTTTTTAAATTCTTCTCGCTGAAACTTTTTTAACCCATGCCAATTAAATCGGCGCGCACAGCCGCGAATTTCGCCTACTACACCTATATGTACAATCGGCAATGGGAGAAATCAATAAACTTTCATTCTGCGCTCGGAAGCTCGTTTTTCCTCGTGCTCTTTTGTTCGAAGAAACTCGCGCGTATTTTCCACAACAAAAGAATAAGCACCGGGCTGGTACGGTAATTATGTATCAAACTGTTCTCTTGCCCGCTGGAAAAGTTTTTTCAACGTGATTATCGGAAATGCGACATCGTTACTAACTAAATTTCCGGTATCGTCAATTTAAAAAAAAATTAATTATTCTTTATGATACTTATCATTCTATTGGCTTATAAAATCACTTGATTTTATATTACATGAACGATGGTTTCTCTACGGTAAAACTTTGTGTATACGTTATTTTCAACTTGCAATTTTCCAGAAAACTCTACAAAGACGAAATGAAATTTTCGACATAGCAGAAAACTACGATACATCATACTTTTTGACGATAATTCATAAGAATTACGAGGAATTAAAAAATGTTATCGATTTAGAAGCGGTCGATCCATCGTCGCCTGCCTTCCGGGAATGATCGATCGTCAAATGTATCTTTTTTCGGCCTCAAAGCCGCTATCGCCGATCAATCGACTCTGGTTCGTGGGGGAAAATTCCCGCGCGATAAAAGAGCTCGGTCCTTTTGCGAGACAAACTTTATATGCTGCTCGAAAGAGTATTTAATGCCGAGGTCGACATTTTTCGTATACTCGGAAATTTTAGAACACAATGTCGGATTGAAAGTATAAAGCGTAATATTCGCTATAATTTGCTGAAACCTTTATAGTTGCAATTAAATATTACGTTATTTAAGGGGGCTAGACACCTTTTTTCTCTGAAATAAGAAGTCACATTTTAATACATAAATGTAAACTAATTATTTCATACTTTTTACATATAAAAGTGGGTATATTTAACTTATCTTAAAACTTTCTCCGATGGGCCTTTTATATGGTCCAGAACCATAGTCATCGATGAAACAAGTTTTTTCACTAACCGTAAGCTTTGAAATTTTCCTGTGGATGGATTGACTCCAGATATGAACTAAATTACTCCTGAATAGTATAATTCTCATATGAGTGTAGGGATTTAGGATTAAATGTCGGAAAAAATTTTTACATCAGAAAAATTATGAAAAAATATAAAAAATTTTAAAAAATTAAAAAAAAAACTCTTGAAAAACAGCACAATTTTTTTTTCTCATTAGATCAAAAATCCCTACACTCATAAGAGAATTATACTATTCAGGAGTAATTTAGTTCAAATCTGGAGTCAATCCATCCACAGGAAAATTTCAAAGCTTACGGTTAGTGAAAAAACTTGTTTCATCGATGACTATGGTTCTGGACCATATAAAAGGCCCATCGGAGAAAGTTTTAAGATAAGTTAAATATACCCACTTTTATATGTAAAAAGTATGAAATAATTAGTTTACATTTATGTATTAAAATGTGACTTCTTATTTCAGAGAAAAAAGGTGTCTAGCCCCCTTAATTCATCAATATAACCTTACGTTTAATTGTAATGGAAAGCTAGGAGTAGCGCGGAACATCAAAGTAGACGAGAAGTAAGTTTAGTCAGACATTTCTAATTGATTTTTCAGGAAACCACACATTTATTACAAGCTCATGTTTATACGTACAAACTTTTCTAAGATGTGCATCATCTTAAATTTTGTTAAATCTAATTCTAATTTCTCCACGTACAACAAATAGATTTCAATCACTTTTATATCGACAATAGTGTCCATTGCCCACGTTCTGCAAACATCGAAGCTCACTTTCCCAGGACTCGCCAAATCGGATCGTCCCCGACTATTTTTCTGGACTTTACAAAACTATACCTACAGCGCACGCCTTGGCACACTACTCTTTCATACTTTGGTCCCCAGCACCCTATACCACCGATACCTCGAACCCTACAAAAACAGCATCCCAATGAAAACACGAACCCTCTCATCCTTCATCCTAAATAACGGAAACGATCCCTCCCCCGATTAATACGTCCTCCCTCTCTCTCTCAAGCTATACGTGCCGTCTCTCTTGCACGCGCGCTCCTGGCGCATCCCGCGCGCTGTACTAATATTTGACGCAACGGCGACGCTCGCGCGTATACACACACATACACACACAGCCCCGCGTGCGCAGCCTCGAGAGCCTCTTGTAATGCCGCGTGTTTGCGCGCGCGCGCGGGCGGCCCAACTGTTCCGGCGCCGTCGCATCCCCTCGGCCAAATTCGAAGCGTACAGTGTGTACCTATACCTCCCGACTCCTGTATATACCTACCTACCTCGCTTATACTCCGCTCTCTGCCGCCGCCGCCGCCGCCGCTGCACCGCTGAGAGCGAGCGCCTAATAAGTTTAAGCTATCTCTTTCATTATCTTAGTAGTGTGCTGTGGTGGCTGTAGCGCGGTGAAATTGGTGTGGGATCCCTTGTTTGAGGATTTAATAATGGCTTCTTCGCCCGGAAATGCGAAGAATGCTCGGCTGAGCGCGAGATGCCGCTCGGAATTTTAAGCTGAGGTCTTGTATTTATTGCTGTTAAGTGATTCCTTTTAATAATAACTTTATAGAGATGGATATATTCTGTCTTGAGAACTAGCGGGAAGATTGGTTCGTAAAAGTTCGAATTAAACGAATAACTATGATTAATAAGATTGCGGTTATCAAAGTGTGAAAATATAATTGTAACTGTTGAAAATAAGAGATTAGGTATCCTTATTTTACAATTCATACAAATAAATTTATAAAAAATGTAATATATATATATATATATATATATATATATATATATATATATATATATATATATATATATATATATATATATATATATATATATATATATATATATATATATATATATATATATATATATATATATATATATATATATATATATATATATATATATATATATATATATATATATATATATATATATATATATATATATATATATATATATATATATATATATATATATATATATATATATATATATATATATATATATATATATATATATATATATATATATATATATATATATATATATATATATATATATATATATATATATATATATATATATATATATATATATATATATATATATATATATATATATATATATATATATATATATATATATATATATATATATATATATATATATATATATTCGCCCTCTGAAATAGCGAAATTGAATTTTTATTGTCAATGTGAATAGTGAACGACTTATAAGTAATGAAATAGTGAATTTACACTATTTTACATTTAATTTCTAAAGATTATAGATCTTCCTCGTAAAATATAAATCCCACTTTTAGTTTACCATTCCCAGATACATTAATTTCATTTGTAAGACATTTTCATGAGTATTAGAGTAACTAAAAACATATTGCAAACATAAGTATTTGTTTGAACAATTTTTTTTCTTAATTTAGAGCCTTTATTTGACGCATTGCCAATATCACAATTTGATTGTACAAAAAACGTCAATATATCTAAAAAACTAAAAAATTGTAATTCATCTTTTGTTTCCAGTAAGGGCTTCTAGTGGTATGTAAAATGCACCATCAGACAAAAAAGCAATTCTGAATATACATCTAAAAAAATTCACCATTACAAGTTGTTTCTTTTAGAAAGCAAACTCGAGTTAGAACTGACGAAAACTGAGGTTTTCTAATAGCTGGCAGGTAACGCTGGACGCCTAGAACAAAAATACAATACTCTTCAGACTTCACTGTTTTAAACAAAATTCTTATGAAGAAATTCTCAAATTCAAACCGCCTTTAACATTTTATTTCCCAATTAATAGATTCCTAGGTGCTTATACAGCGCTCCAAAACCTCGTTCGCGAGGAACATGTCCGGGCACGTTCGAAGCTCCCCCGAGAATAATCAATATAAAACTTGTTTACACAAATATGGGCGCGTCCATCATATCACCCCCCTCCCCCCATCTCTCTCTCTCTCCCACTTGTAGCATGTAGGACTGTACACGAGCGGCGTATCGCGACATCTCGTTGGGACTACTTAAATAATTAACTAATTGTAGGGAGCGAATTTTTATTATCACGTCACACGCGGCCGGGACCGAGCAAACGAGACTTGTAAAAGTGGATTAAAGGGAGAAACGAACGCGTGGAGAATTTCGTTTATAAAGGGGTGAAAGGAGCGTTCCGGTTTCAATGCGAAAAACGAGAATTTGTAAATTTTATATTTGGTGTTTAGCGCTGTAACGAACTGTTTAAACAACGGGTCTTAAACAAATTTTTATATTTAATTTATCTATTATCTATATTTTTTTTAATTTTCTTAATGTTTTATCGACTACATACAAAATTTAATTTATTAATATATGAACAACCCAAAAAGAATTAACATTATATTTTTCATTACATTCATACATTTATTTAATAAAAGGTAAATAATGCTATTTAATAATGAATTTCTACAAAATTGAAAGTACACCAAAATATGTATAATATTCCAACTAAACAGTAATGTTATTATAGAGGAGAATCAGTTTTTTGTAGTTAATATACATTTTTTTCCTTTTTTTTTCTTTTGTAAACCGTTGGCTAGCTCTTTTTCTATGAACTTCGTGATAACAAATTCTTAGCGGTCATCACGCTGAATATAAATGCCATCTGAGGAATAGGATCGACTTACATAGCGATCCTCTTTTTTTTATAAGAAATTTATACCGTTAATACAACTCCTAATTATTCAACGATATAATTATTTAATGGTCTCTTTTTTCGTATGTACACGGAGAGAAAAATTTCAGTAAAAATTACAAAAAGTTCCGCAATTTTTACTGAACTTTTCGGTACTGTGGTAACAGACTGCCAAAATGAGCGGATTTACTTGACTTTCTATACTTTTTATAGAATTTTCAGTAAAAATTACCGAACTGTTCAGTAACTTTTAAGAGAAGGTTTGGAAGTTTTCGTTGGCGTAACGCGCGGTGGCGCTGTTGACTGTTGTGCGCATGCGCGTTCTTGAATTTCAGCGAGAATTACCGTGCACAACCGGTAGATGGCGAATATTGAAACTCGCAAGTGACCACGACTTTCCTCAGTTAGTATATAAGTCCGCTGAATTTCTAAAGTTCATATGTAAGCGTTTGCGTATTGCGAAATGTAAGGCATTACTTAGGTTATGTGTAGTATAGTAGTTAGATATGTTTAGGACTTTAGATATAAAAATTTCCTATGTAAAAGCGGCGTGCATATTTACATCTTATCTTACACCACAAGGAAAGCAACACTGGATTCCCAACTATTAAAATGGCGATAAGTGCGATTAATATAAATTATTCCCATAAATAGATAAATTTTTTTTAATTACCATATTCGCCATATTCTATAAAATTTATAACTCAAAAAAGAGTAAAAATTACGGAACGGTTCAGTAAAAAGTAAGTGCTTAGAAAAATTACCGAACTGTTCTGTAAAATTTACAAAAATGTCAGTCTGTTACCGTAGTACCGTGAAGTTCGGTAAAAATTATCGAACTTTTTGTAATTTTTACTGAAAATTTTCTCTTCGTGTATGAATTAGTATTTCTCTCCGCTCATTGTCATTTCAGTTAATTTTGGAAAAATTGTTTGAATTTTTGGCCCGAATAGCAAAAAAAATCATTTAGTTAGGATTTTAATTGATAATCGAAATAAAATTCTATTTCAATTTTTGAAAAATCCTTTTACACTATATGTTTTTAATATTGAAAACTTTTGATTACTCTGGAATGTAACGAGAAAATCCGAGAATAGATTGATAGAAATACATACGCTTGCGTATTGCAACTCTCCATTCATTGCAATAAAAATTACAAAAAACTATTTTGAAAAGAATAATATGGGCACTTCTATTGATTTCGAGCTTTTTCTAAATTTCTCACTGAAACCGATGGTAATTCAGAAAATTAAATTATTGCTGAAGAACTTAGGTTCGACACATTCCCACTAATTGATCTGTTAAAAATAAGTTGGAAAAACTAGACTGAAGAGCAGAATAACTAAGATTATCAAAGAATTGATGACCCAAACACGTCACGGACTCAAATTAAGAACTAACATCCTCGGAAGATTATAAATATTCAAGTAAAACTATTCAACTACGGGTTCTTCTATCAACATCAATATAATACGGGGCGTTACAAGTGCCCATATTATTCTTTTCAAAATAGTTTTTTATAATTTTTATTGCAGTGAATGAAGAGTTGCAATACGTAAGCGTATGAATGTCTATCAATCTATTCTCGGATTTTCTCGTTACATTCCAGAGTAATCAAAAGTTTTCTATATTAAAAACATATAGTTTTAAAGGATTTTTCAAAAATTGAAATAGAATTTTATTTCGAGTATCTATTAAAATATATTGCCCATAAAACTTTTTTGAATTGAAATTTTACAAAAATAAATTTAAAAACAAATAAACTGTTATAACAAACTAAAGAAAAAGTATCCGCAAGTAAATGTTTAAATCATAAACATTACTGAATTAGCTCAGATTCCTCCGGTCAAGAGTATTCTCGAAAATGAGAATGTCGAAAAGTTAGCCAAAGCAATTACCACGTAAGCTAATATTAGTTTCTTACGAAGACCTTTTACCACCTTTAATCTTTGCATCTTCGTTAGAAAAATGAAAGAAAACAAGTGACCACAATTATTGAAATAAGTAACCACAGATAAAGAGTATATTTTAAATACTTTTCGATATACTACGTCCGGAAAATGAGTCCGTAAAAGTGAATTTTACGGCAAGTATATAAAAAAATAATGTTCGTTACGCGGCCGTAAGATTTTACGCCCTCGTAGTGATCCCGGCTTCGCGCGGCTTCGCGGATCCTCGTGCGCTGCGATCACTACTCGGTCCGTGAAATCGCATTTTTCGGACTAGTGATGAAAAATACTATTATGAAAATGAATCGTGGTTATTTATTTGCCTGCAGTTCGACCGTAAAAGTATCATTTCAATTTCTCGAATCAGAGCGAAGAATTATATAACCCCACGAAAAAGGTCCTGTGCATTAGACTATACCACCATATCTCTATGTATTTTGGCTCCTAAACATGATTCCAAGATTTGGTCCACTACGTCTGAATTTTGAGATATCTAACCATGGTGGAAATTGATCACATTTCTTAACTAGAAAATGGCTAGCCAGACTCGGAATGGCGAAAAAATGGGGACAGTTGTTTGCTGTCGATGAAACGCTTCTTCTGATCATTCGAGAACCTTTCGACGGCTGAGCGGAACAAGGTCGTATCTCACAGCGCGGATGAAGAACCTCATATCTCACCACGCGGATGAAGAACGTCGTATCTCACCGCACGGATGAAGAACGTCGTATTTCGGCGCTCTTGCGGCCAGTACACGGCCAGTATACGGCGAGATATGACGTTCTTCGTCCGCGCGGTGAGATACGATGTTCTTCATCCATGCGGTGAGATACAATGTTCTTCATCCGCGCAGTGAGATACGATGTTCTTCATCCGCGCGGTGAGATACGACGTTCTTCGTCCGCGCGGTGAGATACGACGTTCTACGCCCGCGCGCTGAGATACGACGTTCTTTGTCCGCGCGCCGAGATACGATCTTGTTCCGCTCAGCCGTCGATTTATTGACATCAAAAATGGCGTGTAATCGAAACAAGCTAGTTTTTAGATAGTTTTAAGCTAACAAAACTGGCAAAGACGTTACGAAATGACGCCATTTTGATATTAAGAAAAAAAAAGTAATACGGTTAAGTACAAGAGCAAATCACTACAGAAATTAAGTTAAAAAATTTTGAATTTATGGTAATTCCATCAAATGGGAGACCCTTTTTCATGGTCATCATTTACTGAATTCTTGTCCATTTTCGATGGAGTCATTTCTACCAGGAAAGGTATAAGATTTTTTTTGTGGGGCTGTTATCAGTCAGCTACCTCTCTCTACACTGAAACAGAATAAGGAATGAACAAATTACATTAAAGTATTAAACTGCAAAAATATATTTACCTTTGTACAGCCGTGTTTAACATACGAATCTTTCTTACACATATAACATCTTTTATAAATTTTTCGGCGACTGTAAATTACAACTGTAACATATGTACTCTTCTCAGTAATCAATGTAAACATATGTACTTAATTGAATATTCTTGTAGCTAAATAACCCATGCAAGGGTTGATAAAACTTAATACAAAAAAAAGGAATCCACTTGATTAAACCGCAGAAACTCTCCACTCCAGTCTCACACCGCTACTACGAGCTCCAGATGAAAAATTACCGTATCATAAAGAGGCAGCTACCGCGAAACTTCATTAAACCATTAAAGAATTACGAATTCCGCGACGACGAAAGAGCCTCCGCCTCACCATCGCGCGGAATTAGGATTAAAAGTGGTCAAAAATTAAATTCTTATCTCGGCGCTGGGGCGACCTTAAAAAACGACGATGGGGCGGGATAGGAGGGGGTAGGTAAAAACACGCGGAAGTAAGACGACGCGGTACGGCGCGCCGCGGGGACGCTTAATCTGCTGTGCCGGCGCTGCAATTTCTTCCCATTAGCGAGGCAGCCTGCTGCTGCTGCCGCTGCTGCCGCCTTGCCGCGATTAAATATTTGCATAATCTCGCGCCATGCCGCACCTCGCGATATAATTCGGCCTCGGCGCGGGGACGAAGGTGTTTAAGGTATGGCGCGGCCGCGGTTTCAGGTTCGGTGAATTGGGCGTCGGCGGCGAGCGCCCGCGAGCGCGTTAATCAACGTCGCGGATTCCCGAAGTTGTAATCTGGGCATTTTAGCCGCGCGGTGTGCGCTCTACGTGGCCGCTGCAGGGTTGCTGGAAGATGGTTGCGGAGGAAATCCTTTTTTACGGATTGAGGACGTTATTGTTACGTTAAGGTGGGGTAATAATCTCGAAGCTCGATTTCGAAGACTAAGGGTATAGGGTTATTTTGTAGCTGAGTGTAGTCTGCAGACTATTACGTAGAATTTTATTTTTTCTTGAGAATTTACATTTTTCAAGTCGTTGCTATACTTGACAAGGTATTGAGTTATATTTTTTGTTACTAAAACAATTGTTTTGGAATGCGTGTCTGTAGGATGAAAAAGCCCAACGTAGATATTTGTGTGATATAGCCAGTGTTTGCGGAATAATTGGTAGTCAATATAAGTTTTTCTTCTTCTAAAAATAATGAAACACTCAATAAAAATGTATTTTGATTTATGTTTCAGCTCAATGAAGTCAGAGATTATCAGCTGCGCTGCCAATTCCAATTAAATCGGTTCCAATTCAGTCATTTTCGTAAGAAAGGTGGGTCTTTATATAGTCTAGCTTCGAATTATGACGTGAAACACAGTATAATACTTTACGAACCAAATGTGCTCATAAATAACAATTTTCTTATCAGTTAACTAAATAATTACTAAATTATGTGATTATTAAACCGATTAAAATAACCGCTGTTTTACTTTCGAAATATTAACAATTATAATTATCTATACTTCATCAAATTTCATTTACTTCATATCGCAAACGTCGCAAACGGTCACTTTCTTTCTTGAACTTTAATTGAAGATAAAAATCTCAAATTTTTCATCTATTGCTCAACATCGTTCTTTTCATACGCGAATCAAAAAAATTTTATTTCATGTCAATAATATTATTCTCTCTATACACAGTATTTGTTTATAACAATTTATATTATAAAAACATTAAAGACACAGTGGTGTTTAATTTCGTACTTACATCTCCTACCATCTACTACATTGTATACTATGCTAATGCTGAATAAAAAATTGATTACAAAGAATACCCCAAATAAGCTCAAGCGCCCTATCACACCATTTATAATGCCGCCACCAACTACATCTCACTCCTCGAGCGTTGCGCCTCTCGACGCTTATAAAGAGCACGCGTCGTCGGCGAGTCGTCGAAAGGGCTCGACTCCTGCGCGTATATATACCCACTTTGCCGCTCAGCTCGCTATGAAATTGGTCGGGAGTGAGGAGGCACTTTGACGCGCCGATGAGCTGCCGCGCTGCCATGCCGCTTTCAAAACTTACTTGGCGGCGCGCGCACACGCGTGCGAACGCGCGACTCTCGGAGGTTGGGGCGAGATTTCGAGGGAGGCGATATAGAGAGATTTTGTAGTTTGAGCGGTTCGAGCGGAGCAAGGGATGTTGTACGCGAGTTGCAACTGTTGCGGCAAGTTTTCTCGGGTGATTTGTGGAAGTGAGCGGCTTAATGGGTTTGTGAATCTGGAGATTTTCGTTTTTATTTTCTTCTGCGTTTTAATTGTCGTGTATATAGAAAGAATATCGTGGCTAACAATTTTATATTAAACGTTGACTTTTTGGCGATATTTTAAGTTATTTTCACATTATTTTACAAGATTTTCGTGTTGTTGTTGATTGTATACTTGTCCTCGTTTTACTGCATTTTACTCCAATTTTCAAATTAAATTCTGTTTATTCGTTTTCATGTACAGAGGTAACATGCGCAAAATTGTTCAGAAAAAAATCTCAAAAAGGTTCTAAATTTGTATTATTGATTGAAGTACATTTAACAATTAATCTTAAAAAAACAATTAAGTAAGCAAAATATCAAATTTTTATCATACTATCTTTTCGATACTGGCAGGTATGTTTTTATCTACTGACGTTTTAGTTCAGCTTTTTAGATAGCACACTGATATCCACGTGTTGATTATCTTTGGCTTCGAATTTTTTCATTGGACTATGCATCTAAATTAAAAATTGACTAGTCTCTGAGGTAATATTGACTTGATAGAACCGATATTGGCCGAAGATAGAAATTGACTATATCATACGATGGATAACCAATCCCCAAAGATAAAATTTGTTCATTATTATATGTTTGATATAAAAAGAAACTAAAAACATATATTACAAATTTTATATATACATCTGCAATTTTTATAAAATATAGATAGTTCCATTTTATACACTAAACTGAAAATTTGTTTGAATGATTATTACAAAATTTATTCAACTTTAAAATTCTTGATCATTAAAAAAATTTCCATGAATCATATTGCACTTCGGTTTGAATTTCAGTTAAAATATTTCAAAACTTGATAAAAATAAACACACAATTTATTAACTACTAAACAATATACACATATTTATTAACTTAACCATAATTTTAAAAGGTTTAAATCGATTCTTGTTATTTTATTCTGCGACATTAGTCTTATGTCAAACAAGAACGAAATAATATGATGTCTATAGGAATCAGTAATTAATGATTTTACAAGAAAGTAATTACCCTCAATAACTTGGTACAAAATTACAATTCCACGGAGACCTATAAATCGATACCACCTTCACTCGCCTGTCTTCTAAAAGTTCATACTTCAGTAAATTTTCATCGACGATTCTAAAATTTGTAATAACTAGGTTTCCTTTGAAAATTAAATATAAAATATTACAATAAAGATAGGCACTTAAATTTAATTCCAAAATTAATTGCAGCGCTAGGTGTTACACTTATTCGAATATCTATAGATACTTGAAACAAGTATATCAATCACTTTTTGTTAACAAAAATCATAATTTGTGCAACATTAAACAAAAGTTTTAACAACTTCATAAATATACCTCATTTCTGTAGATTACAAATAAACACTTTTCTAAAAGCGGCCAGACACCCTCATCTGTATACATCGATGTATTACCAGAAAAGCCAAAGTGCCACCGCGCCGCAACAAGGCATCATGTTCTCGATGGTCTCATCGAACGCACGCGCACGCACGCGCAGAGTGGCGCGTTTGCCGCAAGAACGCGCGCTAGGTATTTTCGGAGAGAAAGACACACACACACACACACACACACACACACACACACACACACACACACACACACACACACACACACACACACACACACACACACACACACACACACACACACACACACACACATTCACACACACACACACACTCACACACACACACACACAGACACACACACACACACACACAGATACACACATATACATATGTGTGTATGTGTGTGCGCCTATATTCTCCACCGAGGCTTCTCTCGTTGCAATACAATTAACGCGAGAAAGAGGCAACGCAGCAGTGGCCGCGTTTAAAGCTGCACAGAGGTAGGGAGAGAGAGAGAGAGAGAGAGAGAGAGAGAGGGAGAGAGAGAGAGAGAGAGAGAGAGAGAGAGAGAGAGAGAAGAGAGAGTTGTTGTTCACGAAAGGGGTGTGCGCGAAAGAGAGATAGAGAAAGAGAGGGGAAGAGAGACTGTGTCTCTCTGCGCGGCAGCGTTTGAAAGTGAATTATGAAGGCGGGTTTGCGAAAACTACGGCACAAATGCGTTTGAAAATGTTTAGGTATGAAGTGAGACGCTTACTAAGCGCGCAATTATGGTAGCTTCGGGCTCGTTGAAAAAGTCTTTATAAATTTTTCAAAATTTTTCAAAAAGCCGCACCTGATTGCTTTTCATTATTTATTTCAGCGATGGGAATTGACGTGAAAAATCATTTTCATGATGTTGAATGGTTGGTAGAAATAACTCATCGAATGGACCAATTTACTACGATTACTTTAATTAAACTGATCCACTAGAATAAGAAAAAATGTGTCTGGAGTCGACATAGAAAATAGGTTTTCTGACGTATCGTTACGTATCTTGAGGTGCTGAATCCATATCCGAAGTTAAAATAGAGTAAATACCATTTTATTATTAGGAAATCCTGGAAAGGAGAAAGCATTTAGAGTATCTCGTTGAGGTGAGCCTTTTCCAACTTTCCAGCATTTTCTGAATAATAAAACAGTATTCAAACAAAATCGGCATGGGAAACTCCCTATTTTGACTTCAGATATGGATTCAGCATCTCAAAATACGCAAGAAAACATGTTTCTCATACCGAATTCTGATACGTTCTTTGTGAGTCTGTGTTATTATTAATCAATAACATAAAAAGGAAGTATGAGGAATTTCCTAAGCTTAATAATTTCATTTGATCCTTTAACATGGGGAATATCAATATTTTAATACTTTAAAATCATGTATATATAGTAGGTTCTTTCTGCAGTAATTTTCTGTGTATAAATAATTATTTATTTTTTCAAACAATACACAGAAAATCATTGGAGCTAGCCAATGTATTTCATAAAGTTATCAAAGAGAATCATCATTAATTAATTAAGCTTATATGTGAAATAAATCACCTTTTATCTTCGCAGAATATCCCTCAAAAGAAATGGTTCGCAATAGTATAGCAACAGCGACTTTTATAGACAGACACCAACTGTTGAAGCGATAAAATTGCAACTGACTGTGAAAATGATAACATTGAAAATTACGTCAATCGAAAGCTTATTTTGTGCTCTGCCCAATAATGAACATAAGTTTCCAGACTGATTATTATCCTGAGTAGCAAGAAAGCTCTAGTTTATTTTTAGCTCTCTGTCCGCCCTCCCACCGTCTCTCTTTCTCTCAATCAAAATCTGTAAACGGTTCCTTATACTCTAATAATACAGATTACTTTATAAACTCTTTTTATGCTTTATTAAAGCTGTTATTATTTTTGGAATTTCAAAAATGTGACAAAGAAATATATTAACTGAAATTCAAAAGATAATGGTTGCTATAAATGATTATGTCTGTGTTTCAACATTTGGATAAATTTTAAAGGCATTCAATCAGATGTAATTGACAAGATAATGAATACACATAACTATACTTTTTTTACAGAAGTTTATCTGCTGTGTTCAGACGCAATTTATTTTCACTACAATTTACCACCACCCCATTTCATATATCGATAGGTCCTAATAAAAAATACGTATCTCCTTAACGTTTCCTATCTAGTTACACGGTTTATAATTGACCCGCGCGAGATATGTCTTTTTTATTAGGACCCATCAATATATACATTTGTACTATACTACCACACTTTAACCGACTTTCCCGTCCCTGGTAGACAAAGTCACCAACCGTTCGCCACCCGTTCGCCAAATCGCAAAGGTTTGGCCAACCGTTTAACCAATGTTTGGTAATAAATACCGCTTATTTCGTCACGGAATTATCCTTGCAATTGGCCAACGAATAGTTAATATTAAAAATCACGAAAAAACGCAATTTAAATAATTTATTAATTAAATACAAACATTGGAAGTTGTATTATTCATATGAAAAATTAAAAAATCATATACAGACAGTACCTTACTTGACACAAATAGATTTGAATTATTAATCTTGTACTTCAATTTGAGATTATAGTTTATACATGTACATATATCATATACTTTGGTGAAAGTAAGGTCATGTACAGACTGCCTGATGAAACACAATAACCTAACTTGTATTGCTCCATTTACTGATGTAAGTATATACTTACAGCATATGGTCGTGCGGTACGAAGAAAAGCCAGTCTGTGTTCTCCCGACGAAGGAAAGCCAGTTTGCGCCGTTCCTGCGGAGCAAAAATCCCAACTGACAGCATCTAATCAATTACTAATTATCTAATTATCTTGACTGATCATCTTTTTATCTTTTATCTTAACTTTTTATCTTTTTAAAAAGATTTTTAATCTTTTTGGTTATCTTTTTATCTTCATCTTATTTTATTATCTAAAAGTTATATATAAGATACCAACTAAATGTTACTTTCGTTTGAGAAAAGTCAAACTGGCTTTTCTTCGCCTTAGACGCGTTTTTGGCTTTTCTTCGCCTGTAACTTCCAAGTTGGTTTTTTTTTCGTACCGCGCGACTGTATACACGTTACAGTGAACTGAAACCACGCTATCCCACAGCGCGTCTGCGCAGTCAGGCGAATGCCTATATATGTGCGCTCATCCTTACTGGTAGCAATTTGGAGCACAGCCCGCGTATTATGCTACGTCTATTTAACCTTCAAATCATTTTATTCCCAACTCCACTACAATTAACAATATTTTTATTAATCCACTGCCATAATTTTTATTACTTTTTACAAATAAAATCGTTTTTACATATCTATATATCTTATTAATTACTGTTGTTGTTTCATTTGCTAATATTTAATTATCGATAGTTTACTAACCGTTGACTAACCGTTGGTTAACCGTTGGTCAATATTTTTGTTATTCGTTGGCCAAAAAAATTGACCAACCGTTGCAGTTAAGGTAGTTCTCTTCATATTGCAAAAACTGAAAAAGCTTCTGAAAAAAATATACAAATATTCTTCAAAGTCACAGAAATGATTCCATATGTTTGTTTACATACATTGCGGAACAAATTTTTAAGAAAAAAGTTCTTGAAAATGGTTATTTTTACGTGAGAGTAAATGAGTGCTATATCAACTGTGACAGAAAGTAATAGTACTTATCAAAAAAATTGGACTTCAAAAAGAAAAATATAGCTTAAGAAAGATGAAATTCGACTCTTTCTATTAAGTTTATCAAATATGTGTCAAGCCGATCTTTTTAAAAAGATATCAATGATTATAAATACAAATAGCAGACGACGTGCACGACAGCGAGAGAGACAGAACGACGCCCATGATATAGTTTGTGCTCTCGCTGAGCGCACAAACTGTAGTTGCCCGAGAAGAACCACCTTAAGCCATTTTGGTTGGTTTATTTTCTACCAGGGATGTTATTTAGAAAATTTCGATCTTCTCCCAGCAAACTACCCCACCTAGAGGGACCATAATCCACGACGATGACAACCTTCCTCTATTTTTCAGCTCATCCCCAAACTGTACACACACACACATCCGTGCTTCTTCATCACCCGGTCTTAATACCCAGCGATTACGCGCTCTTTGAGGTTTTCTCCGATGCGTAATGAGACTACCTTCCATTTTTTTCCGATTAAATGAAGAGTCCAGAGTCTGTTCGCACATGCCCCGGGCTCAGAGATATATACCTACAAAGGCAAGCCGGTCTGATGCTCGAATCAATTAGACGGGATTTTTCGCGTCAGGCAGTTACGAAGGACGGCGTTCCTTTGAGAGATCATATATTCGTAAACGCATGCGAGACTATTCATCGGCCGGCCCGCTTATCCTCTGTAACGAGTGCCGTGTTGAAGTGGAAGAATGAGGGAGAAAGCGTGGGGAGGGGAGGGGGAGACGTGAAAAGCGCAAAAACGTGATGTGTAGCTTAGCACCACCGAATGCGTGAAAGTACTTCGTATTGTGAATATATTGAAAGCCTGAAGGGGGCGATGTAAATGTCGTTTAATGGGCGGCAAATAAAAGCTCAGAGAGTGAGAGGGAAAGAAAGTATTAGCTCCGGAATAACAGTCGGCTTTCTCGACGATGGCGACGTTTTCGCGTGTTATTCGAGGTAAGAACAAAAAGTGAAAGGAGAGAATATGCGAGGTGACGTACGAGGAAAGGCGTGGGTAAGAGGACTCGTGGGTGCATTATTGAAAACGGTTTATTCGAGCCGTGGTTATGCTCACGATGTTATTACCTAATTTTCGAGCGGAATTTTTGTTTTTTCTTTGTGTTTTTATTGAAATAATTTTAAACGTGAGAGAATCAGGTGGTGTTGTATTAAATATTTGCGACTTATTAACGACTAACGTTATTAGTTGGAAATTTTAGACAGTTACTTATGTAAAAGAATTTAACTATATTATATTCGAAATCTACAAATAGAGGCACTTTTTTGTTTGCAACACCAAGATTATTAATGAATTCAAGTGACTTCTTAATCACCCAATGAAATCTGTCATCAAATTCACCATTGAAAATAAACCTACTGAAACATTCAGCAGCGCAAACACTCCGATCCGATTTTAATAGATATCATACTCGACGGAATAGTCCTATGAATCATTCAAACCATCGATACATAGCCCTCGGTCGGCAATAATTAATATCGGAATTGAAGTGGGCCGAGGCTTCCAAATATTTCACGACGTCCACGGAAGAAAAGTCGCTGAAACAGAGCAAGACCGTGGTGGAGAGAAAAGAATGGAATGAAAGTTTCAAGAGTCCTGGGAAACGCGAAACAAGCAGGTATAAGATCATCCGAAATGGGCGCCCGGCTAGGGGCGGCGAGAACGAGATCGGGTTGAATAATTGATCACTATACTTTTCCTCGGCTCACGCCGAAAATTATTTATCGCTCGTTAAAGTTTCACGGCTGTCGTTGTTGACCCTGTTTGGCTTTTTATCGTGATAACTTTTTCGAGGTGCACGATTATAGATAAGTTTATTTGGTAAATCGTGTATATTATTACTGGAAGTTATTCCTGGATGAAAGGTAGAATGACATTTGAGGAATGATAAAAGTAACCCCATTCGTGCAAATATTTTCTTTGTTTGGACAGAAAGTATATAATGATAAATAGTATGTAGCTGCGATTATGTATAACGACTTAAGAAACCGTTATATGAAAAAAAGAGAAGGAAAAATACTTTGAGAAATCAAAAGCCATTACGAAATAAAACGTGAATACTTTTTTATAAGTCACATCTCCGACGTAGAAAATGCAAATTTCAGAAAATAGAATTTGCGTATCATGCAAAACCGTTCACTTAGCACGCAGTTATCTTTGACTTTCCACGGCATTCACACATCAATCTTCGAATCCGCCAACTGAGTGAGCGCAACAGGCTCACCTCGTCCCGCCCTCCGTCAAGAGAAGAGCAAAAAGAAATCCTCGTTTCGAAAGGAACGCGCGCAGTCTCGCTGAGGAAAAAAGACCCAAATCGTGTCGTGGCAAATCGCCTCGCTTTCACAGCCTTATCACAGGGGGAAGGGGTCGCAATTTAGAAGCGAGCGCAAAATCCAAAAAGCCGTGAAATCCAGCCGGTTTTGCGCGCACACGGAAATTCCAGGGGGTGTTTAACGCCTCCGCGCACGCGCTGTGAACTCCCCCCTCTCTCTCTCTCTCTCTCTCTCTCTCTCTCTCTCTCTCTCTCTCTCTCTCTCTCCCTCTCTCTCTCTAGCTGCCGGGAAATCTTCGGACGGCTTAACTGGCAGCGGGTTAACCACCGTTCCGCACGAATAGAAACTTGTGGGGGATGTGAGTGAGAGAGAGTAAGAGTAAGAGAGAGAGAGAGAGAGAGAGAGAGAGAGAGAGAGAGAGAGAGAGAGAGAGAGAGAGAGAGGAGGGTGTTAGGATAGGCTTCTTTAATTTGATCTTTTGAATTGGTTCTAGACCTGTTTGTTGGGCGTAAACTATTTGAAAGTTTGAAATTCATTGATATTTGTTAATGTTTAAATTCGTATAAGATAATATTTTCACTTGTACTCCAATTTCATTCATATATATATACAGAAATTTTTTTTAATAAAAGGTTTCCTGATAATCGAAAAAGAAACTTAAAAATATTCTGTCTATAGAGGAAAATTCTTATGATATGTAGAACTCTTATGACTTATAAAAACTTTCCAGGATTAACACTTTAAACACAAAATTATTTAATATCAAAATTTATTTTTAGTTAAAATATTATTGAAATTTTTCTATTAAAGTTTATCAACATTCTCCAAGCTAATTTCCTATATTTTTAAATTTATTTAATACAGCATAGTCAAAAATCAGTTTCAGATATTTCGGTAGATTTTGCTTTCGATTGCCACTTTAAATTTTAATTTGACGAAAATATAAAGCATTTATTGCGAAATGCATCATAATATTGCGATTTAATGAAATTACAGCCAACAGTGAATTCCTCGTTGATGAAGTAACAATTTGCTCCGAAAGTACTTATAATAATTACTCTGGAATGTGTATTGTTGTGCAAATGATTCACTTACAAATGGTAGAAGTATTTATGTTACATCAAAAGGGAGAAACAAAATGCATATTGTGTAGTACTTGCCAAGGATAGATATTCCATAAAATTTTTCATGTTCGCTTGTGCGAGTTTTCGAAGCTTTCATTGAGAATGTAATTCATCAACTGCAGCTACGCATAATTATTATTAATCATATACTCTTGTATAATTAAAAATGCAAAAGTTTGCTATATTAAATTTGACAGCAAATTAATATCGAAACATTATTTCCATTCAAAAGTTAATGAACCTCGTTTATTCTGCTTTTGGAGTTTTCCAAAAGTAATATATATTATAATTTAGTTAATATTAACCCGTTATACCCGTGTGGGTCCTGGAGGACAAAGTTTATAAAAATGCTGTAAAAAATCGAAATTAAATTTCCCAACTATCAATCTTTGGTCATGTTCTCGGGCCTAAAACGAAGCCGGACGACTTCTACATTAGTTTTTTTTTTTTTTTTTTTTCATTTTGTTTTAGTACTTACAAAAATTATTGGAAACAGGAATTTGTATTTTGCGGTTTTTCTATTATCGAATGTTTTATTTTCAAGTAAAAAAAAGTATTAAAAGAGATTCTTTCTTAATTTAAAGTCTTGAATCGTATGTGAGGTGAAATATTAAGAATTCATAAGTTTCAGAATTTAATTTGACTCAGTAATTTACCCCGGAACGCCGTGGGGGTCCTCGATGAGTCTATTGGGAAACCTTATTTCTTGGCGCTTTTAATCAAAACAAACTACTGAGATCCCTAATAGTTAAAGCATTTTCAGGTAGAATATATAAAAAAAAAAGTTATTCTTCGCTGGTAACGAAGTCTCGATCTTAACAACTTAATAATACATTTTTTTACTCAAATACACGGAAAAAAATTTTATAATAAACTTTATTATAAAATGTGAGAAAAATTACTATATTTTATAGGAACGGTGTGACATATCGAAATTATAATAATTTTTTCTACACAACATAGTAATTTTTATAGCTGACTTTAAATTTCAAAAAATTAATTTTTTTTTCATTTTTTGAACTATTTTTGCATTTTAATAGAATACTTAATGTGAAAATAAATTTAAAATTAGAAATAAGATTTTTTTTTTTGACGACGGTTGGGATCGATCCTGGAACCCTCAGCATGGTAATCGGACGCGCTAACCAATTACCCAAGTAGAATTCTTGAGTACAAAATTTTGGAACTGACATATGTCAAACCCCTGGTTACGAAATCTCTTAAATGATAATATTGAATAACTATAATTACACAAGAAATACTCATCATCAATGTACATAATAAAAAATAAAATGATTGAATCGAGATTTTCAAAGTTTTGCTTACTTAAAAGCAAGGCCAAGTGAAATTGCGATGGAGTACATAACCTCAATTAGGCCATGTGCACGCCTTGACGTACGCAGAAAGTACTATAGTTGTGGCAATTTTTACTATATGGGATAACAAAATTTCTTATGACGGGTGGCTAAAATTAAAAGAATATATTTCAAATTTTACTATATCACAGTTTTTGCTATGTTGTATACCAATTTTTCTTTTATGTCGTAATACTTTTTAACCAACACTGTAATAAAAATTACTAAAAATGGGGGGGGGTCCAAAGTTTAGACGATCCACTTTAGAATTGAAGTCAACTCTAGACGTTCTCCATTCCGACATAAGCTACTGCAGATTGTACAAAATTTCGAAATTCTAAATTACGAAAACCATATTTTTGAATGTAACAATTCGAGGGGGTATCTAAAAATAGAAAAATTTTCATTAGAAAGCTTTAGATGCCAAAAATTTGTATACAGACTCATAATTTTACAAAAGTTTAGAATGTAGAAAAGGCACATATTAGAAGTAGATTTATTTTAGAAAATTCATTTCATGGAAAAAATTGAATATCGAATTAAATTTATAGAAGATATTACTATCGAAAAAAATGATATAATTTCGTACGCTAAAAATGAAGAATTCCCCTATTATAGAAAGTTCACAGTTCCGAAAATGCTGAATTTAGTGGAAATTCAAAGGATCAATTATTCGAATTCTACTCTATAGAATGAAATATAATAATATGAATTTTAGAAAACCAAAATATAGAATGATACTTTTGGAATTTCTAGCTATTCGAATATAATGATTCGAAAGATATGAATGTAGAAAGGCAATACGTCAAAAGTTCAATGTTTCGAAAAACAAATGTCGAAGGTTCAAACTTTCGAAAAATTAATTGAAAAGGTTTGAACTTTCGGAAAAAAAATAATTGAAGTTAAACATTTAGAAGGTTCAAACTTTCGAAAAACAAATTCAGAATGTTCAGACTTTCGAAAACATATGTACTATTCAGCTAGGGTAAAGAAAAAGTAATTAACGCTAGATTGTAAACTTTCGACATTTTGAGCTTTCGACATTTTGAACATTCGATATTTTTAACTTTCGACATTTTTAACTTTCGATATTATGAACTTTCGACATTTATCTTTCGATATTTTGATCTTTCGATATTTGGACCTTTCGATATTTAGACTTTTCAATATTCTGAACATTCGATATTTGAACATTTGATATTTGATATTTACGAGATTTTCAGCATTCTAGATTTTCAATTTTCGATCTTTTAAACTATCTAAAGATGCTATTAAATTCTATATTTTGATCTTTTGATATTATGATTTTCTAATTTATGTACAGATATTTTCTGTAGATTTCGTTTCTGTAATTTAATTTCTAAAATTTGGGTTTTCGAAATTATAGTATTCTAAAATTATAAATAAATATTTTTTCTACAAATTTACTATTCCTTAAAATTATAATTCGTAAAATCGAATTCGAACTTATAAATTTTCAACTTTATGAATTTCGAATTTCTTTTTATTGAAATTACAAGTTTTCCATTAAAACAAGTTCTGATAAATTACCTTTCTTTAAAAAAGTTTTCTATTTTTCGATACCCCCTCAACAATTCACCTACTGTCCAAAACATCGAATTTCATCAATACTATTTTAAAACGAATATAACTTGTTTCTAATGATTTATTTCGAAATATCTTTATTGTATCCCTATTAAAATTCTATAAATGAAATTCGATGTTTTGGACAGTAGGTGAATTGTCACATTCGAAAATATGATTTTCGTAATTTAGAATTTCGAAATTTTGCACAATCTGCAGTAGCCTGTGTCGGAATGGAGAACGTCTAGAGTTGACTTCAATTCTAAAGTGGATCGTCTAAACTTTGGACCCTCCCTAAAAATATTGTAATTATTCATATAGTTATAACAAAAATGCAGCATACAGTGGAAATGTCACACTTTTCCTATATTATATAGTAATTGTTATTACACTTATAATAAAATTTATCATAACATTTTTCTTCGTGTAGGTTAAACCTTGGCGTAATAACAACAAAAAGAAGATAACATTACCTTGTTATAATAATTACTATAATATGATGCGTTTCACGTCAGCTCTCCTGGCGCGGCGCGCGAGCGCGAAATCATGCTGTTTTCAGCTTGTGTTTGAAGGGCTAAGATGTATCTAAAAAAAATAATCCCCAAGTGATTTCGATGTATTTTTTCCTCAGCTTTCCGATGGTGCTATTACTTTCTCAAAAATTTTCAATTCTAAGTATTTCTTGAATAATATCTCGAAAAAATCAAAAAACCCCTATGTAGAAAACGGCTATATCCATGTAAAATTTCCTCCTCTTTCGATCTAGCAGGTCAAAAAAAAAATTAAAAATATAGTTTTTGAGATATAACACGTTTTATGTTTTTTTGAGGTTAGAATTGAAATTTTTTGAGAAACTAATAGCACCATCGGAAAGCTGAGGAAAAAATACATCGAAATCACTTGGGGATTATTTTTTTTAGATACATCTTAGCCCTTCAAACACAAGCTGAAAACAGCATGATTTCGCGCTCGCGCGCCGCGCCTGGAGAGCTGACGTGAAACGCCTCATATACACAAATTTTACGAAAAATTGAAAAAATAGTTACGTTAAAAGCGATTCGAAGACAAAAACTCTCGATAGTTCGAATGATCCTTATCAGAATAAGAAAATATCCACTCGGAAAGAGATTATCGCGCGGAGTAGTCCCTTATTTCCTTCTCTCTCTCTCTCTCTCTCTCTCTCTCTCTCTCTCTCTCTCTCTCTCTCTCTCTCTCTCTCTCTCTCTCTCTCTCTCGCTCTCTCTGTCGCGTTTGCTTTCACCTTAGTCGACGCAGCACCCGGGCACGCGTAAGGGAAACCTTATTTTATAATCCGGCGGAAGTAGATTCGTACGTGCGGCCGCCAATTAAGGAGTAGATAAAACGTGCAAAGCGCGTAGACCGGCATGCGGATAAGACGGAAGGAAGAAACGACTGTCGAGCCGCGAACGGAAGATTCGAGGAGGTAATTTTTTACGGAATATCGGGATTTGCTAACGATTAGTGAAATTGGTGAGTTGAATGTTTTATATTTGTAAATTGGTATATCAAAAATCTCTCAGATTCGTACTAAATACAATTTAGAATATTATATTGTTATAGATCATTTAAACGATGACGTGATAACCAGAAGAGTAGTTTATAAAGTTTTTCGTTGTTAAGGAGATATTGGATTGTAGTATTCTTTTATATAATAATCATCACTACCGCGTTTCATTGTTATTCGTGACAAGGAAATCCCCAAGCGTCACACACAAATAACCGCAGATCCAATAGATAATGTCACAGTTCGGTCAGACACGACGAGGAACAAAGTCACAATCATGTATAGAAATCGCGACCTAATCAATTAAATCAGCGCCAAAGCATTGCCAGCCTTCTACCAAAAGACTATCGTCGCGAAGAGAAAACGCGATCTCGCTTGCGGCGGAAGAGTAACGAGCGGTGACGGCAAGTCTGATAAAAGGACTCGCCTTTCGATGAGAAAAAAAGAGAGACTTTGGCTTTCCGATTCGAAACCCCGAAAGCCAAGTAAATCTGTTCCAATTCCCTTAGTTCCTATATGTATACAGCGTGGGCGGTCACCCCTCGCCCGAGGGCGGCTGTCTCTTTCTTCGGCCTCCCCTCGCTAGACGCCTGTGGTGTCGTTTTTTTCGGGATATTCCTGAGGCGGCATATGAGTGTGCTCGCTTATTTTTGCGCAATTTATCTTTATCACGACGAGAGATGAGGAGAGGTAACGAAATTAGTTAGTTTTTATTGTACATTATGAGGGTGAGAACGATGGCGCGGTTGTATATAGGTATCGTGGGAAAAAAGGTTTATTTATTGTAGATTAAACGTGACAGATATTAACGAAGAAAATACATATTTTGTTAAAAGTATTAGTAAAGTTACAATTAAAGAAGAACTGAGGAGTCAGTTATACCTCCGTAAATGCTTCTACGTGATAATTTAATACAGAGTACATAAATTTATTCGTCAGGTCATCAATACTTGTACCAATCGAAATGTCCTTGAATATTGTTATACCAAATTATTTAATTTTTCCAAAAACTGTCTCAAAGCTACTTAGATAAATCTGCTCATAATATAATAAATAACCTCCATCAGCCCAGCTGACAACTTAATAATTCACTAATCTTAGCCTAAAATATCGCCTCTATTAAAAATCTATTACAATTTCACACTTTAAAGTGCTTTTACAGAGTAATATATTCGAAAGAATTTGTCAATCTGCCGTTCCTAAGATATAACACCGCGGCAGGAACGGCGAAAATTTAATTTTTTAAAAGCCAAACACTCGACGCAATGACAAATAACTGGGGGCGGGGCGCGCTTGATCCCTCTCTCTTTCTCCCTTCCTGCAAAGTGACTCCACAGGAGGCCGCGAGCAAATACAGACGAGATATTTCACCGCTGCTCTTCCCCCCCCCCGATCCCTTTTTCACTCGCCTGCCCCCCTGCGACGACCGAATCTTTCATTCTTTCGCGTCTCGAAACAAATTTCCATTGCTCGCAGATGTTTGAGGAGGCGGGGAAATTGCCCGCGTGCGGTCAATTAATTTTTCACGGCTTAAGTATATATAAATGATAAGCGCGCCGCTGCGGAGTAGCGATAAAGCATCGCGGAGAAGGGGAGGGAAATACGTGGAAATTTGAGAAATGAAAATCCCCCGTCCCTCAGCGCAGTGTTTATCTTTCGAAAGGCGGCATTCCGGTGAGATCTATTCGAGAGAGATGCTCTCCCACAGTTTTATTTACTCCGAAGGGTGGTAGGAACATCCGGGGCAATAGTAATTACTTGAGAATTCGACGAAATCGAACGAAAAATTCGCGTGGATTAGAAAGTAATATCGAGAATGGGATTTTTCGACTGTATTGATGGTATCGAAGAATTTTTAGAGAAATAACTTTTAATATTTAAAGTACGTTAGATAGATGTTATGTAATAAAGTATTAAGAGTAATTGTGAAAACTTCATATATAAAAAATAAGGTAAACATTTATCATTCAATGTTTGAATTGAAAGGAGTGAATATTTGTGAAGAAAACAAATTCTCATTCATTGCTTATTCATATTTGCAAATGTCGAGGTATAACATATCAGCTAATAATTAATGGAATTCTGTCGAATTGAAGTAAGCTCGGCTTTGGTTAATACCTCGCATTGAAAAATACGCACGAGCCATAATGCATACACGAAAAATCGCAGCAAAGTACACACTTTGCATTGCTAATTGCAATATAAATATTTGTAGACGGAATTCCCGGGGGGCAGACATTGTCGGCTGCCCGCGGGGGGACCGCGACAATGCTTCACCATACGCGTGTATATACATACGCGCGCGCGTATATACAAATCGAAGCAGAATTAATCAATTAAGTGACGATATAGGGCCACGGCTTCCAAATAAAATAATGACACCATCGAGGAAACGCTTAATGCGTCGACCCCCCGAAAAGTTTATATTCATTAGCAGCTAATTAAAGCGCATTTTAATAAGCCCGCCAGCGGCGCCGCGTGTATGCTGATATATACGAAGCGTTGGCGCTTCGGTCACCGGGGGACTCGTCCGTGCTGCAATTCAACATAAGTGCGTCCGCGTGTTTTTGCTGAATATATCGTTGTAAAGCTCATGATTTCGGGTAACGTATGATGTACTTTATTGACTGGTCTATTAATTTTGATATTGTTCGCTGCTGGACGGATTTGTACTTTAAAGATAAATAACAATTTTCATTGAATTGGATATCGATGATATAATATGATAAATTGACAATAAAATAGCTAGAATGATGAAAAACGGTATTTTTTGTACTCCATCTATTGGTAATTGACACCGTGCTAAAATAAAAAAAAAAATAAAAGCTAAAGAGAAATTTATATTTACAGCATATTAAAATTTGACCTAGCTATATAAATCTGAAAATAAAAGCTTTTTATACAATATTTCCAGACTTTGTTTAAATATGTTGAATGAAATTAAATATCCCAAATTTTGCATAGACCTTCAGCTAAAAGAAACCCGATAAATCGATATTTAATTACCCGCAAATGTGAATAACCTTAAATTTCTGCAAATACATATTAATAATACTTACGCACATTATAAATTATCAGTGCGGAAACATGAAACACGAAAAATAAAAATTCATTGACGCCCACTGCGAATAAGTATTCCGGCACGAAACTCGTAAAAAACCGTAACAGCAGGCTATAGACGTGCGCGTGCCGGCTTATATAATCGCATGTTCGCGCACATACGCACGCGTGCAAACATCGTCGGAATGAAAATTATACAAAACAACAACATAAGTACACGACTACCCACTCGTCAAGCACGGCAAAGTAAACAAAAGACGAGGACAGAAAGCGCCTTAAAAGCGTATTATTTTAATGTCCAGCGCGATATCTCCATTCTTGCAATTTTACAAGCCGGCCAGAGGGCTGCGGACTTTTTGCCCCTTGCGGTCGAAGAAAAAAAAAATGAGGCGAGAGCGCAGGGAAGCGGGAAAAATCCTTCCGCGAATGAGGCGGCCGTGGGATTACGCACTCGCGCGCTCGCTCCAGTAATTAATGTACGTGCGAGGTTGCAGGAAATAGGAGAATGAGCGGGAAAAGGGGGAGAAGAGTAGGAAAGCGAGGTTTACAAACTAAAAGGTCGGGTGAACGCACGTCTGGCTAATGTTTGTGCCGTGGTGGACAGTTCTGGAACGATGGAATGGATTGGGCTATGCCGTTTGTCGTTGTATTGTCATTAAAGTGCCGTTATCGCAGATGTTGGTCAGGGTTTAAAGTAATGTGAATTTACGACAATTGACGACAATTGACCTATGATTATAGGCTGTCGTAAAATTGTCAACAAAATGTCCATAATCTGCGTTTTTGCCAATTTATGGAATTTATAATGATAGCTGAGAGGCGGACGCTATAAAGCTTAACGTATAATTTGAAGTATCGAAACATAAAGTTCCTCTGCATCTTCTTATATCAAAGTATTTCTGTGGCTTCCAGGAATAACGACTTAACTGACTTTTACGTGCTTTCGAGAAATCGCCGTTTTAAAATTTCTATCATGACACTTCATATGTAAGATCAAAATGCGCGAGGATGAGTCATAACAATTTAGACATTTACAAAGATATCGAATATCTTTCGAACCTCACTATCAGCTGCTAGAATAGATTTTTGTTCTTTGTATAAACAAACAAAACAATGCAGTTAAGTCGTTATTCCGATAACTGTGCAGTTAAGTGATTAGGGAAATTGTTCAAATAAGATAAATAACATAGTTATTTCTACACTTAAAATATAGAATACGAATTCTTTTTTAAATATTCATTCCCGTGCATGCGCCTCCCAACGGAATGTGCGTGAAGTCAACGGAATTCGGTAAACCGAATAAGTACCGAACGTTACTCAGTTACTGTTTATGCACACTCGCCCCATCGCACGGCAATCAAAACTGTTGTGTTACCTTCTATTATCTATTGCCTTTGATCTTTGTTGCTATAAAAATCGGTATGTCATAATCTGTTTATTGCATAGTATTAACTTCAAAACGGTGCTATTAATTAAATATAAATATTCAGTTAAGTGGTTTTTCCGGTTACAGGTGCAGTTAAGTGGTTATGCACTTAGCTGATATTTGAACGCGTTTCAGATTTCCGGACCAAGTCTATATAAAAAAAGGGTAGTTAGTAGGTATAAATTTCGGTGCTAACTCAATTTTGACAAAAAGTCAGTTAAGTCGTTATTCCTAGAAGCCACAGATTTTATCACGTATTATTTTACCATTAAAGTACAGTTATTCAATTCGCTTTAACTCTTTTCGCAGAGCCGTGATTCCCTGTTTAATTTACCATCCGTCAATGGAACACAGACTTAATTAGCAATTTTTGCAATTGCCCAGTCTCGCGAATCAGCAGTCAATCGCAGTTGCACTCGTCCGCGTCGAAATTTAAATTGAAAAGTGAGCGAGAGAAAAATTACCCCGTTAAATCGACGATAAAAAAAATATCATCGACAAACTGCTGCGCCCAAAGCAAAAATAAAAAAGCCTTGTTCGCCATCTAACAGAAAGCCGAAAGCGGCGCAGAGATTTGCAAAAATCGCATGCTAAAAAAGCTTGTAGTAGCGGTATATTTGGGGAGGAAGAAAAAAGCGCGCGCTCGCGCGAGCGGTAACAAAGGAAAGACCAGGGGAATTTGCTGGGCGAGGAAAATACGAAATTCCGGACCGGAAGCAAATAAAGAAAACAAATCCTCTGCCGCGCTAGTTGCCCCTCTACCGCGTTGAGCTTTCTCTCTCTCTTTCTGCCTTCTCTTGCCCGAGCGGCTCTGTGTAACCGGAACACGATATTAAAGGCGACTGGCCGCGCACAAAGTGAGTTCGCGCTGGTATTCCTGTGTACACGCACGAGTGACAGAAAGGGGGAAATATCATTTTTTTTCGCGCGTCAGCAACAACGGAGGCTTTATTACGACAAAATTAATTAAAATCCAGCTGCCGGCGATGCGGGGAGTCGCGTTTTCTTGGGCTCGCGGTAGTGAGCAAATTTGGATGCTGAATTTCTGTGTGCCTGTGTGCGCGAGGTCGGATGGTGTTAAATATAAGAGCTCAATGTTTTGCCAAAGTGAATGGAAAACTGCGAGTTTTACGTATGGAGTAATAGTATTGGAAAGTACTCATCTTGTGTATTTGATAGGTAGTAATATTATGTATGTCTTATATTGGTCCGCTTTGTAATAAAAATAACAATCAATTTTTTTAAAGCAAACACAGAATGGCTCTAAAAAATTGTATACTATTATTTATTTGATACATCCTTATTGGCATATTCAAAGTGAAGTAGTTTTTCAAAGGATTTCAGACAACGCTTATCTTTTACAAGGATGAATGACGCTCATAAATTTACATTTAAGTAGCTCTTTCCGGATAAATAAAAATAAAAAAAGTTTATATTTCAATCTTAAATCTACTAGAAAACGGCTGCTAACTACTCTTTAAAAAAAAAAAATTGTTGCAAGTTATAAAAATATCAGTAGTCTATACCAAAGGTATTATGTGTCATGAAGAACATTTTTGTTAAACTTCCATAAATAAATGATATTCCAGAATTCTCGTATTTTTCGATTTCTAACTTTTTATTATATGTAAATAGTTTCTTACATTTTTTCTTATACTTGCCAACACCCGTTTTTATACACCATATAACCTCTCGTCTTATTAGCACGAAATATTAAAATAAACGGAACAAAGATAAACAATAAATAATGAAGAAACCTGCGCTACTACTTAAAATCTAAAAAAAAATCTAAATATAGATTAAAATTCTTTGTTATGCTAAATACATGGAAGTAGTTTAGGTCGAATTTAGTCAGACACTGATTTCAAGTCGACTTACACAACTTTCACGACTTCGGCGTGAAAAACTTCCTGTTTACATTTCCTTTTTTTTCTCATAAAAATTGTTTATTTTAAGAAAAACTAATAACCTACAACTTATCGTCTATACATATCTCAAACACTGCTCCACACTAATCTTCCAAATTTTCGAAGCCCACGCTCACCTTCTACTTTAATTGCGGTTTTTCTTTGCCGCGCGCCGCCCTTAGCCGCCACCCCGCCACGCGCATAATTAGAAATGTAATTTAAAGCGTGAAGAGGAGAGGCGCAAAAAGCTTGTCCGCGCGCGTCGCTGGATTAACTTACCGGTTTTACGGGCCGCAGCCGCCTTTCTTTCTAACGCGCTTTTCTGCTCGGCGGTGCAACATCCGGAAGTGCGGGGCAAAAAGATGTGCGCGCTGCGCAAAAATACCGATGGGAAGGGGATTTGGATTGGCATTATTTAATCGCTGATGCGTCTGTGGTCACGGCCCGAATGTGACTTTGCGCCATGTGTGGGCGTAGTGCGTCGGTATGAAAGCCCTTTGGAGTAGCGCTAAAAGAACAACTAGAAATTCCACAGTGTATTTATAATGCGCTTTCAGATAATGGAGTGGTACTTAAAAGAACTAAATTTATGTTTCGCTGACGCGCTGTCGTTGAGCATTAATTTTTATTTTTAATGGACGCTTTCTGAGCAAGCATTTAGTTTCTTAGATTTATGTTGTACTGGAGTACAACGATTTCTATTTTTCATATTTTGTAAATTATGTCAATCTGACGGAGGCAGTGGATGAAATAAAAAAACAAGATTTCATATTTTGATTCATGATTTTTCTTTTTTACAGAGAAAATGCATGCAATTATAAAAGTAATTTTTAGAATTTTTAATGTTATATACGTCAAATGAAGACGGGGTTGGCAATTTACAACGAAATGTAACAAAATTGAACATTTTCTCTGGCATAGCCCCCGGTAAATTATTCTTAACCAAGAAGAATGTTAAACCAATTTTTTATTAGCAGAAACACTTGCCCTGCTAGAAAATTAACCATAAGCTGGCCAGAATATGGTTAATCATATTCTGGTTAACCATATTCTGGCCAACTTATTTCTACCAGGGTGCGCGTATCCTCCTTTAAGAAAAGTAGTCACATGCTCAAACAACAAAACAACCGTATATATTTCCAAAAGTATTTAAGTATATATCTTTCTCCAAAAAAAGCCCCAAACCCATGGTGTTAAACATGACAATGAACCCAACGCTGCTACCCCCCGCCCTTCCAAATTAAAACCGCAATTTAAAATCCAGCCCCGACGACAACGACTGGAGTATATACACTGCCCAGCCCATAAGTATATATACCTCTACGCGCAAAGAGAGCCCGAGAGCTGTACAGCCTAGCGAAGAATCCACGGGGAGGAATCGAAAAAGAAGGAGAGGAGGAGAGTAGGAGAATAAGGGCGAGACTCGTCGCTCTCGTCTTTCATCTTCCCTCTTTGCTTTGGCGCGCGCGACCCCGGAGATAAAGTTCCTCGACCGTGACGGCTTATTTTCCGCGTCTTCTCAAATTATATATCCAACTTATTTTTCTCTCCCCTAGGTGATGCTGAGGGAAAGAGAGTCTCTCTCTCTCTCTCCCTCGGTCGACCTTTTCCTGAATTCTTAGAGTCGCTTTTGCGCGCCCGGCGCGACGTAAGCGGCAAAATTGCTCGAAACTCCCGAGATTCGATTTCAGCCTTCGAACGCGCAGCGCGAGAGGCTTGACTTCAAAGTGCCGCGCGCGACTATGAGGACGGGAATATCATCGGGCTCTCTGATTGCGGTTTCCGCTCTTACAGATGCTCAGCGGCTGCTGACTGGCTGGCTTGCTTGTCTGTCTGCTTGGCTCTGCCAAGTGCCCTCGTCGATTTTCGACTTTTGGTTTTTGTTTTGATTTATTTTATTCTTTTCCAGTTTGGAATAACATTATTTGTACACAGTTGTAAATCAAATCCGGGTTTGATACAAGTTTTGTGTCAAAACCGGAGTTAGTAACACACTGTTCTGCGTTATTAACAATGGTACTATAATGTAAAGTAAATGGGGTTATATAACACACATTTTATGTTTTCATCCTATACACAATTTATGTACTCGTTTGTTGAACTAAACGAAACACGCAATTTTCCATCTTGTATAATTTATTTCTATGAGATAATAACGCAAGTTCGTACTAATTATCAAATAATATATGGTATCATCATTGAATTTATTTGAGTTTTTTATAATATAAATAATATTAAAAGTTTCATTATTTTTTATGTTTCAGGTGAGTTACAATATCTACCTCTGCGAAAAGAGTACTCGTAAAGTAAGTTAATTAACGTGTATTTATGCTAGAGTTCCTGTAAAATTTTCAAAAAATTAAAATAATTCCAGTATTAGTCGTAATGTTGTAACGAATTTTTGTTATGGAATTTTCAGAAGTAATACTCTTCACCATTGTATAAATAATTCAGCAAAAATTTTTAATAAGGAAGATAAGAGAATTAAAAACAATCACAATACTGAAATTTTTATATGTTTTAATACAAGAAATTAAAACGATTAAATTGACATAACACGAGAAAGCTCAGCATCGAGTTATCCAAACAACATTTTTACGTAACAAATGAAATCGCAAACGGAACAGAAAAAAAGCCCAGCGATTTAATTATCCTCCATCGGTCGAATGTAAATACGAGGGCGAGCATCATGCACCCGGCCGGCATAAACCCCTTAACCAAACAGAGCCCTGCCGAATATGCCAGTGGAAATCTCGCGAATGTGCGCGCACTCGGCTAACTCGAAAAAATCGAGTTATAAAACTTCGTCTCTCGCACTGGCGCGCGTTCCCGGCTAAATCCACTAAAGCTAAAAAGTTAATTCGCTTATCACGGGCCGCTAGCCGGAACGCGCGTGCGTGCGCGGCTCTGCTTTACCATGGAAAACAATTACCGGCCCCGCTGCAGGCCGCGGAATCAAATTGTTTTCGCGCGAAACGAGCGGTAGATCAGAGTCAAACTATACGTATATCCGGCCGGCCAGGACGGGCGCACTTAATCCGCGCGCAGCTCGTGTGTCCCTTATTTTAACGAGGCACTTTTCGCTCTCACTACACCGGGCCCCGCGTGTAACATTAGAAGTACGTTAGAGTCTACGTTCATGCGCACGCGAATGGATATATATACACACAGTCGACGCTAAAATTAAGCGAAACGCATGAGTTGAGGGAGGATAGAGGAAGAGTTTGAATGAACCGTCATTGGGTAACTTTTAATGCGATTTCTTTTAAAAGTTATTCGACAATCCAATGCAGGGCGAGCTAGACGTATATTTATGGTTCATGCTAAATTGTGAAATGCTGATTTGAATTATTACTGAAGATGAGAAGTTGGAAAGAAATAGCAGAGTCTATTGTGAGAATGTTGCTAGTATGTAAAATAAAGAAACTTGATTCTTTAAGAATATGTGGCTGAGCATTGAGGGAATTGAACAGTGTTAATAAAAAGAAACCCAATCTTTCCAAATCAATTTTTTTGTAAGAATTCGCTTTCTCCATTTTTCGAACAAAAGTTTCATATCAAAATATCCCCTTACCCATACTCCGTATAACAATACTCTTTTTGTAGCAATAATACTTTACACCGATTCGCGTCTCTTGTTACACTGACAGAAAAATGTACGGTAGAAATAACTATTCAACATAGCAAATCGAAATCTTGTTAAATTTACAATGTTTTTGGGAAACCTACACTATAATATTTAAAAGATAACTATAAGATTTTGGTTATTAATGCGATCTGTTATGGTAAAGCTCTAATACTTAAAATATCAAGATTTTTTAGTAATTTTTACAACAAATTTATGGTATTTGTATTCTAATTTATAAATATAGTTAAAAATATTACTATTTTCTATAGTCAGATTAGTTATATTTTGACTTGCATCGGTTACTATATTTTATAACTGTCCCATTATTGCACCATGCAATCTGATACTTTTATTAGTACCGATTGCAAGAAGGGTTTACTTCCTACGGAGGAGACTGTAGTTTATGGTACATCGTGTATAGGTGTGATTTTGTGCCGAAGTTGCAGCTCACTTCTTCAAGACCTTTGAAAGTCGGGAAAATGTTGCATTTACACGAAGAAAATCCAAAAAATCAATAGCATTGTAGAACATTGTTGTGAAAACTTATTCAACATAGAAATTATAGTAGTCGATATAATTTCTTTATTAATAATAATAAAAAAACATGATTAGATTATCTCTTACATTTTTTAACACATTCTCCCGATTTCAAATCCAGAGCCGCTCCCCGCTACAACATGTTAAATTCCAGACTAGACCTCGCTCTCTTCATTCGAGAAACCAATTGGGAAACTCACATGTTCCCAGCGAATCGCTAAACCTTCTCCGAAGAGGCCGCACGCCGAATTACAAATCGTTTAGCAACGTCCCCAGCAAAGCGTTAATTGCCACGCAGATCAATTCATTAACTGTCCTTTGTACCCGGCGTGCGCTCTCTTGATTATCGGCAACCGGTCTCTTCTCGCCGAGCGCCGCATCTAAAACTGACCGTATGATTCAATTGCGCGAAACGGCTGCGACACCGAAATTCTTTTGTAAAGCAAGCTCAATATACTCGCCTCTTCGCGAGCGATATTGCAATTGCGCGAAGCGTGAAAAGCCCTAAAGGCTCGATTACAAGTCTACCGTAGTACAGGCGTCGATTGGATTTCCGCGAAATTTAATTATGAGGCGAGAGTTGTGGTTGGACAAGGAAGCGGAGGAATGGATTTGCTAATAAAAGTCACGCAGTCGGAGAGAATTTCTGTTGCTTTGACGAAGAATATTTTAATTTGATACTCCTTCGTCACAACTATGATTAATTTTGGTGTAAATTGATCATTAAGTTATTTTAATTGAGATTTCTCTGTTTACTTGAAAAAATATATAAAAAAATTGAATATCGGTGATTCAATTCGGTATAAACTTCCATGTAACAAAAAAGTCAATATTCAGCACTTCAATTACTTGCAATCAATTTTACTAAAAGAATCGTTCGGAGTTTAGTAAACACTTTATTGGAATTGTAGTCATAAATTGTTATGTGCACTATCAATTTGTTATGATACGAGTATGCGTTTACGGAACGTTCCTATAACAGTCACTTTGAAGCAATCGCGACTATAGAATTTCGCCATCAGCTATAATACGAAATTCAAAAGATAAAATTTCGACCAATTAATGAGAATTCAAAAGTAAGATAAAAAGATTTTAAATAAAGATGAACACTCAGGACGTATAACAGTATTTCAGTTAATAGCAATTGATTGATATACATATTTTAATGAAAAATTGGTCTCGTTGTATCTCTGAAACCGGTCATCCGTTACATACCTTTAAATTTATTTTATTTTTTTTAACCATTGGAAAAGTAATAGAAACCAACTTGATAACCATATCACTTGCAGTATATATATATCAATTGAACCTTCGCCACATATCCCACCGCCAATGTTCTTACACCCCCGCGACGCTTGCTCCAACCTTTAGCCATCTATATACCCGCAGCCACACGCGAGTATCCGTAAATTTCCGATCTCTCTTCCGCTCCCCTCGCCGTAACAGACGCACGCACGCGGCGCATCGCTGGCGGAAAAGCGCCCAAGCGGACATCCGCGGCACGTGTCGCCGCAGCAATATTTGCCGCTGTACGCGCGGATACATAAATTCGTGTAAACATAGAGAACGAGAGAGAGAGAGAGAGAAAGAGAGAGAGAGAGAGAGAGAGAGAGAGAGAGAGAGAGAGAGAGAGAGAGAGAGAGAGAGAGAGAGAGAGAGATAATCGTTCGGCCGGCGCGTCACGCACGCCGATGAGATTTCGCTGCGGGGATGATTGGGGGAGCCAAGTTGTTGACCGTCTGTTGCGCGTATTCGGGTTAACGGACGACTGTTTTTTGAAATCTGCCATATTTGTTCGCGAGTGCACTCGTTGTTTTAGCCGTTGGCGGATGCAGGTGGCCTCGCGGGGCAAGTTTTTTTTTTGCACAGTGTAGCGTTGTTTAATTAAAGTTACTCTAAAAATTACGGATGGAGGTTGGATTAAATTGTGTGACAGTTTTTGCGATGTTGTTCGTCGCGCGTAGTTTGTTTTGAAGCTTTGAAAATTTATTTTTTTATAATTCAGGTAAATTTTTTTTATCCGACACAACAATCTTCTTGAAACAGAAAGCTTTAAAAATGTTGTTTGCTGTATAGTTCATTAAGAAATTATTGTTTAGACAAATTTCAAATTGTAAAATATATCATCGGCCAAAATTCTAATTAACAAAAGACATATGTATTTCTTAAGAACCATGAATAACGGTTTACCCATTACTCTGCATGATTTTCGGCTGTACAACGAATGATGTTTTACTCATTCTCTGAATATTGATGTCGACCCATCCAACCATATCTACCATAAAATTACTTTCCCGATACCACGCATTAACCAACATCGCTGTCGTCATCATCAGCAGCAGCATCGCGATCGACGACATTCTTATCACTGACAATTCACGAATGAATTACCAGCGTTCGAAGAGACGCGTCGATAAATAAACGCACCGCACCTGCCGCTTCTGCACCGCAACGTGCGCGCGAGCTTTATGAGAGGCAGCCCAATGTTACTCACGCGTGCATGATTCATTTCGTCGCTGCGACAGACGCGTGACACGTGAACGCCACCGCTGACGACGACGACCGATAGCTCGTTTTTATATTTTTCATCGGCGAGCTGTGCGAGCGCGCGCGCGCCCGGTGATAAAAATTTCAATGAATATTCGCTTCGAACGGGTTCAATTTCACCCTTTTCGTTTTAGCTGGATGATGGAAGAGAAATGAGTTGTATGTATCGCGTGTGAAAAAATAATTTTGGGATGGAAGTATTGTTGTGAGTTTCGTCTGGTAAAAGCAGGTGGAAGAAAAGGGAAAATATACGAGGAAAATATATATGAGCAATTCTCTAAAACTTTTAACTTTTACAGTACTGTAACATATCTATGGTTCTCAGATATTTAGCTATCTAAGTCAAGCAAATATTTATAAAATCCACTTCCAGTAACGTGTACCACTACATAGAACTCACTTTCAAACAAGGATAAGCTCATGGGACATCGGAAAAGGCCTAAATTTAGACACATCCTCGGCGTACTGGAGACAATTTTTACGTTTTTTTAAAACGTATGAGTTTTATTTTAGTAAAAAATAAAACTCTTGAACAAATGCTGTACCAATTTTTTTAGACTATCACCCCTTGTTAAGTTTTCGGAAAATATCGTCCGATACGATATAGAGTGACTTCACCAGTGAATGAACAAATAAAGAAATTGTAATTTTTGTTATTCAATTAAGAGTCCTAAAAATGGATTAAAAGTGCAAAACTTTTTTAATTAGTATTTTAAAATCTTCAAACTTTATGTCAGTGACAAAATTTTAGATAAAGAATAAAAGTAGAAATTTTGTTTAAAAGAAATCTGTAAATATCTCCTAAAAACCAGTAAATGAACACGTGATGCTAGTGACTGAACACTTTGGATCCAGTGAGTGAACACTTACTTTGTATGTACTTATATAAGTTCAGTAATAGTAATTTTACAATCTGTATGTTGAAAGTTGATACCAGGATGATAGTGATACACTTTATGTATTAAAACAAAACATTAAATATTAAACATTACTGATTTTTCATACAGTAAAACATGAGGTGCGAGTACCATTCGTTCACTGGGTTGCCGGGATAAGACTCGTGGCCCGCAGCAAAGAAGTGTTCGTTCGTTCACTAGATTCAGGAGTATAAAATGAACCAAAGTTCGAACACGTAAATTGTATTTAAATAATTAACTTTTTTCTTAAAAATAATGTCGAATCGTCAACTAATAAGTATAAAACTTCATTTAGACGTAAGATTTTAGCACAAAAACTTTCGATTTTGGAAAAACTTCAGCATATGCCTACAGTGCATTTGCGTCACCCTTATAGCGAATGGCGTATATTTAATTCTCATCACGATATCGCAATATTAATAACTTTTTCATCCAAGGCAATTCATTTCATAGCATGTACAATATATAAAATGAAAGAAAATTTCGCCAAGATTTCAAAATCATGATTATATTTGATACACAAAATGTACAAATTTTACAATTTTAAATATTATATCAAAATGTTCATTCACTGGTGACTGTTCCAATACTGGTGTAGTCACCCTACCCACTATTAACAAAAATATGTAGAGCATTATCTCCGCGACGCTGCATTTTTATAAAAATGCAAATTTAATTCTATTTGTCCGTTATAAAAAAAATCCTTGAAAAGGGGGACAATATGTAGCCTCGATCATAAGTGTGCCACTTATAGCAATTGAATTGTGATCTTCTAAAGAACGTGATGTCGATGCAATGCGCCGCTCGTCTAAAAAATCATCATTTTTTCTTGGCATACATAAACAACGGTAAATAGATCTAATCTGAGTATTGCTTTTTTTCTACATACATGTTCTTGAACTAATTCCCGGTGTGTCTAACGATATTCAAATTTATTTTGAACAAAATTGAATAGGAAAACTGTTGTAACGCAGTTTTACATGCATTTGTTCACGCTTAGTGGCACGTGCATAAGCATACAGTACAAAAAAATTATGTTTGAAAATGAGGAGCACCTTATTTTAATTGTCATTTGTGGTACGTAGAACAGAAAAAATAAGTTTTGTGATTGTGTCTCAACATTAAATTTTGAAATTTGTTTTAAGCTAAAAGTTAAAAGTTTCGGAGAAATACTCATATACCTTATTTTTAATCTTTTAGAAGATCGTAAAACCCCCTACTGGAAACTAAATCTTCAGTAGTGCAATACTTCAAATGGTTTATAACCACCCTCAAAAATAGTCAATCTTATCAAGGCGTCAAATCCCACAGCTAAACTAACTTCCACTTCATCAACCTCCCAATGATCTTCGCATCACACAGCCCAAGCACCCACCCTAAAGCTATTTACGTGCACGGCTATACAATCGAAGTTTCTCGCGCGAAAAGGTCTCGAAAAAATCATTATCTATTTATCCGCATTTGTTATTCATCCGCACGAGCGCGCATAAATTGCATCTGCTCATTAAACCGCGAGCAAATAAAAGCCCGGCTTGCCGAGGGCAAATTCAATTTTTATGAGCTCGGTGAGAGCATTGATCTGCGCTCCCCCGAAAACAGTTCCCTCGTCCGCCCACCTTCGATTATTCAAGTCGCGAAAAGGGAAGATGAGGCACGGCTGAAATTCGGATACACACGCGCGTTGCGGGGGTAAGAAAGGGGAATATCAATCATAAGGGCTTACGTGGGGCCTGTCAAGTCTCGCCGCTGCCTCTCTCTCTCTCTCTCTCTCTCTCTCTCTCTCTCTCTCTCAATGTGTGTTTCTTTCACGTGTGAGGGGTGCGGGCGCGTTTTGGATTTTCGTATCAGTCGCGAACCTTTCCACGGCTTTGTGTTCAGCCTGAGCTCATGAGCCGTCTCGTGATATGACTAAAGTTGCAATGGAGAGGGTGCCTATGTATCGTCATTGAGAATGATGATCGGCAAAGCTTAACTCTTTTCGTTCAAGCTGTCTTATATGTTTTTTTTTGTTTTACTTAATTAACTTTTAATTAATTTTACCGTAATACAGAAGCTAATAATCTGGTTAGTGTAAAATTGCACTGCTTGATTAATAAGATGGAAGTAAATAGAAGGGTAACTATACGCAATTTCGAAAGTTTATTCGCTTTATAAGTTAAATAACTTCATTTTGTCAATAAAATAATGGTCATTCTTCGACAAGCCCTTTTATAATCTCAAAAAGTAAACTTAATTAATATTTTTGTAATATATGCTGTACCACCCCGCCGATGCTGTAAATTCATTTGCGCTGACAGGAACTGAGCTCTATTAATAACATCAATAGTAGCGAATAGTAAAGATATGAATACATGACAGTAAATACATGATAAATCGATATGCATGAACATTTTGAGAGTCGAACCGGAATGTCACTACAGATCCAATGGACGAGTTCAACAAAGTTATTTCTTACGCATTTGCCCGTATCTCGCACACACATGACTCGTAATTAAGCCTATGCTAATCTATTGTTTTGTCGACTTCTGATTATAACCGACTAATCCAAGGGATTTTTCAAACGCACCTAAATCATCACGATTTTCCATAAAGCGCCGGAATTTTAGAATTTCGATCAAATATACCCATGCTCGCCAATAAAATCGACCTAATTTGAATTCATTTCGACTCACGAATCAATCTCCCTCTCTCCGATTCTCCGATTCTGCCTATGCGTACTATACCTCCGTATACAGACAGAGTCACAAAGCCGGCACGCACGCGCAAAATTAAGCGAGACAATGGCACCAACAGCGTCGAGGCTGCATCTTTGGGAACCCCCCCGTTCTCTGCCGCAATGACGAATAAATTGAGCTGATTTGCATGCGCGAACGTGGCGGGAATCGAAAGACGCGCCGAGAGCGTACACACTGCGCGCGAAAATTGAAAGATCGCGCGCGGGCGAGCGCGGCATTGTTTCAGGGACGACGGCGAGTCATACGAGAGCGCGCGCTATGGGGGTGGCGACCGTGCCCAAATGGGTTATATGTGGGCTGACGCATTGAATTTTGCAGTTCATTAGGATTCCTTTCATCGGATCATGCTGAAAATTAATTTACGTGTCACGTGCGCGTAGTGCTTTTGCGGTCGCATATGTTGCTGAGGAGCGATGTCGATGACGCGTGGAATAAATTGCTTGTTTTCAGGATGTTTGTCAACGTGATGTCGAAAAAAATGTTGAAATTTCGATACTTTAGTGCGGTTGCGCATGCTCGCTGCACTGTAGTAGAAGCGGATGTCCAATGCTTCATTAATGCGTACTATTCGGTATTTGAAATATAGCAAAATTGAATTTTCATTGAATTTTCACTACAATGAATACGTGCTCTGATGAAATATTGGGTACCCGCGTATTCAGTAGTGAACGACTGATAACTGCTGAAATAGAAAATTTTCGCTGTTTTACATTCCGAGTGTATGGCGAGTGTCTTGATGAAACTTCGAGATTGTTCGAAGATATATTTAGTGCATCGAGGATTTTCGTTTCATCGTGTGAGTTTTTGCAATTTCCACATCTACCGTCAATCTGTAGATACTTCAAGGAAATCATCAAAAATATACCCAACAAAACATATATATACGCAAGACAATCAAGAGCGCTGAGTTCGACTGAAAATGTCCACAATTCCCAAAAAACAACCCCGGACTCACAACGCGTCCGTTATGCACCCGCCTGATCTCGGATTATAAACATGAGTCAGCATCACCGCGCGCTCGTCGGGCATGTTACATAATTATCGCGCCACTCGGCGCCTCGAGTCTTGCGACTAAAATTTCCGCGCGCTCGCGCGAGCAAGTTAACCCGTTCTCGGCACCGAGGTCGTGAGCGAGTTATTCGGTTTCGCGCTCGATAAGTAATTACGTGTATTTCGCGCGAGTGGATTACGGAAACGAGAAAGAGAGAGACAGAGCGATTGGCGCATTGTGTAACGGCGTCGAGAGCCGCGCCCCGATCAAGCAAGCAATTATTCGTAAACGAAAATCCAATTAATAGAGTCGATTATTGCCCTCTCGATGCAGGGCCGCTCTGTTTTGGCAAGCACAAAAGGCGCGATATAACTAATGCGTTATATAATTCATTCATTTTATGTAAATTTAAATATATAGATACACAGATTTGCGGATATCTAAATGTATATGGAACATTAATTATAATGCGCTGTCAGAGCAACTTGTATAATTTTACTAAAACTCTACGTGTTTTTTCCGAACTAATTCGGCTTCACACACACACACACACACACACACACACACACACACACACACACACACACACACACACACACACACACACACACACACGCACGCACACACACACACGCACACACACACGCACACACGCACACACGCACGCACGCACGCACACACACATACCCACACATACACTTCCTTGGCTTCACTTGATCGAAAAGCTTAATTATTACACATATAATTGTATTTCGCGCCTCTTCCTCGTGATCAAATGGTAGTCCCCCCTCTCTGCGTCAATTCGACTACACATTTAAAGCTAAAACAGACAGCGCCTCACGCTCCTGTCGCGACGCGCCGCTTGACTCATTCCTTTTCTTTGTGTCGTACAAACCACATGTGTTTCGAAGAATGGGGAGAAAGAAGAAGAAGGACTTTTCATCGGATTCCAACAGCGAGGACGATTTTAAGTATCGGTTGCGACGCTTAATAAGAAGCGAGATCAGACACTTATCCAAGGAAGATAATGAGAAGAAAAATAGACGTCGATACAGTGAGTTAACCTCAAAAGTTTATCTTTTCTTGGACCGCCTGTTTCCAAAGACAAGGACCACCTTTATGATTAAAGTGATGGTCATGTATACTTTTTAGAGAATATGTAGTTATTACTACTTCTCTGTCTACGAGTTGATATACCTCGAAATAAAGTTATTACTTTATTATTGAGAGTTTTTTCCTCGTTTTTTGCATTTTGCAGAGGTTATTACTTCTATTATGCGCCTGTCGCTTAACCTTGAAAGTATAGTGTTCTCTTAAAAGTTATTACTTTTAACAAGAACAAAAAGTTATCACTTTTCATATAAGATGCCTCTGATTTTTCTACTTATAGAAAGATGTGCTCTTTATCTTTATGAAGGTTATAACCTTCATAAGAATCATAAATAAATGATTCTTCTTGGCTTAGATACTAAAGTTTTTTGATCTTATAGGAGGCTACAGCTCGTCGTCATCGAGCAGCTCGAGTTCTTCTCATTCAAACATGTCACAGGAACGTCGAAGCCGATCTAGATCAAGACATCTCATACGCGACGAAGATTGCGAGCACAACGATGTCCCAGCAGCTCACATGCATAGTCGTCGGCACTGGCGACGGCGCGGGCGCACCTACAGCCCACAAACGCACGAAAGTCGATGCCAGCGCTACGAACGCGGCGAGAGCCGCGGTAACGAACGGTCGAAGGAGAGAGAAGACTCGCGGCAGAGTCGTAGCAGAAGTAAGGAACCTAATGACGACGATGTAAGCCCGCGAGATGTGCGCAACAATGACACTACACCAGTGGTCAATAACGTTCCAACAGCTGCGGCGAATGATATCAATAAAGTTCTACTCGATATCTCAGCAGTCGACCAAAACACGGCGAACTCACCTGCTTCTACAGTAGTTGCCGATGGCTTTTTAAGTGCGGAGATCAAAGAAGCAATTGGTCAGCGTTACCTACAACAGAGACAAATGTCTGATGCAGTATGTGACGAGATCGCTCTTAGATGGGAAGATATCTTGAAGCAAGGCCTTCCCCAGCAGGACAAAGAAAACATTTTGAAGAGATATCCTCCACCAAAAAATTGCATTTTTATTGATCCTTCTAAACTTAACCTGGATGTTAAAAACTCACTGCAGCAGTCTGTTTGTAAGAGAGATGAGAGGATAGTAGAAAAACAACAGAAGATAACTGCTGGTATAGGTGCAGTCGGACTTATTTTTAATGAATTATTAAACCAGAAACCAGTGAATGTAAATTTATTAAAGATAGTTAGTGATGTCGGAAGTATTTTTACAGATTTGCAACATGATGAGACAAATACTCTGAGAAAGCATCTGATCTTATCTAACCTTAATAACACATTTAAGGAAACCTTAAAAGATGCCACTCCTGATGAGCAGCTATTCGGTAAGGATCTCGAGGAACGGATGAGAGCTCGAGAACTAATTGAGCGCACAGCTAAGAAATTGAAACCTCCGCTCAAAACCTCTGCAACGAGGAACAGCTCAAAAAACGCGAAATACCCGCCTCGATCAACCAGAAACAGGGCGATGCCAATGGGCGGGTATCCGACATCAGCATCGCATCCCAAGAAGAAGAGCCGCACGAGCCGTTCATCGAAGGAGAGGTCAACTGCGCAGCGTTCACGGTCTCAGTCCTCAGAGGAGGCGCCATTAGAAACAGTGAGTGTAATTTCGGGCAGACTAAAATTTTTCATTAGAGAATGGACGCGATTGACAACGGACGCTAAGATTTTAGCTTGGATTGGAGGTTATGCAATTCCTTTCCATACTACTGTATCTCAAACAGTTATGCCAAATGAAAGGGTATGGTTACCTCAAGAATTTGGAATAGTCTCTAATATGATTAAAGAACTAATTAAAAAAGGAGCGATTTCTCAATGCGCATGGTCCTGCAATCAATTTGTTTCGGATATTTTTTTAATACCTAAATCTAATGGCGGGTTCAGATTAATATTAAATTTAAAACATTTAAATGAATTTGTTTCCACACAACATTTTAAGATTGATGATTGGCGTACAGCTTCTAAATTAATGAACCCAGGTTTTTATATGTGTACAATCGACCTAAAAGATGCATACTATTTATTACCCATAAGGGAAAGTGATAAAAGATATTTAAGATTTGTATTTGATAGCATATTGTATCAATTTAATTGCCTTCCATTTGGACTTAGCACGGCTCCTTTTGTATATACAAAACTTTTGAAACCGGTAAGCAGTTTTTTGAGAAGTAGAGGTATACACTGTGTTATTTATTTGGATGATTTTTTTATCATAGCAAAAAATTTTCATGCTTGCCAAGAGGCAGTATCCTTTACTTGTAATTTACTATGTAAATTGGGATTTTTAATAAATTACAAAAAGAGTATGCTAATTCCAGACACTAAGTGTAAATATTTAGGTTTTATTTTTAATACAAAAAATATGACAATTGATCTTCCTTTAAGTAAGAAAGATAAAATTAGAGAGTTAACGTATAAATTTTTGTCTAAGAGATTATGTAAGATTCGCGAATTTGCAGAGTTTATTGGTTTCCTTGTTTCCTGTCCTGCTATAAAATATAGTTGGGCACATACAAAGAAATTAGAAAGAGAAAAATTCTTGGCACTATGTAATTGTAAAGGAAACTATGAGAAAAAGATGACTATATCTAGTGAACTGATTAAGGAGTTCCTTTGGTGGCAGAAAAGTACACTTTGCACCTGAAATTCGATTTTGCCTAAGAATTTTTGTATGGAGATTTTCTCAGATGCCTCATTATCGGGATGGGGCGCTGTGGTCGGGAAAGAAAGATCTCATGGATTTTGGAATATTGAAGAACGTAATTTACCTATTCATGTTCTAGAACTAAAAGCAGCGTTTTATGAGTTGAAATGCTTTGCCGATAACTTACGTAATTCGGATATTTTGCTTCGTATTGACAATACAGTAGCTATCTCCTATATAAATAGAATGGGTGGTATTAAATTTGAGAACCTTAATCATGTTGCACACGAGATATGGTCATGGTGTGAGGAGAGAGGCCTCTGGGTTTTCGCTTCTTACATAACCTCAACAGAAAATGTTTATGCGATCGTGGTTATAATCATATCGTGAAATCTTTTGGAGAGCCAGAAATAGATCTTTTTGCTAGTCGGGTTAATGCAAAATGCAGAAAGTTTGTGTCATGGTTTAAAGATCCAAACAGTTTTGCGGTTGATCCATTTACGTTATGTTGGAGTGAATATTTTTTCTATGCATTTCCCCCCTTTGCCATTATTCTGAGAGTTCTTCAAAAGATTAGAAACGATAAAGCCACGGGAATCATAATCGTTCCAAAATGGCCCACTCAGCCATGGTACCCGTTATTTCGCTCTATGCAATTATCGGAACAAATTGTGTTAAAACCAAATATCAATTTACTTATTTCCTCCAATAGGGATCCACATCCACTTTGGCGGAAACTTACATTGATTTCTGCAGTACTGTCCGGAAGGGATACCGATTAAAGGGCGTACCAGAAGAATCTATTAATATTCTAATAGCTTCCTTAAGTCGTTCATCAATAAAGCAATACAACACGGCCCTTCGGAGATGGTAGATTTTCTGGTAGAATTTACAAAGGGAGCTAAATATGGCACCCTCAATAGTTTAAGATCTGCGATTTCCTTGTTATTCGGCACCCATGTACGTGAAGATGAAGAAATTCGGCGATTTTTCAAAGGAGTTTTTAAATTAAGGCCAACGGGTCCTAAATATAATAGAACATGGGACCCAAAGGTTGTTTTAGATTATATTGCCTCTTTAGAATCATATGCAATTATTTCTCTCGAAAATTTAACTTTAAAAACTATCTCTTTACTAACCTTGATAACAGGCTCACGTATGTAAACTTTATCGCTCATTAAAATACAGAATATTGAAAAATCTCGGAATTCCTTTATAATTACTATTCCGCATAGAATAAAGACATCGGCATTAAACAGAAATCAGCCATTACTGACAATACCGCGCTATAATAAGAACAAGAAGATTTGTCCGTGGTTAACTTTAGAGTGTTATTTAAAAAGAACTGATAGTATAAGATCGTCTGATAACTTGTTTATATCTTTTAAGAAGCCATATGGGCCTGTAGGTACACAGACTTTAAGTCGGTGGGTAAAAACGATTCTTAAAAAGAGCGGCGTAAATATTAATCATTTTACTGCTCATAGTACTCGTCACGCATCGACCTCTACTGCAAAAAATAAGGGCTTACATATTGATGTAATTCGATCAGCAGCAGGATGGACTAAAGAATCGCAAACATTCGCCAAATGTTATAATTTACCAATTATTGGTAACCCTAGAGCGTTTACTGATGCCATATTAGATTCGTAATAAGAATCTTCGAAGAGTTATATTAACTGATTTCCTGCGAATTATTCGATTTTCTTTGTAATATGTTTATATAGCGTTCAATACTGATAATTATATCTTTTTGAGTGAACAATTTTCGATGCAGTTTGGTTGCCGTTTAAGCTTTAAACATCTACCATTTGATCACGAGGAAGAGGCGCGAAATACAATTGAACAATTAAACGAACTTACCTAAGTGACGTTCAATTGTAATTGTATGTAGCGCCTCTTCCGAAGTGATCAATCCCTCCCTTAAATTTCCCTTATCTACAATTACTACGAAATTGTTGATGCCCAAATTCCGTATACGGCAACTCTTTAAACGAATGAGTCAAGCGGCGCGTCGCGACAGGAGCGTGAGGCGCTGTCTGTTTTAGCTTTAAATGTGTGGTAGAATTGACGCAGAGAGGGGGGACTACCATTTGATCACTTCGAAAGAGGCGCTACATACAATTACAATTGAACTTCACTTAGGTAAGTTCGTTTAATTGTTCAATAAGTACTTATTGTATTTTGCAAGCGCAAAATGTCAGAAATAGAGCTTATAAATTATTTCAAAATTTACCCAAACATTTTGCTTTAAAAAATAATGAATGAAAAATACACATGACGAAACATAACCAAAGCGCTTTTTTTAAAATTTGACTTCGTATGTATTCAATATTACTCCTAGGGCATTCCCAATTTTTTGTTTTTCTTCGTAGAAGATATACTATATTCTGATGCCTATTTAACGGTTTTTTCTAAACATGCTTACAGAAACATACAACAAATTGCCGAATCATGTCGAGTTACCTTATAATTAGTAAAGCGCTGCTTACATTGAAAATTTCTTTCTTATTGGGGGGGGGGTCCAAAGTTTAGACGACTCATTTGAAAATTGAAGTCAACTATAGACGTGCTCGGTTTCGATATAAGCTACTGCAGATTGTGCAAAATTTCGAAATTCTAAATTACGAAAATCATATTTTCGAATATAACAATTCACCTACTGTCCAAAACATCGAATTTCATTAATAGAATTTTAATAGGGATACAATAAACATATTTCGAAATAAATCAATTAGAAACAAGTTATATTTGCTTTGAAATCGTATTGATGAAATTCGATGTTTTGGACAGTAGGTGAATTGTTAGATTCGAAAATATGATTTTCGTAATTTAGAATTTCGAAATTTTGCACAATCTGCAGTATCTTATATCGAAACCGAGCACGTCTATAGTTGACTTCAATTTTCAAGTGAATAGTCTAAACTTTGAACCCCCTCTTCTTATTGATCAATGCAATCACATAGTTGTAACTTTCGATATTTTCATTAAACTTTCCGGTATCCGGACAGTTGCTCGAAAATTTTTTGCTCGAACACTTTTGCTCGAATACATTTGCTCGAAATGACGTTTGCTCGAACGGACATTTGCTCGAATGGACATTTGCTCGAACGGACATTTGCTCGAACGGACATTTGCTCGAACGGACATTTGCTCGAACGGACATTTGCTCGAACGGACATTTGTTCGAACGGACATTTGCTCGAACGGACATTTGCTCAAAAATCTTTTTCTCGAATGAACATTGGCTCGAATATACACTTGCTCGAAAGATATATGCTCGAATAAAGATTTGAGGTAGAAACATTTGCTCGAAAGAAAATGGTCTCTTCTCTGCCTCGTTATTTCTGGGATGTCCCATAAATCCTGTGAGTATAATTTCCACCTATGGAGGGTCATTATTTCTTTAGTCATAAACTCAGATAAATTTGTTCTTTCGAGCAAATTATCATTCGAGCAAATGTATATTCGAGCCAATGTTCATTCGAGAAAAAGGTTTTCGAGCAAATATCTGTTCGAGCAAATGTCCGTTCGAGCAAATGTCCATTCGACCAAATGTCCGTTCGAGCAAATATCCGTTCGAGCGAATGTCCGTTCGAGCAAATGTCCATTCGAGAAAACATCTTTCGAGCAAATGTCTTTCGAGCAAAAGTTTTCGAGCAACTGTCTTAAACCCAAACTTTCCATATTATCATAAAGTATCTATTTTATTTGCCAAAAGAATTCCCAAAAAGCCAGTAAGCAATAGAGATATTACATGGGTAACACGATATTATCAAAAACTGAGCCATATAAATTCTCAAAACCCGTGCATGCAAATAAAATAAAAAATCCCCACGCCACCGATAAAGAATAAAAAACAAAACGCAAAAAAAAAAAAATATTAAACGCCGCTTACCATGAAAGCGAAGCGACGTTTGAGCCCCGATGAAAAAATAAAATAACGCAGACTCGCGCGCCATCGACAAACAGACTCTGCACACACATCCAAGTGGTTAGGTCGAGCGAGCGAACGCGCGTGTGTTATACTCGATCGCCCGCGCCCCTGCGCAACTGACCGTGCGAGTCGTTAAATCGTCATCCCAGATCGAGTTACATCGGTATATGTATTTCAAAACGGCGCTCCGCCGCAGCGTGCAGCCCAAAACCGAAATTAATTCAGTCGACGAGAAATAATTTCCCTCTCGCTCGCTCGCTCGGCCGTGTGTCGCTTTATCGATCGAGCGCGCAGCTCCGCGCCCCTTTTCGCGATTCCGCTCAATACACACGCGCGCGCAGAGCACGGCCGAAGGTGTGAGTTATGATAATGCGAAGAACATTACGTTAATTGTCCGCCAAACACGCGGCCGCCAGCCAGGGATCGACCCGCTCGCTCGTATACATATACGCATGTACATGCGTGGGTGTGTATGAGAGGGAGAGAACGCACGGGATATAGACGTAGCCGGTCGGTAAAGTTTAATGATCTTTCGCTGCCCCACCGCGCGCGCATATCGAGGGAAAGGAATGGCCATGGGGCGGTGTTTTACAAAGGGATTTGCCCGAGCCCGTCCGCTGTTATTGTAAGTTGTGCGAGCGCGCGCTTCGATTCGCGGATTTTGCTGCCCTGTCAAGCCCCACGGTAACGGTGTACTAGTTCTGTCGCTGGAAATATAACTCTTGCTATTACTACGGTGTACTGGTCGGTAAAGAGAGATCGTTGTATCTCTGAATATTTTTATATTTATCAGTCGTTCGTTTGGAATAGAGAAGACAGAGTGAAAAGATGCGGAATGTCGATTGCATAATAAAGCTGTGTATTCTTCACTGAGATTTCCATATAGCTCATTGCCACAAAGACATAAACAATGTGCTTGAAACAAGAATCATTCATTTATTGTCAAATCGCATGCCACTTTACTTTTGAAAATGAACCATAATCTATAAAGGAGACATGCAATTTAGAAACCTTCAAATTTTATATCGTCGCCTCCGAATAGAAAGACGTTATCTCGAAGTCCGCTCGTAGAAGGCGTTAACTCGAAGTCCGCTCGTGGAAGGCGTTAACTCGGAGTCCGCTCGTAGAAGGCGTTATTTCGGAGTCCGCTCGTAGAAGGCGTTATCTCGGAGTCCGCTCGTAAGAGGCGTTAACTCGGAGTCCGCTCGTAGAAGGCGTTATCTCGGAGTCCGCTCGTAGAAGGCGTTATCTCGCATGCAAATTTTTCCGACTCAAATTTAAGTTGGCAGCACTGCCTATATAGATGCGCGCGTATCATAAATATACCTATAAAATCGATTTTTAAGCGTAATGCATAAAATGAATTTATGATAATAATCTAACACTAAGGATTGCTTGAATTACTTCAACTCCATCTTTTTTATGCAGATAATTTCCGCTATAAAAAACATTTTTTATTAATATTTATCTTCGGCTATTTCCATCAGGACTTTCATGTAAGTATAATACAAAACTTTATTCTAAAACATTTTTTTTTGTTGAATGAATTCCTATTTACTATTATTATAAAAGCGACTGTAAACGAATAATTTAGCCAGAAATGAAAGATTTTTTGAAGTACAACTTTTGGCTTACATCATTATTCTATAGTATTATCAAGGAGCGCGGGAGCGCTCCGAAGGCAAGTTTACTATTACTATTACTATAGAATTATTATTGTTAAATTTTAACAATGCTCCACATTTTGTAATAAAATTTATGGTATTTACACGTATTTCTCTGAGATATAAATTTAAATATAAATTTATAATTTATTGTTAAAATTTAACAATGCTCCATATTTTGTAATAAAATTTGTAGTATTTACACGTATTTCTCTGAGATATAAATTGTTTGAATACTATTACTTATTGAAGTACTGCTGACAACTGGAATGAAAAAAGATATAATAGAAAAATCATTAATCCTAAACACTTTACTAGAATTTCTACAGAAAACTGCGGCATAACGTAAATCCCGTACTCCTTTAAGATATTATAATCCTAAATTGGCAGTAAATATTATTAACAATTTATGTAAAAATATTTAAACTACCATAGAACAAATCCCAAAGCGAAATATACAATAACAAAAAACCATAAATCGTTTATTAAAATGTCCACAGAAAAAGCAAACTGGAATAGTACAAAATTTTAGTATACTTAAATTTCTGTGAAAAAAAACAAAAGGAAAAACGAGCATTAGCACACAACATCTGCGCAGGATCTTTCTTCTTTTACCTAAAAATGAAAGCCTGTGCGATGCCAGACCCGAACGCTTTGAGGATTCTAAGATACAAGCTCTTGAATTATTTAAAAATTGAATGGTATTTTCCATTAAAATTACAGTTTTGGTGGGCAACCCTTTCTCTAATACATATAAACAAGCATACATACATGATTACTTGCTCGATTATGGTATCACATGGTAAAATGTATAAAAATCTCTAATGAAAGTATCCTTAATTATTTTGCATTACCTTATTTGATGACGTAAAAGCCCTTAAATTCCTTATTTGGCGATAAAACCTTGCATTTATACATGTAAATAAGCATTCAGACATTATTATCACTTAAGTAATGGTTTTATACGATAAAATATATTATAATTTTTCACAAAAATACTATTGTTAAATTTACATTACCTTGCTTGAAGTCATACAATGCCTTCAAGGCGACCAAGGCCTCCAAGGCGGCATTGTTTATACTGCAATTTAAATGAGAAATATTGGGAAAGAAGGCATTGTATGACTTCAAACAAGGTAATGTAAATTTAACAATAGTATTTTTGTGAAAAATTATAATCTATTTTACCATATAAAATCTTTACTTAAGTGATAATAATGTTTGAATGCTTATTTACATGTATAAATGCAAGGTTTTATCGCCAAATAAGTGATTTAAGGGCTTTTACGTCATCAAATAAGGTAATGTAAAATAATTAAGGATACTTTCATTAGAGATTTTTATACATTTTATCATGTGATACCATAATCAAACAAGTAATCACGTCTGTATGCTTTTTTATTGCTATTAGAGGAAGGTTCATCCGCCAAAACTGTAATTTTAGTGGAAAATACCATTCAATTTTTAAATAATTCAATGGCTTATCTCAGAATCCTCAAAGCGTTAGGGTCTGGTATCGCACAGGCCTTCATTTTGAGGTAAGAAAAGAAAGATTCTGCGAGTTGATAAGGATCCATGGCCCGGATCTGAGATACACTCCTTGTTAGTGTAGATTTTTATTAGTATAATATCAATGCGTATCTACCGGCTTTACAAAGTCATTTGTCGCAATCGTTATTCAAATCTTATTTTATCAATATACATCAGTAATATGTGTTATATTTAGAAATTTTTAATCGTTTTCTTGGGGATTTAATAATTCTATAGAATAATGATGTAAGCCAAAAGTTGTACTTAAAAAATCCTTCATTTCTAGCTAAATTATTCGTTTACAATCGCTTTTATAATAATAGTAAATAGGAATTCATTCAACAAAAAAAAATGTTTTAGAATAAAGTTTTGTATTATACTTATATGAAAGTCCTGACGAAAATAGCCGAAGATAAATATTAATAAAAAATGTTTTTTATAGCGGAAATTATCTGCATAAAAAAGATGGAGTTCAAGTATAAAAATGCATAAAAAGTAGTTCAAGCAATCCTTAGTGTTAGATTATTATCATAAATTCATTTTATGCATTACGCTTAAAAATCGATTTTATAGGTATATTTATGATACGCGCGCATCTATATAGGCAGCGCTGTCAACTTAAATTTGAGCCGGAAAAATTTGCGTGCGAGATAACGCCTTCTACGAGCGGACTCCGAGATAACGCCTTCTACGAGCGGACTCCGAGTTAACGCCTTTTACGAGCGGACTCCGAGATAACGCCTTCTACGAGCGGACTCCGAGTGAACGCCTTTTACGAGCGGACTCCGAGATAACGCCTTCTACGAGCGGACTTCGAGATAACACCTTTCTATTCGAAGGCGACGATAATATTATATATGTGCGTTTCCGGCAAAACAACTTAAGTACATTTTATGTTTTTAAGAAATTACGTTTTTAAGGTTTGCATTGAAAGAATAGCTTGATGAATGCTAGTTACCATTCGAAATTATGCTCAATTAGTATGATATTGGGTACTTTTTCCACAATTATATCTGAAAACAAAAATAAATTAGTTATCTTTTTATAGAAATACTGCAACAATGGTAAAAATTGATCTACAGGAAATGGCCAAGGAGTTAGAAAATAGCTAGTTACTGGCTAATTAATCGCTATGATGAAACGATTTTTCGACCATTATTAGATTGACGTAACAAGAAAATATTCGTATTTGATTTACTTACTAATTTTATCGTAGCTGAAAGAGCATTAAAGTGCATTGGATGATAAAATATAAATAACATTAACTAAAAAATCATTTGTTGTACTCATCCTACGAATAATTCAGCAAAACTCTTATTTCTCCATCTGACGCCTTGTCATAACAGCAAGCCTTCTACTAGCCATTTTCAGACTAAAGAAACTGATCAGTTTTAATACCTTTAAAATACTCAAGAACAAGTTTGTGCTTATCTTCGAAAAACTCATTTTATTTATCAATCTATTAAATGGCTATATAATAGGGAAAAAAGCATTTCACCGGGAGCTAGAAACTGGTGGGAAGGTAAATTCCCACTTTATAGCAAGTTTCTATTATAAATGGTCAGTTATTAGTTTTAAAATGTTTTGGATTTCGACCAAAGAATGTTTGGACTGTAAAGCTTTTTTTTCTTGCTTTGGTATTGTTATCGATGTTTTCTATTGTATCCAGTATTAGTATCTGTAGTGCTATCGACACTCCGAAACATCTCGGAAATTTCAGTAAATGTATTCCTCATTAGATCGCCAGGATGCTGCTCCAATATATTTAGAGCTAGATGAGACAGATATGTAGATGTGACAGTCTTCTTGAGACTTTAATTCTTCAGTGGAAGTCCAGTAGCAGGTTTCAGTTTTGGGAGCTAGGTAAAAATCTGATGGTTGAATATTGCATTTATCTAGGCAGCTTATGGCACACCTGAAGAACGGGGTTCTTGAATTTCGTTTAAAAATGCATTTTTTGCGGAGTGTAGTAGATTGAGGGCATAATTTGAGGTAAGCTGTTTACGTCTCGAATGAGATCTTGATAGAAGCCAAAGGTATACAAATTATTTCAAATATCAACGAAACTCGAGCTAGTTGAAGTAAATCCAAAAGATGAACAACTACTGCCCGAAACACTGATCCATATAGCTGATGTATGCAAACACGACCTACTTGGCCTACTTAAGTACTGACTCTGCAACATGTTTCATATGCAAGCAAATCGGTCATATTTCTAAAGTCTGTTCCGAAGTAAGCCTTAATCTACAAAATTTCACACAAATACACCTACTGACGTAAACACGCAACCTATAAACACACCAACTACACCGCATACCGAGAATCAAACTATCGAAAATTCCACACTCACAAATACATAGTTAAATCAAATTATAGATAATATATCCAATACAATCACTGCCCCAACGAGTCATACCACCCTAATGGAAAGTACACACAACATCAAGAACCCTGTGGATATAATACTCAAGTATACAAAGAGAAGTTATTACTTGTAATAGTAAGGACTAATATAAATAATTCAATTCAATGGCTCTTTATGTTTATCAAAGCCACTATTGCAAATGAACATGCCGCAACATTTTATCTCGATTTTGGCTCCGAATTCGCCATTATATTAGACTCAAAGGAGCGGATAATTACGAGTAACATTACTATAATCATGACGCGTTTTCCACAGCACTTATCATAATAATGGCTGACATGAAATTCTGTGCGCAGCATTAGACATCAAACGTTAATATATACCAAATCCTAACCCCATATGAAGCAGCGTCAGGAACGGCTGCGGCCATTAAATGATTGACTGGACAAACTATTGAATAACCCTTGCCTATATACTCATTTCAAGCCAGCTCGCTAAAAACACAGTGGCTAATCCTCTTTGGTGAACGAGCGCGTGCGCGTTGTCGAAACGCTGTTGACTTTGTTTAATTCACTCTCCGGCTCAAAGGGTTCAGCGATAGCCTCCCTCCCCCCTCTCCTCTTGCCAATTAAAATTCTCGTGCAGCAGTCAATCATTCGCATTAATTTTGAAGCCGACACGTACAGGCACGCGGCGCGTGACAGTTTGCGTGATTGATATTCCAGGCGATCACGCAAAATGTCCAACGCTTGCGAGCGCGCGACAAAAACCAATTCCCAGGACCACATACATGTTATTTCGAGCCTTTGAGGGTTTTTGCCATTTATTTTGCCTACACTATTTGTATCGAGCGTACTGCAGCATGCAGCCTGTGTCGACGCCTGCAATCTCTCGTTTCTTGGTATATCGTATACGCTCAGGTGATGGAGAGTGGGAGGGTGCACACGGCAAAACCAGGGGACAAATCTCATTAAATCGGTATTAATACTATTCGTACTTGGTAATTGAATTCAGGAGAGCGAGCGGGTTGCGCGAAAAAGGAAATTGTTTCCATTGATTTGCTGTCGGATCAAAAGCGCGCTCGCGCTGGCTCGAGCAATAGAGCGAACATAACGTTTACGCGTCGCGCGCGCGCGATTGAAGATATTGATAGGCTATGAGAGCGGGTGTTCGGGCAATAAATTGCCCTGATTGATTGTACAATACTGTTTTTGAAAACCAATCGGCCCTGTTAATGCTCGGCGCGCTGGAAACTAAAGTGACTTCTTTTTTTTTTTTTTTCATTTGAAAAACAAAAATAAAAGCCTATTGCAAATCCTTCAAAGTTTAACAGGTGGGCCACTGATATTTTCTTTGTTTCCTATACTGACAGACGATTAATTTGGTGTGAAAATTAATACTGAGGTAAAGTAACACAATATCGGGACATATTTTGAGCGCCGTCATAAACAAACGATGTTTTCAAATCGAGTACGCGACGTATTGTTACTATCGATTTATAATCCATCTTACTAATTAATTGATATTGTTATCATATGCAGAAGCGATAGTAGTATTTTATTGATGTTCAGGTAATAGTCCAAATTTTCAATCGCTAGAGGTATCGAGTAACTTCAACTTAACCAGAAAACAAAAAGCTGTGTTCGAAGCAATGCTGTACATGTCGTATGATGAACGGAAGTTCGAGATAATATTTTTAAAATATCATTTGACGTCAACACAAATATTGTTGAATTGGCTAAATATTTATTCATTTATCGCAAGTAAATTAATTTTAGGAGAAACTTGTGAGAAAGAAGAACAGGATTATTGTTCAATTCATCATTGTTACTGTGATAGCTAAAGTGGTCAAAGTAATAAGCATTTATAAAGAGTAGATTATTTGATGACTACGGGTCAATTCGTTAAAAAACAAAGCCAAATATGCCGAATTCACCAACGCAGTCACCGAATCTCTCTCACTAGGAGAGTCTACTACCTGCGGGTCAGGGATTTTGCTTAAATTGTAGGACATGTGCTCGGAAATGAAAATATGAAGAAAGTTATGGATTCATAACTTGAGTTTTTATAAGAGCGTTAAAAATAATAATTAATTAATTATTAATGCTAATAATAATAATAATAATAATAATTAATAATTAATTATTTATAATTTAGTTCACACAATTATTTATAATTTAGTGAAAGGTGTCAAAGGACCAACTATTGCAGCTACGATACCATTCTTCGATATCGCAAATTCTTTTGTACCAGATTACTTACATGCCGTATTAGCTGGAGTTACTATGATGCTGATGAATCTATCGTTTGACACTCAGAATCATGGAAAGCCATACTACTTGGACAAGTCATATCGAACAATTATTGATGACCGCATTTTCAAAATTTCTCGGCCAGATTTCATTGCCAGAATTTCAAGAATTTTAAAATACCGAAATTACTACAAAGCTTCAGAATGTAGAGATTTTCTTTCATTTTATTTTTCAGCTATTTTGAAAGATGTTCTACCAAAAAAGTATTATGAAAACTTTTTACTATTGTCTTACGGCATAAAAATTCTATATTAAAATAAAAAATTAGCAGTAACGAAATAAATTTTGGCAGAATCTCTTTTAGAATTATTCGTTTCAGAAGTGGGAAATCTGTACGGTCTGCATAAATGTTACTTTAACGTTCATCAGTTAACTCACTTGGCCGATGCAGTAAGAAAGTAGGGACCTTTATCGGTGTGATTAACTTATACATTTGAAGATATGAATGATCCAAATAAAGTAGAAATGGAATTATGTAAGACGATTAAAATGTTGAGTGCATTTTACGTTTTACGAAATAAAATGTGTGTAAATTTTGATAGTTCTAATCAAACTGATCAATCAGTCTTAGGCTTACCAAAAAAAATATCTTTAAATGAAAATTACCTTGAGGAACTGCGTAACTCAACTATCTTTAATCAACTTGTAATAGAAGACGGTTAGATATTTGTGCACGTTAGAGCGAGATTAAACGGTAACATTCTTACATCAAAAATGTATAAGAATACTAAAAGAAATAATTCTATTATTTCCTGGAATAACCATTCTAAATTTGGTATAATACATTTTTTCTTGTATATAAATAATAATATTTACGTGTATGTTCAAGAATTTGTTAAAGATTCAATTGAATCCAGAATTATTCATCCACGTATTCGAGTCGATATCTCGAATATTATAATGCCAGTAAGTGTGACATATTGTTTTTTAATTGTATCATTGAGTTATGTTGACGAAAAATAGTTATATACTCATAATCATCTGGGAATACCACCAAATGTATATGAAAAAAAATTGTGAATAATATAAAATTATTACATATAAATAATATACAGATATTTTTAATTATTATATACAGATCATATACAAATTATGCATGTTCAAACATGCATACAAACTGTATATACTCTGTATACAGCTGACTGTACACAGAGTATATGTATACAGTTTGTACATAATTTTTTACTTTTAGATATCTCGAGTCTTGTTTTAAAAAAATATTGAAAAACAGACTCTTCTTGAAACAATAATCAAATAATTAGAAAAAAAATCGTAATGTACAAACTTTAAAAATAGAAAATAAAACTAGAAAAATGGTGCTTCCATTCACTTTCTTCAGAATTAAAACATATTAATTTTTGCGAAAGCTATGGTAGTTTGAAGTTGAGCAAAGAAAATGTTCTAAACTCACAAAGATCTGTTTCTTGATTTCGTAAAAATTAATTATTTTTAAAGTTGTACATACGATTTTTAGATTGTTTGATTGTTGTTTGAAGAAGAGTCTATTTTTCAACATTTTTTAAAAACAAGACTCAAATATCTCTAACTTTAGTTTTTTTAGAGTATTACGGCCTTCTATTGTAGCTTTCTTCATAACTTCACTTCCGAAAACATGACCTAAAATTTGAGCAAAATCTCTGACCTGCAGGTAGTACACCTAGTCAATCGATTGAAAAAGTACACCCGATATATTTCTATCTCGAATCAAACACTAAACATTAAATATCTACTTGCGCCTCTCTTCCATCCTCCACATCGCTCATCCATTATGCATTCAACGGTCGTAGCAGGCGGGCGTGCTAGGCAGAGGGCAACAATAGCCGCGTCTGCCGGCGCATCACACACACATACAGACACTGATGCACGCGCATATACACACACACGGGTCACGCGCACACATAACTCTCGGATCATCGGGTCCGGCGCGCCGAATCATCTCTCTGCGGGCGTCGCTGCGTGAATTCCGATTTGATGAAGCGAATAATTCGTTCGCACGCGCGCGCGTGAACCCGCGGCTGCAGGAATTCGATATAGGACGCGCCGCACGAGAAAATCGAGCGTTTAACGCGTACGGAAACCCGAGCTCTTTGCTATCTGCCGCACTGTGAAATACCGGGAGCGCGTGCGCGTATGTATATATATACGAGCTCGATTCTTTTGTTCATTATAATCGGAAGGTCGGATTTATATCGCGTATATATGGCTTTTTCGGTGGTATATATACAAGTGTGTGTGCATGCGTGCGCTATAGCTGACGCTCGGCTGCGCACTCGTATTGTTTCTTCCCCCGGTTGTTCTCGGCTCTCATTTTCCGCTCCCAATCACCGTTCCGTTTATTTTTATTTATTTTTCAGCGGATATATATATATATATATATATATATATATATATATATATATATATATATATATATATATATATATATATATATATATATATATACACGTAGATGGATGGGCCAAAAAAAGGGTTTGCCCCGTATCGAAGCCGCGTTGGTTCTAACGATGCGCGGCCACACACCCGTCGGGTATTGAATGATAGCGTGATTTTTCATACGGTGAATTTGAACGCGAGAGAGCGTCATGCGATATTTAAATTTTTCGATTCGGATATTTTATTTCAATCAGTTTTACATGCATTTCGATCGGCGGTTTGGCTTCATGCATTTTTATTGCACTCTCGTTTGGCGTCGCGAGTCCCACGTTGATTATTCTAAAATTACTTTATTCGGGTGAAAAGCGATATAGCGCGTAACGCAATACGTTAATGCAATATTTGAGGATTTTGCGAGAAATAAAGTATAAATTGGGTGGGGGCTGCGTCGACTTGTACAACAAAATTGATGAAATCCATTATTCAAGCAATATCCAATGTCATTAAAAAAAGTTTCGATTGTGTCGTGCTATTGGAAAAAAATAATCAAAAATTTGAAACCTTTTTGGCGTTTCGTTCACTTTGCCATTGATTTTTGATACACGCTTTCTTCACAATATTATCTTTATGCTCGGAATTCAATAAGCCAATCAGTGCTATAGGTGATCCTCAACCCTTTTTTACATTCGATAATAACCTTGTTAGTAACGAGCCAAGCGCGAAAATCATCGCACCCCTCGCTACCACCGCGTCTATATGTGCCTCAAGCCACACGATATGCGATATATAACGCATGAATTTTTCAAGCTCGGCCATACACAGCGTGGCAGCCGCGCCCGATTGATACGCAGGTGCCTCGTGACGAGCGTGCGATAAAACATTTCAATGAGGCGCAGATTTTACGATTCCGCGGCTGTATATATAAACCTAGCCGCGCGCGCGCTTTTATTGCCAGACGGTTACTCGCTCCTATATATATATATATATATATATAGCTGTTTCGCGCGGGGGGGAGGCGCGTTAAGGACTGCAGAACGTGACGGTGCGCGAGACATTTCGCGCGCTCACGCAGTTTTCGCTGTCTCGGCTATAGTACGGGTTTATATAGAAGCGCTCGCGTCGCGAAATATGTTCGAGTAAGGGATATATGAGGTGCAGAGAAAAAGAGAGAAAGAGAAGGGGGAACTTTGTCAGGTCGTGCCTTCGTTTACTGGCTTTTTCTTTTCATTAAATGTAGGCGTTTGATTTTGTTCAAATACTTTGATTGGAAAATTATGAAAAAGTATGATTGATGTGGTTGGAACAAAATGGGTTTAAAAGAGAACTTTTTCAAATGGCAGAAACTTGAAAAACTAACCCCTTTTTCTCAATCGATTCGATTAACAAAATAATTAATTTCTCTTTTCAATTTTCTCCGTGTAATATTCAATTAAAACGTTCACGATGGCCCTTTTTCATGTTTCAGAACTGCGAGGTTAGAGCTACCGAGCAGTAATTTTAATTGTCTATACGGATCATCAAAGCCGAAACTGCAATTCGTAATAGGTGAATAATTTTAAATAATTTTCTTTATTGAAATCTAAAAAAAATTTAGATAAAAAAAGCTAAAACTTATTAACATTATGTTACAAGTTCTTTTGGAAATTCACTACTGTTGATTAAATTATACACGATTGCATTAAAAAGCATGCTTTTTCATCTTCAGAAATATTATTCTCTTCCATACAAAAAAGAATTTATTTGTATATGCATGAAAATAGAACAAATGTTGAAATGAAAATTGGATCGTTCGTGGGGGTACTGACTTTGACAGTTTAATTAAATTTTCCATATTTGACAAAAAGGTGGATGCTACATATTTATGCACTTCACACGCGCTCTTCAATACAAGTTATATATTATATACTCTTTACCTACCACTCATCAAAGGTATGAATTTACGATAATCGAGTATCAGCCAACCAAATCCTTTCCAGTGCAACCCACACTACATCATCCTACCCCACCGATTCTTTTGTTCGACAAATAAGCGTATATATGAGCCCTCGTCGCGCAGCATCAGAATTATTTATAGCGCGCCCCCGACACATTCGCGCCACACCTTTCCAACTTGTTAAAACTCAGTCGCGAAAGAAGCGTTCGCGCGCGCACTGCCGCCGAGTAATCCATCCGCTAATCTCGGAGTAATTAAAACTTATAATTCGCGCCTGTCTCTCTCCCGCGTCGCTCGCACCTACGCCCCGTCTGCCTCCTCGTCGTCTTCTGCGCGACTTCTGCGTCATCTTTTTCCGCCGTCGTCTTTCGCTTTCTCCGCGAAGTTCGAGCCATCGGCGACTCTTGCATATTTCACACTTTGCACGTGCGCTGATCGAGAAACTTGCAGATCGCGCCCCCCGGTTACGGCTGCGGAACTTTTTCGTGCCTCGATGTATATATATATATATATATATATATATATATATATATATATATATATATATATATATATATATATATATATATATATATATATATATATATATATATATATATATATATATATATATATATATATATATATATATATATATATATATATATATATGATAGGGTGGTAGTTGATATTGGGAAGGGAACTGTATTAGTGCCGAATAATGAAACAGAGTGTCGATTTATCACTTTTGATCTGTGTATTTATTATCTCGTAAAGCTGTCCCGAACTGTAAAAATCTAAAAAATCACTATATTTTACAGAAAATTAGAATAATATCTAGCAAAATTTCTTATAAAAAGCATGACGATATTTTGGAGTTTTGCCATTGCAATATCGTCTTACCAGACAGTATGGTTATACTTTTGCAAAACTTCTTGTAATCTTTACTAAACTGTTTTCTATAAGTATACAGCGTATGTTAGCTCTCCTCGGTGAACCACAGTTCGCATCCCCCAACCGCTCAAGGATCAAGCGTCGCGCGCTTATAGTTCCACTTTAGTTTGCAGACATACACACACACGCACGCGCACAGACGTTTCCCGGGAAAACTCGTCGACGCAGCCCGCCCCGCGTAATTGGGAAGGGGAACACGCGAAACTTGAGCACGCGGCGCGTTTTAAGTGGCGATGCGCAGACGCCCAACAATACCGCTTAATCCGTAGACAAGTCATTATTAGCGCCGAGAGAGAGAGAGATAGACCGACGCCTGCTCACCTCAAGAGACGAGCGTTTCGTGAAGATATGCGCCGCACAGCGGAACTGTGTCTGCGCTGAGTGAGAGCCGTTTTCAGCAAGATTATCGGCTTTGTACTGCCGCTTTGGAGTGAAAAATTAACTGCGGTCCGGAAAAATTGACAATCATCGGATATGTCTCGTACATAGGATTACGAGTTGGCGCTTTACTTTGTGTGTTTTATAGGTAATGTGAATCGGAAATATCTGAAAAAGTGTCTAGATGCCTTGGTAGACATATATAAGTATTTTCAGAAAATTCTTTATGGAAGTTCGAGTTAACTTTTTCATTTTGGGCCACAAGTGACAGAGCCTTTCATGATTTTTTATTATTACTTCGACTTACGCATCAATTGTAAGAACAACCTCATTTCCTTATTCCTTATAAGATAACTAAAGGCTTTCAGTTATTAGAGCGACTGGCGCGCGCGATTTCCCTCCATAAACCACTTGCGAAATCCCGCGTCGCAAAGTCTTATCTGGCATAGATGAACTCGTAAAAATATTCCATAAAAGACGTCGTTCCGTCTCTAATCTCACTGCGGAAAATTCAATAAGAGCGAACTCCATTTCTCACACTTCCCAGAAAGACCAATATATACATACGACATTCGATTTTCTGCAGGTAAAGAAAGCACGTTTGGGAATTTTTTTTTCTTTTGAAACCGCGTCCGAATAACTATACGGCTCCGGCGATAGATCGAAAGAAGCTCTTGTTTCTCAGTAAAGAGATGAGGCGACGAAGTTCGAAACCTGCTGTATTTCATTGTAGCACCCTTCATCTATCCTCCTGTAGACCCGGACGCCTTCGCTTCCTCCTCTGGTATGCCTTTCACTATTGTCTTCGTTTTTTCTTGGCGTGTGGGTGGCAGTGTTGGGGAAGAATAGTGACGGCCAGAGAGAAGGAAAGAGAAAATGGACGGTAATGAAAGTTGTATAGCTTTAACGGGGAATTCGAGATTTCGATCTTTTATCATTCATCATTGTAATGACACTTCTTGACGGGTTCGTCCAGAGTCCAAGAAACGAAAGTTGTTGAGGCATCGGGAAATGTCGTCTGATTTCCAAAAATGAATACACTGTATATGTTAAGTTTGATTTCGTAATTATTTTTCCAAGAATATAAGCGTTTGTGTTTTAAATTAGGAATTTAATAGTAACAATTTAATAGTAACAAAAAGAAACGTAGAAATTATTTAAAACTAACAAATTTAATATTTAAAAATACTTCATTTTTCTGCATTATTGTGCTAACTGCTAAAAAAGGTAATAATATTTCTTAGTGTATATACAAAAACAAGATCTATCCAATTTTTTATGTGCCCGCAACATTGCAAAAACTATAACTAAAAAATTAAGAATGAAACATATCTTCCCATTGAATGAGGCAACGTGGATTCCGAGAAAAAGAAACGACGACACAAAAAGAATGTAAAATAAAATAGAAGATAATAGAGAAAAATGGAGTCAATAAAAGCCAGGAGAGAGAGAGAGAGAGAGAGAGAGAGAGAGAGAGAGAGAGAGAGAAATAAGAGAACGAACCACTGTCGGTACAGGGGTGGAGAAAAATTAAGAATGATAAAAAGACCGTTCTACAAAAGGAAGCGTAAGAAGAGAGAAAACTCCCCCGAAATAAAGGGGAATGCGGATATGCCATTCTGGTGGCGAGCGCGTGCGCTGCCCTGACTTTTAGGGACGGCCATGTGTGCCTCGTATACGAAAAACAGCTCAACTCGGGGACATTGCAAGGGAGAGAGCGAGAAGAAAATGCGAGTCTCGCTACGTCCTTGGGAATGGCACGTGCGAATTTGTAGAAAATCCTCGGATGCAAAGAGATTGAGTCCTTAATTTATGGGGCCGCATTTACTTTTCTTGCGCAGCATCCCCCCTCTGTCTCTCTCACCCTTGCCTTGGGCGCGATTTCTTATTAAATTCGATATTTCATCGCGTGATTCGAAGCGAGCTGGGGGCATATGTTTCGGTGTCGTCGGCCTAATCCACTTCAACGGGCGCAATTGATACTTACGAAAGATAGTGGGATGAAGGTACCCGAGACCATAGTTAACGAATTTATTAACGGGATAAATTAAGTTATTTCCTACGTATATTTGTTACGCGTAAGATGTAATTTACGATTCTTGTAGACTAAATTACGAGGTCAATATCGTGAGATAAATTAATTCTGCTTCCCTGGTAGAAAATAAACCAACTCGGATGGCTTATCTACTAACTGTTGGCCAATAATTTAGGCCAATGAGTAAGAAAAATATTGACCAACGGTTAACCAACGGTTGGTGGACTATCAATCAATAATAAAACATTGAGTAACTCATAAAACAATAATAGAAATTAATAAGAAATATAGATATGTAAAAAGATTTTGATACATAAACAATAATAAAAATTATTGTAATGCATTAAAAAAATATTTGAATGAAGTTGGGAGTAAATTTATTTGAAGGTTAAGTAGACAGCGTAGCACGTGGGCTATGCTCCGAAATTACTGTCCGCATCCCGCTTTCCGCGAGACAAGCACACATGCACATAAATACACACATATTACATACACACGAGTTCGATCGCAGGTTCATGTGTTATGTATAGGTAAAAGTATTTAACTGCGCAGACTCATACGAGTCACGTGCCGAGATTGCCGGGATCGCGTGGTTTTGCTTCACTGTAAAGGTCAGATGGTAACGGAGCACCGTGTAGAAAACGGAGCAATACGAGTACGAAGAATTTATGTAGGATACTTTCAAATTTTAAATGTAGAATACCTTTTATGTAGGATTCTTTCAAATTTTAAATATAGGATACTTTTAAATTTTAAAAAATGTAAGTATCCACCTGTACATGTCCTGACTTACGTCAAAAAGTCACGCACACTACACATTAACACGCCCTAACCTCAATTTGAACAAACAAAACTATACCCGTTACCGATTTAACCATATTTATCTGAAGAAAAATACTATTAATATGTGGGTTTTGATTATTCTATGAATAATACAAATTTTGAGAGTTTTATTTAAATAATAAGTTGTGTAAATGATTTTTATTTAAGATTTTTAATATTAAGCATTCATTGACCAAGCGCAAGGGTGATTCCGTGACGAAATAAGCGGTATTTATCGCTAACTGTTGGTTAAACGGTTGGCCAAATCCTTGCGATTTGGCGAACGGATGGCGTACGGTTGGTTACAATTTCTACCAGGGTTATTTAGCGTTATTAGAAGAAAAACAATTTTGCGTTTGGATATCATTTTAGCCCTGGTGGAAATCCAAAACATTTTATAACTAATAACTGACCATTTATATTAGAAACTTGCTATAAAATGGGAATTTCTTTTGTCCAGTTTCTAGCTCCCGATGAAACGCTTTTTCTCCTATTATTTGACCATTTAATAGATTGAAAAATAGAATGAGTTTTTCAAAGACAAGCACAAGCTTGTTCTTGAGTATTTTAAAGATATTAAAACTGATTAGTTTCTTTAGTCTGAAAATGGCTAGCAGAAGGCTTGCTGTTATGACAAGGAGTGAGAGAGACAGAATCAGATGGAGAAATAAAAGTTTTGCTGAATTATTCATAGAATGAGTACAACAAATGATTTATTAGTTTATGTTATTTATTTATATTTTGATAAGCCATCCAATGCACTTTAATGCTCTTTCATCAAAGATAAAATTAATAAGTAAATCAAATATGAATATTTTGTTGTTACATCAATCTAAGAAATAGGCAAATAATGGTCGAAAAATCGTTTCATCATAGCGATTAATTAGTCAGTTTTACTAGCTATTTTCTAACTTCTTGTCGATTTCATATAGATGAATTTCTACCAGGGAGCATATAGGGATTTAAAGCTGAGACATAGGATGAAAATTAATGGGCTATCGTCCTTGGTAAAAATTATAAAATAATACAAATTTTCTCTATTTCTGCTATCAAACGTAACTAATAATGTTGAGGTTCTTTGTAAGAAAGTTCTCATTAATCGGCCGTCCTTATTAAGAAATATTTTGTATTTTTTGGGCACATTTGAGAAATAATTTAGAAAAAAAGTATCTAACTATTGGATCTTTTCTATACCGTCATGTCTGGGGTACGGTTATCCTTGTAATATGAAGACAACTCGACGAATTACGGGCAGGCTCCACTAGGTCAGTCGAAACACGCCGTTCTGTTTTATAATTATTATTTATTTCCAAGTCCACATTCGTAGCTCTACTGGACAAAATTAAAAGCACATCCAATGTTATGTTATATAGCATTGCAGATAGCTATATTGCAGAAACGGCCATGACTACTACGAAATACATATGAAGTAAAGATGACTTCGAAAGAGATTAAAATAACTTTTGAGGCATATTTTCGCACCTTAAATCAATATTATTTCCAGTGAATCACGCGAGAAAATGTAAAGTGATCGAATTAAGATCGCCTTACCGTTAAGGAATAATTTCAACCTCCCATACCTCCCGCCACTTTCTCAAATCTACCAACAGCACTTTATACACGCATAGAGAATCTCGCTTAGCGCGTTTTATTTACGATTATCTCTCTTGCCCTCTCTCTCTCTCTCTCTCTCTCTCTCTCTCTCTCTCTCTCTCTCTCTCTCTCTCTCTCTCTCTCTCTCTCAGCTAACCGGGTTAACCTTTCCGCGGTTGCTTTCCATATACAGCGCTACGGCGCATGCAAAACCGATGTGAGCGCCGCTCTGCTCCTCCTTTTTCCCTTTCGGCTATGGTGCGCCGCGCCTCCCTCTGTACATCCGTACACGGCGGCGGCTTTATCCTCTCGCCTGTTATTCCGGAGCGATGTACGAAGAGGGAAAAACGGGGCGCGCAAGCTCTCCGCTGCTTTTAGCCTTTGAGCTCGCGTGCACAGCCGCACATACATGCAAACATTATGCTGGACGAACTATATATGTATATGATATATAAAAGCTCCCACTCGTTCCCCGAAAAGAGGCCGTACGTATTGTAAAGCGTCGTATCGCAAGCTCTTTCTCTGTCCCACTCGCTCGTGTGAGAGGGAGTAAGAGAAATAAGAAGGGAATGGGAGGAGAGTATCGAGCCGAACGGCTGATGCAATTTCGCCATACCGGAAGCGTCTCGCGAATTCCCTTCGCCGGGCTTCCGGTGATCTTTCGTCTCTCTGTGCCTATATCTCTCTACCGTTCCTCTGTCCCTCTTTCGTCCCCCCTCTGTCTTCTCGGCTGGCGTCTGTGCTTGCTGATAGATTGGCTTTCTTCGATGTACTACGAGCGCTTGATTATTTTGGCCTCGGTTTCCGGTAGATTTATACGGACGTGGCGAGTATATTCGCGAATATCGTATACTGCATCGTCTTAGATAAATTAAATTTGTAATAGGAAGGGTTATTGCGATATCGTACAACCCCCGTGTAGTTCGAATATTTTGAAAATCATTTTACTTCTTCGTAACAGTACTTTGTGGCTGTGACATAAAATATACAAACCCTAGCTTTATTTAGCGATTTTACTTAACTTTATGTCTTAGAAAAATGTCTACTGCCTTTCGTGGATTAGAAGTTAAAAGAAATATAAAGATTCATAAAATATGGTATGAATTTGTTCGTTGTTTCCGCCGTATTTATTCAGTACTACATTTGTTAAAAGTAGTTTTATTTTATTTTAATACGATATTATCGAGATGATTGAATAAATGTAGCTATAAATTAGTTGCCTTAGTTCAGCGTGTTCCAAAATGTATTTATGTTAATTGCTTACAAGACAAGACGTGTTCCGCAGGACGTCGACTGACTCAAATATTATACATTGAGAATGAATAGACATCCCGAACACTTTATAAACATACAGAAATATCTTCCCCGGAAGCAGATCGAAATCGTGAAAAAGGATAAAATAGCGCATTTCCGATCGTCCCGTCGCCCCCCATTACCGATGTTTCGTTTATAGGAAGTCAATATTCGCACCGCCCCAGTATTGGCGCGCTCGCGTTATTCGATTTGTCGAACGCGATTTTGCGACGACGACGGCAGAAGACGACGACGACGGCGAGGAGCCGGAAACTAGATACGTTTCTTTTTAGTCGCACGTTTTTAGGCTTCGGGCTTCAGATTTTTTTCTCTTCATCGGGCGACATCTCCGTGAGCGCGCGTTTTTTTCCCTTTCGATGCGCGAGGGGGAAATAAAATGAGAAAACTGTCCGACCGGAGTGCGAGAGAATTTTATGGAATCAGTGATTTCGTTTTGTATCCGCGGGACGACTTATTGCGTTTCGATAAGACGCAAACGACGCGATATCCGCCCGCCTATAGCTGCTGGTAGCACTTGTATCTTATATTTTTTGCTTCCTACGGGAGGAAGTTTTGTGACGAATAACGAAAATTTTTCATGAAAAACATGATAGAAATGTTTTATACGATGTTTGGAACTGATGTTTTTTGTTATTTTTAGATTTTCTAGTGTCCATGTAGTTTTGGTGTGTTAGTTTTTTAAAATACCACTTCGACTTTACTTTTATTACAAAACAACATAAAAAAACGTAATCGCAAGCGCGACTAAAATTAATTAAACCGAAACGTTCGCCATTTGCATAACAACAGGCACATATCCCTCAGCTGATCCCACCGTGAAATTTCCGCTATCTAAAAATCGCCCACCCCTCTCTCTCTCTATCTCTCTCTCTCTCTCACTCGCTCCCACCGAGCGATCAATCAAAATTCGCACGAAAGCGCGCGGCGACCGCACAGCACATCGATGCGATGCCCTCGCGCTACAGCCGCGGTATAATCGCCGCGAGGGCTTAGACAATTAGAATAATGGCAAAGTTCGAAGTTAATTTGCAGATGGAGTGGCCCTCCTCCTCCGCCACCACCACGCGCGCATCGAGCGAATTTCGGGATTAATGTTTAACGAGGTTATTACGTAATCCGGGGCGGGGGTGGTTGGGCCCTGTTGTTTCGTTGCGGAATAACCAGCGCGTGCGTCTAGCTGACGTTAACGGCGCGCGCGCGCTGCCGGAACGAATTTAATCGGTAGCGGAGATACTGTTATGGTTTTGACCTCGTGGCCCTCGCGAGCGACGAGCAGAGAGAGAGAGAGGCAGAGATGATGATTCGCTGATGGCTGATGAATTGCCGATTATAACGCCGACAGAGCAGCGGTCGCTGCGTCTGTCGTCATCTCGCGCCGCAATATTACACGCGCGAGAGCTTTGTTCGTCCTGAAAACGAACTGACGCGGTGGCTCGGGGAGAATGTGGAAAATATGGTGTAGTTATAGTGATAGTTTGTGAAATGATGCGGCGAGAGGGTGATGAGTGAAAAATAGTACACCCGTTGAGGGGTAGAAAGTAAATTATATGAAATAACAAACAACTAAGAAGTTAATTGTAGATTTTCAAAGTGTAGAAAGCAAATTGAATGTGGTTGTCCAAAGTTGACAAAGTTGACGAAAAAACTATTTTATTTTTTTATATTGGTACGATATATTGGTAGTTCGACTTCGTTAGTTAATCTGTTTTGCAATCAAGCGAAAAAAAAAATTGGTAAAACGATTTAACTGTTACAAGTGTGTTAGGAGAAACTATACGGTTAAGTGAGATCGAGGAAAAAAGCGAGAAAAAGAATCCAGGGGAAATCTAGGGGAAGCAAGTCAATTACATTTTACGCCCGACACAAGCTTCCCGGGGCATTAGAAGACGAACTAGAGAGAGAGAGAGAGAGAGAGAGAGAGAGAGAGAGAGAAAGAGGGAGTGAGATACACTGGGATAGGCTCTTCCTCTCACTCCCTTCCTCGGTGTGACGGAGAGTTAGCGACTAAATTATAAATTACTTGCGTGTAATTCCAACGGAGTGAGTAGACTCTGTAGACCGACTCTTTCTATATATGTGTATGTACGTGTGTGTGTGCATGCGTGTATGTGGTAGAGAAGGGAATAGAGGGAGGAGACGACGGAACGGAAACGAGAAAAGCGACGTGGCTCGTCTACGATGAAGTGAAGTAAAGTCACTATTCGGAAGAGAGCAAAAGGAAGAACAACAGGAAGGGAGAAAGAGAAAGGTGGATCGTACAGTCGGCAGGGAAGAGTCAACCCGTTCTACACCGTTCTGAGCTTCATTTCCGAGCCCCCCCCCCCTCCCCCCGCCCTTCTTCCGCCTCTTCTACTACCGCGGATTTCCTCCTGATTGATGTGTAATGATGAAACCCGTGCAGTAGGCCTTTGCTGCAGCTTACAGAGCAACGAAAATACGTTGGAAATAATGACCAAATTCGATTAAAGCACTTATGGTTATTAAAATTTGAGAAATTTTAATAAATATACCTAACCAATTTTCATACAGATCGATATAGCTTAACCGGCCCCTTACTTATATGCATCCTAGTTGAAAATAGGAAAAATTAATTCTTTTTTAAGAATAATTGTTTATCCCGAATTTAAATGTAGTTAATAATAGTATCACTAATGTTTCAAAATTCTTGTAAGTGATCCATATTTCATCGTAATTTTTTTTTTTTTTTTTCATTAGAAAAGAACCAACCTTCATTGCGGAACCCTATAGTAAAACTCACTCTTCGCACTACCGATAACATACCCGTAAAATCACTTAACCATCTCTCACGCTCCTATACGACACCAGAACACCGGCCGAGAAGACGAGCAGTCGGCTGCATTTACCGGTAATTAGACGACGGGAATCTCTTCCCCCGCCCCCGCGCTTGAATGGGACATTGTCACCGCAGCGCCGCCGCCGCCCTCGCTGCGTATAAAACTTAATGTAGCGCGGCGCGTCGCCCGGGATATGGCCTCGTACCTTCTGCTTTTCTTTCGGGCGCGGCCGTGTAACGCACCGTTTGACGGAGCTGCTGCTGCGCACGTCGTCGTATCGCCGCTTTTCCGTGCGCGGTGGAAAAAATTTTCGCTCGGGTGTAAAAACAAATTGTGGAGAAACGGGGGGTACAGGATGGCCCCGAAGACGTTCTCGATGTACTGAATCGGTATTTTTATCGAGATTCTCCTTCCGATCTCGAAAACTTGCTTGCACAAATGTTGGGGGTATCAAAACATTTGTATAAATATGAATATTTTTCTTCTTTCTTAACTTTTAGACTGGGTTTAGCCGGGGTTTGAGCTGTCAAAGCGTCCTTTAAAAATGTCCAAACTTGTGTCTTGATTCATCGTATTAACTATATACAAAATTCATATCATAGGTTGAGCCGATATATCGGTTAGCCGGTATATCAGTCCAAAAATTTTCCACTACCTCTCATCACTCCCAACCTTCTAACTATCGTCTGAAAAATCTCTAGAAGTTAACCGAACAGGTATCAATCGCGACTGAAATTCGAGCGACGCCTCACTCGGAACAAATCGGCGGACATTTATTTTCAGCCGTTCGCGACGTTTAATACCGATGAAAAGTCGATGGACCCTCTCAACCCCTCCGGGAGTAACGTGGGCATGATCGTGGGAAGGCTCAGAGCTGGTGTCGGGAGAAGGCTAATAAGAACGTCAAATTTCACGGGGGACAGCGAAGGAGCGAATTCTAATTAGTTATCAGTAGCCAATATCCAAGAGCGATCGCCCGATAAGGAGAGGAGCTGGCGAGAGGGAAGAAGACGGAGGAGAATGAGTGATGAAAAATAATAGAGTAATAAAGGGGGCTCGATATCGCGACAACGAATTGCGCTAGCTGGTATAATCTTGATTTTTTTTAATAAGAACGACGTCCGTCGTAAATGGGTTTCCGAAAATCCGTATTATTTTTTTTATCAAGAGATTTTGATTAAAAAGAAAGAAGGAAATATCATAATTGAATGTTGAGGATTTTTGCTCTAACGTAAAATCGTCGTAGTTAATGATATATACTCTGTTTGGTTTAAATGCAGTCACAAAGAGTCATAGATAAAGATATTTCAGCTATGTCATCTGATCAATGATATCTTTGGATTGACGTAAACGGATTGTCGATACTACGAACTCTTGTTATATCGTACCGATATATATATACAGATATGGAAATTGGAAGACTTAAATCTGCAATTGATCATACATAAGAATTGTAAATCTGTTGTGATCGAGAAACATGTTTTAGTTCGTAACGGGAAACACATCTTATTTAAACATTTATTTTAGTACAAAAATAAATATTAAATAAAATAAATATTATAACCTGTACAGATACTTATTCACATTTTAAATGAGCAAAAATGAGTTTAAGCCCAAAGACTTGAACAAAAGTAAACGGCTTAATGCAAAATAGCGCTGAGCTGCTTCCCACCAATAAGAAATATATAAAGCCGCTCTGATTGGAGAAAGGCGTTAGAGAAAAAAGAAGGCGAAATAGAAAGAGGGAGAGCTTAATTCAAAGCCGGAATTCCAAAGGGGAATCGGGAATTACCGTTCAGGCTTTAGTAGGCGAGAGCCGAAAAAGACAGACAGGGGAGCGTGTCTAATTATTTTATATCGCTCGCTCGCTTTAATCGAGCGCGGGAGACAATGAAAGAGAGAAAGAGAGCGAAAGAGAAAGAGAGGCAGACAGAGAGTTTGATCACCGATTAGATTAAGACGATCGTCCCACTTACTTTGCGTTCACCCCTCCATTACGTGTGTTTCTGTCCGACTGATTAATGTCATTTTTAATGAAATTGCGATCCGCAGAATTAGACTGTGGCTTGGCTTTAAGTTAAATTGACGGTTTGATTTCCCCCCAGTGTTGTCGGGCATATGTATCGGTTCAAGATAAACTCTTACGCTCCCGCGTTTATTCGGAAAATGTAAATTAGTCGAAGTTAAATTGATTTCAGAGAAGTTTCTTTTGCTTATAGCTTTTAAATTAACACAATTGTTCATTCTTTATACAGTATTTAGCATTTTTAATTGTTAACGACAACAAAAAAGGACATTATTTAAAAAATGGGAAAAAGGTTGTACGACAGCTCTATACGTTCCTAACCTTAGAGAAATTATTCTTCATTATGTATATGCATATACTTTGTATATACGTAAAGCTATCGTTCAAATAGCAAGGGCGTAAATTATATGAAAGTCTTTCGAAATTGTCCCCACTCATTTATAGGAATATCTATTTTTCAAATAGCATCATACAAACCTAGCGTTACCACTAGCGCACGCCACACTTTATTCTGCCAGCAAATATTTCACTGTATTTTTATAAACAAATTTTTACCCTAACAAATGATACAGACGCAGCCAAACTACGCTACAAATCGGGCCGAAATTTTTTACCTCCCTATAAGGTCTTTTCCCGCCAACACCCCGAAACACGTCACAAAATTCACCACCTGCACTGGGGTTCTCATCGACGCGGCTCTCGATCGGCAGAGTTCAAACTTTCCATTCACAAAACTTCGAGCGCTCGCGCAGATTATACATCTATATACAGAGCGCGAGGCGCTTACCTATATACCAGGGCGTATATCTCGCGCGCCCCGACCGCTCAAAAGCGCGTGCGTGCACGACAGGCAATATCGCTATCTACACGATCTCGTCAGATCCTCTCGCGGTAATGACGTTGAGGGAGAGAGAGAAAGAGAGAGAGCGAGAGCTGTCTTTTCGCGTGAGCTCGTAGCCCTCTTGATTTCGCGCGAGTGGTAGTGTATGGATGAGTGAATGCTGTGGGTGATACGGCAGTGAAATTCTCCGGTGGGTGCTCGAGAGCTGATCAGCTCGAGAGTTTCGGCTGCGGTGGTGTTTGTGTCGCATCGAACGAAATTTCAGGGTATACTTAATTGGGATAATGAGGTGATAAGTGGGGATACGTTTTATGATGATGATAATATATTGTATGCAAGTTCATTCCGTGAACGGTTCGATTGTACATTAATTTTAGTTTTATTCGCAGTTTCATGAAATTTTCTTTTTGGAAAATAAATATATATCATAGGTAATGTAGTGGTAATAATGTGCTTTAACGAAAATTCTTTCTTTTTTTTTGTTTCAGGTGAGTCTCCTAATCAGTTTAATAACGTACTGTCACGAAAATTCATCAAGTAAGTTTAATAATTAATGAACTCCATTCTTTTGAATCCATGGTCGTCATTGCTGATTTTTATGCAGTAAACACAGACATTTTTATAAATTATTTTTATCAATACTACATCCAAACAAACTGAACCATTTATCGTATTTATTTTACTTAGAAAGATATTTGATCAAAATATTTAATATCATCAGTTAAATAATTTTCATCTCTAAGGGAACTTATTTATTTAATTTCGAATACCTTTATTGGGAGATATATAATAAAATAAGTAACTCATTGAATCTTAAATATTTGTACATAATTTGGTTCATTTGATGAAATCCTCATGGATGATGCTATTTACTAAATACTCATTACCCACGTAAAAAAATTACGTTTGTAAGAAATTTGGGAAAAGTTTTGTTTGGCTTAAGTTTGGAAAAATTTATGTAATGAGACAATGCAAAACTTACCAATTCATGATAGAACTTTTTTGAAAAGTCTAGCAAACTTTTCCCGAACTTTTTACCAATTAATTTTTTAAGTGATGAAGTTTGAGAAATTTTTTCCAAAACGTTGGCCAAACTTTGCGTGGAAGAACAGTATAACTTAAGAGTTCTACCTTTCTTCTACGCAGCCCCTCAATTGTTCAATTGAAAAGAAAGTTTGAGTAATTCCCCATCAACCCTCCTTTAGCCCCGCAGTTTGACTTATAGTCCGACCCATACATTTTTACGGAAGTGCTGCCATACGCCACCTATCGTTAGTCGCTAGCACTTAAACACTTGAAAATAGTAATTTATTAAAGGAAACTTTTCAAACTTTTGCAAAACTTTTGAAAACATTCTATATCGAAGTTTGACATTGTCTCATTGCATACATTTTTCCAAACTTAAGTGAAACAAAATTTTTTCCAAACTTCTTCCAAAAGTATTTTTTTTTTACGTGGGTTATACACGTGCGATTTAACAAAATATTCAATCGATTACTATTTTGTATGACGTTCAACCAAATTTATGATTTATGTTTTTAATCTTAAAAACATAATGACCATAAAACATCATCGAATTGTTATTCACGTGATTGCAATTATCTGACAAGACTAATATAGCGAGCAACACATCGTTGCCCCCGGATAGCTATACTTAGTTCGCTCGCCGAGCAAAAGCCCGCGCTCAGCCTTCCCAAAATCTTTAAGTTGCGCCAAACTTATTGACGCGCGTCTCAGGCGTGCATATCACCTCTGACTCGCTGGGCGCGGTCCCTAATACAACTTTAAGGATCGACCCTCCCGCGCTCGGCCGCGCGGGGAAAGCGCCAGCAGCCCAGCTCCCGCGGGACACGCTGCGGGCGACCCTTGGCCCTGATTATATACCCTCATCCCTCCCTCGCCTCGGGGACGTGTTTCCCAATACGAATTAAAATGTATCAAAAGCACATATAGGAGGACCAATAATAACGTTATAGCGGGCGCACATGGCCGCGTCTTAATCCCAACTCTCTCGCTGCCCAGAGAAATTGCTCGGGAAGGCCGAGGAAGTAACGAAAATGCTACGGAACGAGGGCCGCGACGACGACGACGTCTCCAAGGCGTATCAAGGCGCGCTGGCAAGCCGGAACTTTGATCACTGAGCAGTCGTCGGTAGTAGTGGTGGTAGTAGTTGTAACGCGCGAGCTGAGTTTATTCCGAGGCTTAATGGGAATTTTCGGTGCCGGGGGGTTTGATTTATTCCGCTTCTCCTTTCATATTCAAACTGAGTTCGAACGGGTGTTCGAGATTTTTTTCTTTTCTATCTGGCGTGTAGTGGTGAATTTTATCTTGTAGGCTTTTGGTGTTTGCAAAATGATTGAAAAGTCACTCGAAAGAGTGAGTAAGTTATAGTAAGAAATTGGTGATAATTTCAGCTTCAATTAGCTTGTGTTCTCTTGAAGTTAAATTTAATCTTAAGGAAGCAACTTGATTGAAAAGGCTTTTTTCTATAATTTATGTTGGGTAAAAATGAATGAAAAATACTTAGCATTATACGTTATAGGATTCGTTAGTTGATATGCATATGTCAAAAACCAATGTAAGAACTATATTGGCTGAACAAAATATGAGAAGCATTGATATTTCTAAACAAATCTTTTCTTTAAACTCGACGTATAACAAAACTTATTGTTAAGCTATTGATTTATTAAAACAGCTCATTTAATATATTTTTATAGCCAAAAATTGTCATTAAAATATCTCTTCAAAACGAAGCAATAGAAAAACAATGAAAAAGTCAAAATATCTTCTAAAAATGATCTTCAATTTAATTAAAAGCCATTTTCCGACTACACAAAATTTCATTTATTCGCACATACTTCACAGAAATGCTGCATACGTTCCAACCGCGCAGCGCACTATACACCTTCAAATCGTATATATTTCCAGAACAACAATTCTCGAAACGCCTGTCCCGTCACACCAGCTCAACAAAACTTTCACACCAGCGTTCCCACCAAAAATGTTCACCCCTTCTCACCCGACGGAAACGAAAAAAAAAGAAAAAATTGCCCCCAAATACAAAAGCTCTGTACACGCTTTTCCAGCAGTTTTTTTCGGCTCCCGCGCACGCGGAAATATGCAGAAGTATTTTAATATTGAGCCGAGGAGCGCCGGATCTTGGCTATGTGTGCGCGCGCGCGGCCCGCATTGTCCGGCATGTGTGAATGGCCGAGGAATGCGCATTGTACGCGCGCGCGGGGCGCTTTATTGTTCGGCTTGTCAGCGGCCGCCCTCGAGATCCTCGGGGGCTGTATATATGTATAGCCGACAGCGGCGGCCGCGCGCAGGCCGTATAAAACTTATCACTTGGTGAGAGAGAGAGAGAGAGAGAGAGAGAGAGAGAGAGAGAGAGAGAGAGAGAGAGAGAGAGAGCATTTTTCTTCCCTCTAATTTTTTCTCCCCTTTGCTGCCCGACATTCTGAATCTATACCGAAGGCTGGGAGGATAGAGGCTGTGGGAAGAACATTTTTTTTTCATTTTTTGTCAAACTCGTGTCGTTGTTTGCAAATAGAGGAGTAGTTGATATTAAGTATAATAAAAGACCTCTTATTGTCATCAGCAAAAGTATATCTTTAAGATTGAGGATACAAATACTTATTATAAATCGTAAATGATACGTGTATAGAGGTCCTTAAAAATATAGAAAAAAAAGCATTCATATAGAAATGATTTATAATTTAATTTTTCTTTTGCAGTTCTTCGAGCTAAATTTTGATTTTTGAGTAAGTAAATGTATCAAATAATAATAATATTACGTGTTTTTTCTGCTAAGTTTTATTATTAAGATCGCGATTTTTGCAGTACACATTATTTTACTTTCTTGTGACAGCGTAACAACTCCTTCATAGTTAAATTTAAAATTTATCTCAATTTAGAGCTATCAATACAATCTCCAGCTATTCAACATGTTGAGCCTCAAATAATAAATTCTATTGAGCATAATAAGTAAAATAATATCTTTAATAAACCAAATGTACTCATATATTATTATCGTGCATACTAATACTTATCATTACTAAACATACCAACTTCACAATAATTTGATTAAAACCAACAATTCCCAAGATTACCAAAACCGTGCGGCAAAATTTTCTTTTCCACCTAACAAAGCATATATCTTGCATCACATAGTCCGTCTTGCGTTCACCATCCATTCTCGCGCGCACCTCTGCAAAAACACCTTATCCCCATTCAAAAATCTTTTGCGCTCCGCCGCGACAAATTGAGCGCGCGCGCACAAAGCAGAACCTCCCGATATTACGACAATGTCGAAGCCGCCTTACTTTCTCCCCGTCCCGCGAAGATCGGCTTGCGCCGCGTCATTTTTCCTTTTAGCTATACGCGATCTCCAAACGGATTCTTCCCAGTACCCGCATGTAAACCCTTTGCACGAGCAAACCGTGCGACGCGCCCCGCTAGTCCGAAAATCCTATCTCTCGCGGAAAAGATATCTCCCTTCTCCGAGCTCGGAGTATCGAATGGAGATTAGCTAGAAAGGAGGGGATCTGAATGGCTGCGGATGTCACAGATGTAGATCTTCGAGGTATAGACCGCAGGTGTACTTTGCCGCGGCGGGTTAAAAGATTCGCGGAAAAGGGTTTTCGGCTTTCACGTGCGTTGTATTCGAGTTTTCTGTCGCTGCTGCTGCTTGCATACGGAAAGCTAGTGAAGCGAAGACGATGTGGTCGGGCGGTGATGGTGGGTTCACTCTCAAAGTAGCGTATTATATTCTTTTTTGAGGGATCATGATTCAATACGGTTGTCTATTAGCTGATTAAGGTTGTGGAAACTAAGTGATGTATATTATATTAAATTTGTCAATCATGTAATAGGTAATCCGTTTATTAAGCATACATTGCCGGATGGGTTAAAATCCATACTTATTGGTTATGATTATTTAATTAGAAATACGGTTGGATTGTTAACTATTTGAAGTGATTGTTTGTATGCGGGATTAGAAACAGCAGTATTAACAAAATTGCTGTTTGCATTCGATCGTATTACGTTAGCGAATCATTTTAATGAAACATTTGTTTAAATGTACATAAGTACGCAACAATGATATACCATTCCACTGATATTGATAACAACACGATAGATTTTATTGGTGTATTTTATATAATAAACACTTTTAAATGGTAAGCAAATAACAAGTAAATAATAGATATTTGAAACTGCGAATGAAAAATTGTAAAATTGTTTTACATTACGGAAAATTCCAAATTGTCCGTTTCAAAACCAATTCCCCTTTTAATCGCAAAAACATATCGTTCCCTATCCCTTGCAAGCTTCCACTCGGGCGACCTTTCCCACAACTCGGGTACACATACGAAGGGCAAACCGCCTAAATAAGTTACCGGCCCGTCGAAAAGACGAACCCACGCGGACTCTCCAGTTGGCGCGCGTGAGCGACTCCGGCGAGTGGCCGCTGCGTTCATGCCCGTATGAATAATAATAATAATAAGGGGAGAAAGAGAAAAGAGCCAAATATGCGCGCACGTTGTTCCGCTGAAACGGGAACTGCGGGACCGATCTTGCCTCGCGTAATTTCGCCTCGTTTCGCGTGCCGCGGGAATACAGCCATGGGCTTGCCTCTCGAAATAGAAAGAGAGGGAGCGAAAGAGAGAGAAAGAGAAGGGTACAAAGGGGAGTAATTTCGTTGATGCCGCCGTATAGTACGGTATTCACCTTAATTCGCGAAAGTATTCCGAAATATGATATTTGTGGTTGGTAATGAGCATACTTTTCTGATATTTATATATACGTATATGATGTATATGTATATGTGAGGTGTTGATTTGGAATAATCACGAGTAGGAGACCTATCTTAAACCAGAAGCTAGCTATTTTTCAGTTAACTTTATGGCTAAAAACGAACATTGCTTGTATTTCATAATTATGTACCAATCCGAAATAAATTATGACACTTACACTTCATAAAATATTTATTTTAAGTAATAGTAGAACTTTTAGACGAATTATATTATTTTTGCATTATGATTTTTCCTAAAAATGCTTCCATTTAAGTTATAAAATATAGTTAATTTTCTATCAGAGAAACTAATAACTTTAATATCTTTATCAAAGTAAGTGATGGATGGTTTTCTATCGCTCAATCTGTATTCATCAAATTAGTATCGTGTATTTCTGTAGTTAGTATATTGATGAATTTAAATTATTTTTAAATAATAAAATATACATAATATTGAAAGCTTTGAAGATCAATTGTATAAGTTCACTTAATAATGCTTTTGTATTACTATATCAATGATTAATAAACTCTTGAGATCTGTTACATACCTAGTCTTACTCCACAGCTATATTACATAATTAAACTATCAACCAACGATAAATAATTAATAATAACAACATACTCAAACCCCCGCTAAATAAAACTTACCCATACACTTCCAACGAAAAATACCACACTGATTGAAAAGAAAGGATTATTCGCCAAAAATATCGATGAATTCACCGATGCCCTCAGAACGACCCGATAATATTGCCCATAACGACAACCACGACGTGTGTTATCAGCACCTTATGCCATCTCCCGCACGTGTGCCTTCGCTCACTTCCGAAAAGACGTCTGGCGAAGGGAAATCCATAGCTCTCCGAGGGCGGCCGTAAGCCGCTACGACAACGCCATAAACTGTATAGCTCCGTTATATTCAATAAAGCCCAAATGTACCGCGAGAGAGACAGCCTTTCTTTCGGCGAAGCGCGCGAAATTATTCAGCCCCGACGCGGCCGAGTAACTCCGTTTGCCGAAGGAACGAAGTTAGGCAAGAGGGTGCGAAAATTTTCCGGGTCTGCGTCGTCGCTGTCGTGAATGGACGTGACAAGGTCTGATACGTATCACGAATATGTAATACATAAGATTTTGAGTGATCTTGATTTCAGTCGTTCTCGTACAAGAGGGGCATGTGTGTTCGAAAAATGCAAGCGCAAAAAGAGATTTTTGGGATGAATAAGAGGTGCCTATTGACATGAAATGGATCCGACATTTACGAAGGTGGGGGGAGCATGTTATTTCACGAAAACATTAGCAGTCACACTATAAACTAATACTGTGCCAAAATCAATGCGTTGTTATTAAAATACAATTACTGTGGATAGTGTTGCGCTTTATGAGTACAGTAGTGTTTCGCGTCCGTGTCGTAAGTGAAAATAACGTTATTGATTGCTCGTTGACACGTTATTTAATACCGTTATCGTTTGAACATCTATTTATATAACAATTCTCGTTTGCACGACGATTAAATAACGACTATACAGACGGTAAACACATTTGACGTTAACGGTAGTAAAGCTGATCGGATTTTATTTATCAAACTGTATTCCATGCGGAAACATTAAAAGACTGAAAAGTAAGTTAAAAATAAATTTATGGTTGCATTTGCAAATGAGGATTGCTTGACGAAAGACGCGCATGGGCATCTGTGGCTCAGCTGGAAAATAATTCATCGTGAAGGTTTCTCGCTTTTTTCTGCGCCTATTTATTATTAAATTACTTGTAAATTCTCACTCGCAACAATAGAGAACAAAAGGAACCTTATTTCTGGGTGTTTTATCAAACAATCAAAAAAATCCAGGTTATTTTCATTTTTTTGAATCGAAAAAAAAAACAAAAAAAAATCGTATTGAAACAATATATCGCGAATTTGTAAAGCACGCACGAGTATAATGAAACTATAGATCTGTCAGAGGGTAGAAGGTGAGGGGGCTTACAGTTTTCACATAAAAGCTTTTAAATGTTCTTTTCATTTTGATGGCTTTTGTGCTCTCTGCTGCGACTAAACAGGATATTAAATTCTCGCATACTTCAGTCTCGAAATGAAATTTGTTAAATTTTTAAAAAATACCTGCTTTCCCCTCTGCATTATTCATCAGGCAACAAACTCGCCTCCAAAAACAATGCTGATGATGGCCGGTGAAAAAGCTGCGCGGCTCACCTGGCCTGTCTCCCCTAAAACTATACGCTCTTCCCTGGAAGCAGCACAGACTCTCTCTCTCTCTTTCGCGCGCGGTTTGCGAGCTGTCCTCGTCGTCGTTGTCGTCGTCGTCGTTGTCGTCGTCGTCGTCGCGCAAGTTTATTTTCCGCCGACGAAACGTCACGCGCAGGACGCGCCGCACTGCTGGCGCCACGTCGTCTTTCAGCCGGGGCGCTTTTAATTAATCACGGGCAACGAGGAAGAGCGAAAGGAAAAGAGAATCTCCCTCTCTCTCGTCCTCTATAGAGGGGGTCTTCGGGCGGAAAAAGAGGCAAGGGGAATGTTCAATCTTCATTTGTTACCGAACTGCAGCAGAGTGTACAGAGGGTAGGCGGGTAGCAAGGCGCAATTTTTCCGTGATAAACGGACCGGGAGGTTATACATGGTGTAGCGAGGAAAGGCCAGCGGCGAAGTCGAGAGAGGATGCCGGAGATGTAAGAGGATTGTATGGTAATGGGCAAGGGGTTAGTTTCCTAATCGCGGAAAAGTGGTGGGAAGTTTTTCAGTTTCGCTCGAGTGTTTCGATTAACGGTGCGCCGCGCTCTGATTAATCGTTGACATGTATAGTGTAAGTCGAACGAATCGCAAGTAAGTTGATTATAGAGGTAGTTGCTATAATGTATGATGGTTATTATTAGATTCTGTACACTGTACATGTACGATGGAAAATAATGGCCTCTCCAGTTATTCAATGAATTTTTTAACGGGAGAAAAAATCGTTTTCACCTTCGATTCATCAACAAACGTAGTAATTCATCAATCGGAATGTACATCATTAATGGGATAAATAAATAGTACATCTGACATTCCATATGTGACGCGGATATAAAGTCGAATTTAATATTATATTAGTTATTTTTGTATTCATTTACAATCCTTCGATAAAATATGTGCAATTTATGACTATAAAATCTATAACCATTTACGTATAGAGAAAAATTCTAGGGTATTTCCTGAAAAAATAACCGTGATCGATAGCAAAATTACTATAAAGTAAAGAATTTTATAACGATCGTAAGCCCATAGCTGCCATTTCATTGAGAATTCTGCCAAAACTTCGACTTATAACGAACAGCATTTAAAAGTAAAGGTCAAACGTTTCTATTTTATTATCTTAAAACGTTCTACAAACGGCTCGATGAAGGCATTTTCCTTGCCACGACGTCGACCTCGCCAGAATCCCCTCGCTAAACGACCGACCGAAAATTAAAACAAATAAAAGCGGCTGCTCCGGCAAATGATTCCTGATGGCGAGCGGTAAAAAAGAAACAGCTCCGAAAATCCTTTTTATTTCTCTCGCTCTCTCTCCCTTTCTCCCTCTCTCTGTCTCCCTCTTCGGGAGCGTATAACGAGCCGCGGCCAAAGAAGTTTGTCCCCGATTTTCTCCTCTCCTTCTCTCGGCTTTCGCGACTTCTTCCTTTTTTTTAAAGCAGTCGACCAGATGCTTTCAGCGCTCAATTCGGTCAAATCGCTAGGGGCACTGCCTCCCTCTCTCTCTCTCGCTCTTGGTTTCCCTTTTCCTCCAGCTGAATCGTTAGCCGCCCGTTAAAGACGCTCGACTTCTTATTTTCAGGTCGTCCTCCCGAAGACGGTACAACCATCGTTGAAGAAGCGAGTACATCCGTTGTCGTTTTTCCTCGCCCTACTACTCGATCTCTCTTTCTCTCCTCGTAAAACTCTCGTTCGATGTGTACAACCCCAGTCTCTTCCCGCTAGTCTTGCCTGTGCTTCTTTATTTTTCTTTCTGGGTTTTTGTACGCTCTTCGTCTTTTTACAGAGACGGAAAAAGGTATTGATTTTTACGATTTTTGTACGAGGATGTCGATAGCGAGTCGGACAATTTTCTCCGGAGCTGGTAAAATGTTTCTTCGGCGATTTACGCGTGCGCAGTTTGAAATGTATATACTGTTGACATGTACTAACAGTTTTCTATTGCGCTATTTGCCACCATCTTTTCGTTAAGGCGCTCTTATACCTCAAAATTTTCAAAAGGCCAAATTTTATTCTGAATAAACCTTAAAAAAAATAGTTTGGATCAAAATTAAAAAAAAAATTTGAGATGATAATAAGATGGCTTCGACGTTCATTTTAAACTCTTATCACTTATGAAGGAATCGAAAACCTTTTTTGATTTTCAAAAAAGCAAACGAAGTTCTTAATTTTTTCTAGTTTCATTTTCTTTTTTAAAACTTTGGGTAAGACATTTCTGGGTTAAATGAGTTACGTGTGCATAATATGCGCAACGTGACGAGGCGGATCGGGTTGCATATAGCAGCAACATGAGGACGACTCGAGGAAAGACGTGCACCGGCATCGGTAGCTCAGTGGTCAGAGCATTCGTCGCGAAAACGAAAGGTTCGAGGTTCGATTCCCCGCCGAGTCACGCCATGCCGTTTTTTTATCGAGTCCTCCTCCATTTATTTATTATATACGATTATTAAATCATAACAAATGGCTGAGGTTTAAAGAGGAAGGCTTTTTTGCCATTTTGTTCAATAATTTTAACCTCTATAAGAAAAATAGGTTACAAAGACATTTTTAATTGTACACAATTTTTTTCGTATACTTTGTGACATAAGAAAGAAGAAAATCCACATCCGGAAATGTGCCTTCAAAAAAATGTTTGACTTCTTCTGAGGCCGCCATATTACGTGAAACTTTCTTGTGAATTTCCTCATAAACAAAACATAAAAGTGCAGAACAATTTACAGGAACAACTGTTGATTAATTATTCATGATAGCATAATAAGTGAGCGTTCCACTTTTTCAGATCATCAATTTAAAACTAATGCGCTGCATCACTGTTTTATATAAACTCCAATCGAAGTTTTAATGAAACGCAGACCTACATCTTGAACTTCTAAAAAATCAAATATTCCCCAAGCGTATACTTTATTTTTGCTGAGTATTTTCAAGCATCCAGACAATAAAGTACTTTCGGATCTTCGGAACTGTTTTATAGCCCATAATTTAAAGTCCACGTTAGTCTCTTCGAAATTAGTTTTACTTCGATTAAATCGTCGTTTTAATAAGTTAGCATTCATAATATCTTCCTGACGTACAAATCCGTCAATTAAATTATTCTGTAGCAAAATGTATACCTATACCTTCACGAGTAAGAAAAAAAATTGATATTCTTCAGCTCCACAAAATAATCATCTTACAAGAATCATATTATTTTCTATCAAATTATTCTGTCACTGTCGTCTAGTTCCAATCCGCCCATTAATTCACGACAATAATTTGTCGTCAACATCAAACAACCCCTTACTCAATATTCACCCGACGACTTCACCTTTCTGCGCCCATCAGCCACCCAGTACACTCCGCTCCCACCCAATGCTGTAAGGACAAAAACCTCACCTCCCCTCATCCCCCGGCATCGGCAACCCCGAATTCTCCAAAATACTCATCCCTTTCCCTTCTTACCTCATTAATTCTTTCTCTCCCCGTACTTCCATTCTCTCTCGCTCGCTCCCTACACCTCCCGCTCTTCCAGCAAGCCTCATGAAATTCTGTCACGACGCGCGAGCGGGCGGGCGGGGTGTTATTGGGTCGCGACCACTTAATATGCAAATGCACAGAAGCGCGACGGCACGGCAGCGACGACACCCAGACGCTCGCTTGCGCGCGGGCCAATACTTTAATTTACATTTAAAATTGCTCAAAGCTTGACAGGAGCCTCGAAGGGAAGGTGTCCGGATGCTGCGTATGGTTTATCTGGGCGAGGCCGCGTCTTAACAAGTTTTTCATTCTACGGGCTGGGAAAAAATCGAAAGGGGGTGGAAGAGAGAGAGAGAGCCCGTTGAAAGTTTCGTTACGAGCAATTTAAGTTTTTTTGTATGCAAGGTGTAGGGAGTTTTCTAATTATAGGTCGGATATAGGAATATTTGCAGGCCTGCGGTGTATTGCAACATGATTATTAAATTAAAATATGTTACAGTCGTGCATATAGAATAATGTAAAACTTTTTGATAAAACTATATTAACATTTCTTCGGCTTTATTTCTACATCCAAATTTAATAAAAACCAATTAAAACTACCTTTACAAATATTTTATAGTTGAATTAAAAATACCACATCGACATTTTCAAACAGTTTTAAACTTATTTTAATTTAATTAAACGTTCGTTGAGAACTTTGTAAAGCATTATTTCAAGTTATAATTAATTAATTTCGTAAATGAAATAAATGTTGTTTAAAGTGCTACCAATTAAAAAAACCGCTGCCAATTCATTGGCACGTAGCTTCCTCAAACTTGATTTACTGATTCCTTTAATTAATTTTTACTTCCAATATTTAAAATTTCATACTTTATTTTGTACGATGTAAACGGCTTAAAATCGTTTTTATAAGTCTAACAACTCGTCAGGAGTTGATTTTACACGAGAATATTAAATAGTAAAATTTTTTGTTTTAATGTTATCCACAACTTTTGTATTTAACATTTTCGTGTAAAATCAAATCCAATCAAGTTATAGCCAAAAATCGCCCATTTTATTTATAACTCCTCAAATATTTTAAATATAAAAGTTGTCGATAATATTGACATAAAACTTTTTCCCATTTAACATATTTCTGTTAAGTTAAATCCTATCAAGTTATATAAAAAAAATAAGAAGGTTCTACTTTATTTTTACTCTTTCATACATAGAGCCATCCTCAATACATTTTAAAAAAAAGGATGCCAATTGCTTGATGCCAGATCTCTATACTCACTTTTTTTGTATATGTAGGTTTGAATGTTATGCATTTTTAAGCATGAAAATGGGTATTTAGAGGGTACATTGTTTTCCAAGGGTTACCACATTTTAAACAGCTTTCCGCACCACCACTGGGGTACTGTTATAGGCGCGTTGAATTTTTGATTTTATTGAGCTTAGGTTTTATATATAAGAAATAATAATAATTATATATGATTTTGGGACATGCCGAAATTATATAAAATTACACAATAATTTTTATATAATGACCCTAAACACAACCATGGAATTCATCGCCAGTAGCCCTAAAAACCATGGGAGTCATCCCTCCGTAATCCTCCTTGACTCCAACCTAGCCCTTCCTTCCTCCACCATGTAAGATGTGAATTAATTTTCATTTATCAATTGTAATTAATTTTCATCATCATTTAAAATAAAAATTGTACTAAATGTACAAACTTGAAAATATGATAATGAAAATTGATTCACATCTTTATTACATTTAATAAATAAATATTTCATATAAAAATAAATATTTCATATATGTGAAATATTTGTTTATTAAATGTAATACAATAATCAAATCATTTATGATATTAGGCTAATGTGAAAATACAACATGTCTTATACTTTCACAAAAGGAGAATATTGTAATTAAAGTGATTATTTTTATATATTTGTTGGGCACATTAATATTTTAAGAAAATATAAAAAAATAAATCAAACAATACTACAACATAATTTTTGAAATAGTGTAAATCAATTGTCAAAAATTTCTTTTCATACAATATTATCAATTATTTAATAATTTTCTATAGTATATATATATATATATATATATATATATATATATATATATATATATATATATATATATATATATATATATATATATATATATATATATATATATATATATATATATATATATATATATATATATATAATAATGAATTATTTTTCATTAAATGTAAAAAAAAATACTCAAATTAATATTATTATATTATAGTTATGTAAATTAATAAAATGTCTTATATTTAACAAAAAAGTAACTTTATAATTAAAATGATTATCTTCTTTTAATTATATATTTTTCAAATTTTCTAATAAAAAAGATTTTAAATAGTATATTAAGCCCATAAAAAATAAAAGTAAAGAATATAGCGCATTCGTGTCGGGTGACAATTTACGCACAATCTGAGGCATTCTTTATTTTATAAATTGGTGTGTATACTTTTTTTGCCTGGCAATCCCGAAAATACAATCTTCGCGATTGGTTGCCGAAAGCATAAGCTTACTTACTCCATTTCTTCGTCCGTTACGACAATTAAAATTAGTGAGAACGATTTACTGAGACTTTGGTACAAAGCCGCCCTTTAAAAACAACTAACTATATTCTCTGCACTAGGTAATGCTGCTTTGGAGATGGGTTTTCTACTTTGCAGTCGTGCAATAGAGATCCTCATTGGCTCGATTCCTTTACGACGACAAACGAGCGGCAGCGCATGCGCTTGGGCATACGCGTACCTACACAACACACACGGGGCCCTTTCTACATATGTGTGTTCTGTCTGTTCTAGTATTCTAGACAACTTCTCTCTATGTCTGTCTCTGTATTACATAAACGGAACAGATCCTATCTGTCTTTGTCGGGAACACACGGAACACACAGAACACACATACTTATGTAGAAAGGCCCCCGGACACGAGCTGACGGACAAGGCCGCAAGGCCAAAAGTGTCGCCGCAATTGAGTCTCTGAGTCAATGCTATAAGTATTAGAAAATATTAATATTTTAATTCTCTTTCAAATGCTACCCATCACATTCAGATACATAGAGCCATCCTCAATACATTTAAAAAAAATTGGGAAAATTTTATGGAAAATATTAACTTGAAATTTTTTTAAATATCTTTGAAATTTAAGGACCAATCATTTTGTCCGAATAACTCGACCGAAAACTATCCAAAATCCACCTCTACGAGGAATTTTGAAGCGCTTAAGTCAATTTTTACTCCCGCAATAGTTGGACATACCAAACTCATTTTTTTCATTTTTCAATGTTTACGTTTTTATTAATAACAAAAGAACCGTAATAACTAGACAAATAATTTTTTTTAGAAAATATAGGTCTTGAAATTCTCTTTCGAATGCCACCCACCCGATTCAAATACATAAAGCCGTTCTCGAGAAATTACGATTTAAAAAAAAGTGAAAAAAATTTTAACCTCAAATATCTCCGAAATTTATGGATCAATCCTTTTGCCCAAAGAACTCAATCGATTGTGATACAAAATGTACCACTAAAAAAAATTTCAAACTGATTAAGCCAATTTTACTCTAGTTATTGAACGACAAAAAAAAACACTTTTTTTATAAATTATTTTTTTTCCAAAAATAATGAATAAAAAAACCTAAAAATTTAGTAAGTTATAGTACTCAGTATTCTTTATAACCAAAAAAATATTCATGTTAATATCTTTTTTAATTTTGAAATATAACCTATTTACTAAAAATGACGTTTTCATGAATAACTTATGACGAAATATAGCTAACGGCTTTTTTTTTTTTTTTTAAATTGTAGAAAATTTTATTCTGCATACAGAGAATTTATCGTATATAAATAATATTTGTTCTAAATATAAAAAAAATTGGAAATAAAAATTTTGAAAATTTAAAAATGGCGATAAAAAACAAAAAAATCGATTTTGACAAAAATAAAATATTGACCCCAATTGTTGAAGCAAAATCTGAAAAAATGATCACTCTCTCGTTAAAATCGGTTGAGTAGATCATGAGATATCAGAGTATACGGACATACATACACACACACACACACACACACACACACACACACACACACACACACACATCCATACGGACATTTTCTAAAAATGGTGTATTTCGATTCCAAATTTTCTATACAACATTCCTAAGACATTATCTCACAAACTTTTTTTTTTACTATCACAAAGCTTCCTCTAGGAGGAAGCAAAAATTAATACAATTCTAATGTAAGTAACTTATTACCAGAATATTGTCTTGTAAAATCAATTTCATCTAAACAATTATCACTTTTAATTAAATAAACTCGATCAAACTTCTGTAATAGAAAAACTGTATGAATAATTATTTTTTCAATTCGTGCAAAAAAGGCCCATTTACCTATACCTAAAAAACGAATGGAAAATCGAATATTTCAAGCTTCTAGTGAGCAGCGGTAGAAACAGTGCTATTCCTCTCGCTGCTCTATACTTTTCCATTTGTTTCTCCCAATAGACATTAAAACATCTTATGAATAACTTTTTGTAAAAATTTAGTAGATTCTCTCGAGAAGATTTTGTGTTTAAAGTATATCATAAAATAACATATAATTTACGGTTTTATTTTCATTGATATGGTAGACGACTCGAAATGCCCAATCCACTATCCACCTTTCATGTACAAAAAGGGCCTATCCCATAGCCCTCATTAAAAAAATTACGGTGTATAACAAACGACGAATTGATCTTTTCTGATTCACTGAGAGAAGGATTTGTTTACTGTTAACATGGCATTGTAACTGTTAACATGCGTATGTTTAAATATGACCAAATATAGGCATTGTAACAGTTAATATACCATATGTTACTGGTAAACATTGATATTGTAACAGTTACTATATTGGGTTTGACCGTCAAAATCTTCCCTATTCAAATATACGATATTGTAACAGTTACAATATTGATTGTAACAGTTACAATATTGCAATTCTAATCAAATAGATAAATATGTTAACTATAACAATATTTTTCTCTCAGTGTTCGTATGATGATGAATAAGTCAACTTTTGTGTGTCCTAATAAAAATTTCAATGCCGCTAGTTTAGTCAATTTTCCTCCATAGTTGCACGATGTACTATTCCGATATCTACATACAACTGATTTCTCTTTCATAGAGAAAATACAAAAACTATGAAAGTTCCTGTAGCTACTCTAAAAAAATCACTATAAAAGTCACAACCGTTAAAAATAAAAATCAACTTAGTGAGCGCTAAATATAAATACAGACAGCGGGCTTTGGACAAAAAGATAAAAATTCGGCTATAGGGCGACAGAAGGGAAGAGAGCACGATAGAGAGCGAGCAAGAGAGAGAGAGAGAGAGAGAGAGAGAAGTGGATCCGAGAGGCATTATTGCGATGGGCGCGTTTACCGCGATATCGGAACGGGGGCGAGAGGCTGGGGCGGAGACGGGACGTGAAAGCGCGTGACGTCGAGCAAATCCTCGCCGGCAGAGAAAAAGCACGCTCGGCGAGCTTCGTTGTTTGTTCTAAACACGACCGGATGTGCCGCGCGCTGAAAACGTCGTGGCCGCGTACTTTTTTTGACGCTCTCTCTCTCTCTCTCCCCCTCTCTCTCTCTCTCTCTCTCTCTCTCTCTCTCTCTCTCTCTCTCTCTCTCTCTCTCTCTCTCTTTATCTTTCTCTTTTTCTCTCCCGTAGCAGATGCGACCTCATACCCGAAAGCGCTCGTAGGGCAAGCAATAAATTTATACAACTTGAGGAAAAGATGGGTTTAGAGAGAGGGAGGGAGATATGCCGTTGGAATCATTGTAAGGGTAAAAATTTGTTCAGGTTCTTAAGACTGTTTTGATAAGCGTTGAAATGATAAAATCAGTCAAACATTAATCAATACCTATAAGGAGAGTTTCCCCATAGTCAAAAAAGAACAATAAAAAGGTTATCTCGTCAACCTTCAGAAGCCAGTCGTTCAACAATCAAATACGATTCACTTTAAATTTCTCACGAATAAGGGAGAGAATAAGCACCAAGCAGCAATAAATGTTAACCAGAGGCCATAAAAAATAGACATCAACAGACACATAAAACGCCCGGATTCCCACCCCCTACACGAGGGTCCTCGTTACACCCGCCCTCATTTTCACTTCAAAAAAAAAGAGCGAGAAGAAAAGACCCATCTTCCCCCTCCGCGCGAGCGAATCATTTCAAACATTCGCCGCCACTGCCACCGTAATGTCCTCGAAATTTTTCCCGGACGCTCCCTCACGTGTAAAGCGTGCCTTCACAGAGTCCGACTCCATCCCCGTCTCCGGCCGCGTAATCTCTCTCGACCTAACGCGAGCGGACGTGGAATCCACTTAGGGCTCGCCTCGCAATCTGCCTCGCCTCGTGCGCGCATACGTTGGCCACGCGTGTGTCCTAATAAAAATTTTAATGCCGCTAGTTTGTTTCTTTTAATGAGGGAAGAGGAGGGAGGAGTGTAGAGCCGCTGAACTTTTTATGGAAAGGGGGCGGAGGGGCAAGAGGATTCATGGTTTTACAAGGAATTCGGATGCGCCATAAATGCGGAAATGAATTGTTGCGCGAGCAGAGGGAGAAGGAGGATTTTAGAATTTTATTTTTATCGAGCGCGTTGAGCGCGGAGTTAAAGATTTATGCGATGAAATGGGAGAGAAGAATGTTCGATTGCAGTGTAATTGATTTATAATAGTGAACGTATAGGAAGGAATAACAATTTCTTATTTAAGGTTTAATGGGAACGTGCCTGTCTTTGTGAAAATCATGTTATCCGCGATACATCTTCCGGAGTAGCCTTACTTTTAGGGATTTTCGTCGATTAAATATGTAAATATGAAAATTCCTACTAGAATATTGATACCTTATACTTCAAAAAAGACTTCTTAGGAGTGTTATAAATATTGATTTGCTATCATGATAATATATGAAGGATATCAATAAGATAAGTTTGATGGCGAATACATTGTCGGAATGTCGTGGTTGATTTGATAACTATGTGCGGGGAAACTTGACCAGCATTTAGGAGTGGTTTAGTCTCGAGTTTGGTCAGGATAATTTGGGATATTTTGGTAGGTAGGTCTTTGGTAAAGTTGATGCCTTGATAGTGTATGCCCATGAAGGACATTAGTCGCTTGAGCAATACCATTGTGGTCCTTAGAAGCAGATATATCTTCACTCTATAACAGAGGATGTGTAAGTGACTCGTATTTAGCATGTGGCTCCTTACATATCACTCGCTGAACCACTTCATTCGTCAAAAGACTGGACCTATCACAGAGCAGCATGATCGGCCAATCACAGACAAGCTTGGATTTTATTAGTTATTAAGCCTAAACAATGTCAATACATAATAGACTTGGTACGTTTAACTCAATATTTTGTGAATATAAATAATAATGGTCTTTAAAAATAAATTACATAGAAAATTCTTTTCATTGAGGACGTGTATTTTTCAATTACTATCGTCTTTTAATACGTGAAATGAACTATATTAATTGTCTCATTAGGATTAAAAATATTTCGTTATTTAAATTTATAGCAATAAAATTAGCATTTTATATCGTTTATTAACTTCAAAATATTATAACAGTTTTAAATTAAACATAGTATATATGTATGAGGAATTCTACTGTACTTTTAACTTTTATGTTACTCAGTTACGACCAGTTAAAAATTTTAACATTTACTTTTTTAAATAAGTTTTAGATGTTTAGATCTTTTTGGAAATGTTCCTGAAAAATACGGGTAGACGAGAGTTTGAACCCACACCCCTAAGCGACGTTTGTTTTGAAAGAAAAGTATCTTACGAAATAAATGTATTAATTTTTCAAACGTTACTGGATTTTCGATGATTTTAAAATATTTTAATTTTATTGATGCAAAAAAAAACCGCTGCGAATTCTTTGGCACTTAGCTTCCTCAAAACAATTTATCGATTCCTTTCATTAAATTGAAATTATAATAATAAATTTTTCACAAAAAAAAATAAAAAATTTTCTAAATTAAATTATCTCAAATTTATGACTTTTAAAAAATACATTTTCATATTAATAGAATATTTTTGTAAGATTATATTAATATAATTTTTTAATTTTATCTTATTGAAGAAGAAACTATTTGTTATTAATAATTGATGATTTCCAAATTGACTTTTTTACAATTGCCCAGCACTTAGTTTATCTGAATATAGTGTACAGCATTTATGATTAATACTATTTTACGCAAATTTTACGTGCAAAAATAATGTTATTACAGTTACAATAAATTAAGCTCAAGTTATTTTGATCTAATTTTATTCTAATATTAATACATTTATATTTGCCAAATTTCAATACGATTGGTTGACTTTTACTCCTGTTATCGTGTCCAAAAGAAAAAAGCACTTTTTTCCAAAAATTTTTCTTTCTCGAAAACAAATGAAGATAATCACTTTAAATTTTAACCAAATATAATCCTCAATGAGTATTATAAATGGTTAAAATTTTAGGTCAATAAATCAACAATTTTCTGAAAAAACACAATTAGAAAATTAAAAAAAAATTTTAACCTCAAATATCTTTTTATTAATTTACTAATTTTTTTTCAGCAATGAACTCGGTTCGAAGATATAAGAAAGCTGTCTATGTGCCAAATTTCAAGACGATTGTTTGACTTTTACTCCTTTTATCGTGTCCGAAAGAAAAAAAATTCACTTCTATTCAAAAATATTTTTTCTATGAATAAAATGAAGATAATCATTCTAAATTTTAACAGAATATAGTCTTCAATGAGGGGGTTATAAGTGATTAAAATTTTAGGTCAATAAATCAACAATTCTCTGAAAAAACGCAATTCGGAAATTAAAAAAATTTTTAGCCTCAAATATCTTTAATCATAATTGATCGATTTTTTTTGGCAACAAACTCGGTTCGAAGATATAAAAAAGCTATCTCTGTGCCAAATTTCAAGACGATTGGTTGACTTTACTCCCGTTAACGTATCCGAAAGAAAATTCCCTTGTTTTCAAAAATATTTTATTTCTCTGAAACAAATGAAGATAATCACTTGGAATTTTTACCAAATATAGTCTTCAATGAGTGTTATAAGTGGTTAAAATTTTAGGTCGATAAATCAACAATCCTCTGAAAAAACGCAATTCGAAAATTAAAAAGAAAAATTTTTAACCTCAAATATCTTTAATCGTAATTGACCGATTTTTTTGGGCAACGAACTTGGTTCGAAGATATAAAAAAGCTATCTCTGTGCCAAATTTCAAGACGATTGGTTGATTTTTACTCCTGTTATCGCGTCCGAAAGAAAGTTCCCTTGTTTTCAAAAATATTTTTTTTCTTTGAAACAAATGAAGATAATCACTTGAAATTTTAACCAAATATAGTCTTCAATGAGTGTTATAATTGGTTAAAATTTTAGGTCGATAAATCAACAATCCTCTGAAAAAACGCAATTCGAAAATTAAAAAGAAAAATTTTTAACCTCAAGTATCTTTAATCGTAATTGACCGATTTTTTTGGGCAACGAACTCGGTTCGAAGATATAAAAAAGCTATCTCTGTGCCAAATTTCAAGACGATTGGTTGATTTTTACTCCTGTTATCGCGTCCGAAAAAAAATGCAATTTTTTTCAAAAATATTTTTTTCTAGAAAAGAAATGAAGATAATCACTTTAAATTTTAACCAAATATAGTCTTCAATGATTGTTATAAGTGGTTAAAATTTCAAGTCGATAAATAAAATATTTTTTGAGAAATTAATTTATGAAATATAAAAATGTTTTCCTTAATAACAAATGACAGAGTAAAGATAATTCAACTTTTAAAAAAAGAAATTGTAGGTAATTTGAAGACCTTTCAAAAACAGTTTACTATATTATGTAATAATGGCTGTATGATATGAAAAAATCAAAAAAACTGAAAAGTCAAAATCATTTTTTGGTTATAAAACAAAAGAAAAACGATAAAATGAAAAAATAGGTTAAGCTATCTCTATTCTATGTCCAAACGAAGAGAATAAGCCCTCATAGATGAAAATCGGTCAATTCGTTCAAAAGTTATAGCCGGTACACACACACACACACACACACACACACACACACACGCACACACACACACACACACACACACACACACACACACACACACACACACACACACACACACACACACACACACACACACACACACACAGACAGGAAAATTTTTGTTCTCAAAAACATCGGATATTGGTGCCAAAAGTCTTAAGAAATGTTTTTAAACATTTTTTGTACCAAAAATTTTTTTCACCATTACAAAGCTTCCTCTTTGAGGAAGCAAAAAATATATCTAATGATTTTATTTTTCATAAAATCAACATATTCTACTTTTAAAAAAGAAAAATTAATAAATAATCTAAATGAACAATAAAGTTAACTGAATTTTTCTCCTAAGTTTTCAAGTATATAAATACCTTTGTCACAAAACAAGTAGCGATACCTTTATACCACATTTTTTCAAGCTATGAGAATAGGTAAACCGTGTACATAAACTGTGCCTTGAAAAACATTTTCATGTTACGGCAAGATAAAAAGTTAAAAGTACTCATTAAAATAATATACTTGAAATTATTTAACAATCTCTAATAAAGTATACAGACCCATAGACCACCTTTCCCAAGGAACTATAAAAACTGAAAATGATACTTATTTCTGTAAAAAGGAACATCTCAAGGAAGAGCCATTCTAAATTTCTATTACGTTCCTCGCAATCCCGCTCTTAAAAACGACGATACGCTCAACAATAACAGGCGCTCGGCGCGTGTCCTCCGAGAGCCGTCGTTCGCCGGCGAATTTCCGCTTTTCGCGCACGGCCGCGGAGCAGCAAACTTGCCCCAGGGCGGAAAGTTGCAGGCGAACGAGCGCTCGCTTCGGTATAGAACGCACGTTGTTTGCTAGATTTCGCGTGAGCTCTCTTCCTCTCTCGCATGTTCGCGCTCGCAGTCGTTCTAATTTTCCGAGGCGAATATTTCGGATTTGGCGTGGCCGAGCAGACCGTGGGTGAGAAATTTGGTGGAAGGTAGGTCGAGGACTTAATTGAGAAATGATTAACCCTGTAAATTAGGGATGGCGAACTGTTCGTGAATTTATTTGAACTATTTGGTCTCAATAGTCGACTCGATGAACTCGAGTCGAGTCGAACTCAATACTCGAAAATACTGAACTTCTCGAACTTCAATTGAATAGTTCCATACTATCAAGTAATCATCGAAATGTTGAAAATGATTAAACTATTGCGGACGATCGATCAAATAGTACGAAAAATCGAACTGATTGTAGTACGCGAATAGCCTCACGCACCGTACAGTAAGCGAAATTACCGTCGGAGCGGTAGAATTTTATGCGCTAAAATTCAAATCTAAGAAGTTGGTGTATTCCAATATACGATTTTTTTTTATATTTATATATTGGAGTACATTAATTCCTTATATACAAAATTTGAGCGTCGGGGATTCCTCCACTCCGTCAAAAATTTCTGCTTCATGTGTAAAGTGAGAGTCGTTGATGTGTTAAAGTTTATAAATCGGGAAAACCCTAGAAGAATTTGATTCGTTTGTACTGCGACTCATATCGTACGGAATGAGTTTATACTTTATAACGTAATAATGGCATTAATCACTACACTTATAATATAAGTGTATTGAGAATTATTCACTATATTATAGTGAAATAGCGAATGCAGCGAATATGGTGCGTAGCAGCGATGTTCAAAGTTATGGTACTGTGACCATATACCTCGTTTGGCTCTCGTGCTAGATTTTCTTTTAGTGACATTATGTAGAGCAATTTATCGAAATAATTAATATAAAGTGCATACACAATAATTTATATAAATAACATGTCATCCTTTTGAAAATTGTAAAACAAAAACATGATTTATTCCAAAATACCTATAAGTTTAAAAAAAATTGAGTGTTCTAGACGAACTTACAGAATTTAGATTACAGCTTTTGCAAAAATGTATTAAGTGCTGATTCATATCACGTGGCAAAGTGGTAAAATAGTATGATAAAATAGATCCTTATTTGTATATTATTTGTATACTTTTTATTTGTTGTATCCCCATTAACTTTTAACTGTGCAGTTATGGTATCATCCTTAGTTATTTTATATCGTCGTCTGTGTAAATTACTCATCAAACAGTTTGACAGACTTCAAGTAGTCAGAGGTAATGCAAGAAATTCGGTCTGATCAAATCGACTCTAATAGTTCAACATGAATCGAATAGTTTGTAGCGAATCGAATAGCTCAATCTAGGCCAAATAGATCGTCGTAAATTGAACAGCCCGGTTTGGTTCAAATAATTTGATGCAAATTGAGTAGTTCGATCAAGTCTGAGTAATTTTCTTTAGTTCGAATAGTTCGACTTTGTACTAGTAGTTCGAATAATGGTGAACAGTTAAAAGTATTGAGTAGTATTCGACTCGAGTTTGAAAAAATGGTTCGATACAGTTCAAAAATGTCGAGTCGAGTACTCGCGCACCTCTACTGTGAATAGAGTCAAAAGTTAAAAAGAACAGTGTGCAGAAAATTTCAACTCACCAGTTTCGTTATTTCCTTTGTAACGTAAAACTTATTAAAATTTTTATTATGAAAGATTAAATTCTAGTCAAATATAATGTTGACTATGAGATATGTTGGTTGTGTGTAGTATTGACGATTATAAAATTGAACTACATTAAAATATCCGAGGTTCTTATTTTTCAAAATAGGTCAAATACTGAATAATGAGATAATTTTTTATTTAATATGGGGAGTTATAAAAGTAAAGCTTCAATCATAACTAAATGAAAATTTCAACGTTAAACTTTAGTACACTAATTTAGGCAAAAAATTTAATTTTAACAATTACATTTCCTTTACTAGTTTAGTATTTTAGACACACCCAGCTTTAAAAAAAGTTGTAAAAGTAACAATTTAGAGTCTGCTGAAAATTTAGTGGTTTCTGAGAACACGCTGTGCTATAGGTATTGACTATAAAAGTAGCCAAAGGTGGCATAAACTCATTTTATTAAACCATCTCATAAAGGTATGATTCAAGGTCATAAAAACCGTTCAAAAAAGCCGTAGACATCAACGAAAAATGTTTCATTTTTTCAAAATTCCCGCTATCAGTCGATATATATCTATATAGACCCTGGAATTTCATCAACACAATTCTAGTCTCACATTTTTTTCAATCTCTAAAATCGCATTTTTCATCAATCATCCCACGTCTTTTTCAAACCTCTGCAACCACACAATATTCAATCACGCAGTAAACAAATACACGAAAATCTCTCGACCGATAAAACGTTTAATAAAACTTCCAAATTACACTACAGTTCTTCCTCTTCCCTATCCCTTTTTCTCTCCGTATTCCCTTAAGTTCAGCGTAATAAAATTACAAAGTGAGCTCTTTCGAAGCGAAGGTAAAAATATGGCACTAGCCGGGTAGCGACGTATAAAAGTCGCGAGCGCCGCGCCGCGCAAGATTGGCCGGAGTAAAAAAGTTTCGCCTTTTGTCAGCGCGCCGCGGGGCGCGCCCGGTTATAAACTCCCCCCCCCCCTCCTCCCGACGAAATTTACGTAATGCGACTTCATGTCCCGTCATTAAGGCTATATAGAGCCGTGCGGAGAAAGAATCGCGTTACGCCCGATTCGATTTAAAGTTGACAATCAAAAAAAAACTTGCGTCTCGCGCGTGTATTGTGCGCGGCGGAAAGGAATTACCGCGAGCGGTTATGCAGTCGGGCCGCCGTCGCCGGTTATAAAGCTCAATCGCCCAACGGCGGTAAAGAGCTATACGACGACGGGCGCGTTGTTGTGGTCGGGATCGCAGTGGGAAGTTCTTTCGCGGCGGGGTAATGAAAATCGCGGACGTCGTGTAGGCTTTTGTGCGGCTGTTGTTAGGTCGTTTCGAGAGCTGAGAATCGATTGAAATCTGTGGAGGATTATTAATTGGTTCTTTTTTTTTCTCGTGTGATGATTTATATGAAATTTGTGTTACATATGGCTACATTTTCATGACAAAATCACAGTAATATTTTGACAGAGGAAAATGGCCAGGCAATTACATTAAAGCTGAATTTACCTTTAAGGTTCTCTCCGCAAGACAACGAGCTATTGCGGAAAAACGTATAAACGATTTTTATGGTGTCTCGGCAGTAATATCCCTGTAAAGCTAAGGAGCTCTTGTTTTGAAACTATTTTCGTGTTGCGAAGGCATAAAAACATTATGTGTGCCTTTTACGACGGATATTTTTTGTGTGACGTCTCCATTTGGAAATAATTCAATTCTATAAAGTTCATTGGAATATAAGTAATTCATATATATTGTTTTCCGTATATAATTTAAATGTAATACGTATAATTCATTAAAGTTGAAAATTAATTATATTTTGCTGACGTAAATTCGGCTACGGACATATATTATATGCAGCATCTACTCTTTTAATCTCGAATCTCCAATGTTAATTTCCCTCCACTTTGGTATCGACAAAAACACTACTCGCGGATAAGAGAAGGCGCCCCATTCGCCTCCTCGCGACGTAATTATTTCGAGCGATCGTATAAGGGCACTTTTATTCCGCGCTTTAGTATCAATGAAACGCGGGCCGGCCGTGAAAGTTGAAACTTGTAAAAGCGCAAATACACGCGCGCGTATTTTCGTTTACGCGCGCGAGTAGTATACCCATCCGTGTTTTTCATTCGCCGCGAGCAGCATCGCGAGAGAACTATAGGCATTTCTTGGAGGGAAATGTGAGAAAGGACCTTGAGTTTACGGAGCGTTTGAATATGGCCTCGACGCTGGGGTGTTAATTTGGTTAGCAGTGCCGTATATAAGGTCGCGCTGAAATTTATAGGTTGTTCGGCGCGGTTGATAAAAACGAACGAAGTGATATCGGGATGAAAAATTTATTGTACTTGCTAGTGTATGCTTGTTGCACGGAATATTTCTCGAGATAGAAGTGAACGATATTTTCAAAAAATGTTGGCAGTGAAAAGAGAAGAGAGAAAAATATATATATGTAATACAAAACTTATCGATATTAATAACGATCTTCATACACTGACTTTTATACCTACTGAAGATTGTTATATGGTTATTTGGAAGCTCTCATTTTATTTCTCGTTTAATTTCAGGTGGAGGTGCCAATATACATAATGGAAAATTATCAAGAAATGCAGAGAATTACGTCCAATTGTTTAGAAGGTGTTGTTAATTTTCCATTTTTCATATTGGTACTTCCTGTTGCAATTGAACAATGAACAAAATGAGGCCTTCCAAATTAAAATAGAATAGAGTTGAAAAAAGATTCCGGTGTTTTATTCAATTGTTTGTAGGTAGTAGTATCTACCTTTGACAATAGTTAAATTTTATCACAAAAAATTGTTTTCGATACTTAAAGTACCGTTCTTTCAAGTGATGCCGTTACTTATGTTACACAGTTTGCGAAGTAGTCGTTGTAAAAAATCTTTATATTTAACGTCGATTTTAACAATAGAACCACCTTAAATAATCGAAAATTTATCACAAAATAATATATAGATCAGGATAATAATATTTATATTTTTATAAAATTTTGCTAGCTGATGTATATTTATTATACAGGGCACATAACAATACTTATATGTGCAAATCCGCGGACTACAGACAACAACTGGGGTACAAAAACGGAAAAAATTTTTTTTGAGGGCACATCTACCACATAAGGTTTTTTCGGTTCTTTGGGGGTCCCCCAACATGAAAATACTCGTGTACACTCATTATCCGTTGCCAAACTTTTTTGCCGACGAAATCAATTTTTCTTATGGAAATTTAATATGGGAAAAATGGACGAAAAGTAGTCATTGATGATTAACCAATAGCAAACTATTGAAGAGGCCAAACCAAATTCCACAAAAAAGCGATTAAAGTTGAAGAATAAAGCTTTAATTTGAGATGAGAATCGTTAAAATCGGTTGATTCTCTGCAAAGCTACGTGAAGTTGAAAATGGCGAAAAATGACGAAAATGAGAGATATTTTTCAAACCCACGTAATTTTTCAAATTTTTGTCATTTTTCACTATTTTCAACTTCACGTAGCTCTGCACAGAATCGACCGATTTTAACGATTCTCATCTCAAATTAAAGCTCTATTCTTCAACTTTAATCGCTTTTTCGTGGAATTTGGTTTGGCCTCTTCAATAGTTTCCTATTGGTTAATCATCAATGACTACTTTTCGTCTATTTTTCCCATGTTAAATTTCCATAAGAAAAATTGATTTCGTCGGCAAAAAAGTTTGGCAACGGATAATGAGTGTACACGAGTATTTTCATGTTGGGGGACCCCCAAAGAACCGAAAAAACCTTATGTGGTAGGTGTGCCCTCAAAAAAAATTTTTTCCGTTTTTGTACCCCAGCTGTTATCTGTAGTCCGCGGATTTGCACATATATATTAAAAAAAATTTAATACCGAATAAATTTACATGTATCCGTTTCCAAATTATTGATGTGTTTCATATATAATCTCAAACCCCATTCTCCTTCAAGACAATGTGAGTTCCCTCACCCATCAACCATTAAATTCCCTTTTGCATATATATAGGAGCTCGAGACAACGATTCGACCAGCCACCTCTCCCCTCAATCAGACCGAGACCCACTAAATTTCGCGCGTCAGGGGCCGATAATATGCCGATATTATTAAGCCGAAAAAAGATTCCTGCTCACGAACCAGCAGGGCGGTCGATAAAAGGGTTGGAGCTGCACCGCTACCGCCGCCTCTCGTCCAATTTGAATATTTATAAGCCTCTACTCCCCCCCCCGCGGCATTTCGAGAGCGGTCTTTTTCGCCGGCGTCTAAGTAGGACCGTGGAAGGGCGAGCGCGCGCCGGGCGGGCCGCGGAATAAATTAATCGAGTTTGTTATGTAAAACTAATTTCATTACCCGTTATTACCGCCGATTAATTTGCCTGAAAGCCCGATGACGCGCGCGCGCGCGATGAGAAGAGCGAGGGGGAGAGGACTTTAACGAACTTTGCCGATTAGATTTGCCGTTTTGCGCGCCGGTCCGCGCCTCTCCAGTCGGGAAGAATTCCCTCGATAATCTGTTTATTATTTTACATAGGGATGGGCTTTGTGTTTTTGTCAGATTGACGCTGGATTACGGTTGAAATGGTGCGTTTTAAAAGCTTATGTACCTTTTTGAACGTTGCTCATAATGTTCGCGGAAAAATGTTGCACATATGAGTTTCTGAGATCTCTTAAAACATTGAATGGATCGAAATAATGTTTAGTAAGACAAAAGTGTAGTGTCAGGGTATTAAAAGTTTATATTTAAATATTCAGGAAAATTACATGTGCTCTTTTATGCTCATGTACAATTAACAAAAATGAAGTAGTATCAAATTTTAATAATGTTTTATGAACCCGTATATTTATAATATATTTTTTATGATTATGATGTTATAATGGTTGCAGAATGTATAATTAATAAAATTTTATTATGTTTTCATTCCAGATTATCCGAAAATACACAAGCAGCAGAGCATAAAATCTTCATCACGGAAAGGTGAGTACATTTACTGAAACTTGCAAATAATTTTCATTATTTCCCAAATCTAAATACGGGATTTCAGTATTTCTTCAAGCAATTAATGACCGAAATAGTCTCAAATTCCATCCCGATCCAGCAACAGCACACGCTGCAGTCACAATAAATCACGCGTTTTGAAATTCCGCGTATATATATAAACAACATTTTCGCGCGGAGCGTATTATCACCAGCCGACCATTCGGCGCTACTGCCACGCAGTAGTCATTTACACAGAACAATATCGCATCGTTCCGCCTTGGCGTTACAACCGCGTAAAACAAGCCCGCGCGCTCTCGCCTCGCCCCATCCGCGTTGCCTCTCCTGCTGGAAATCCAGCGACGCGGAAAATTCAATATCCCACCTCCTCCTCCTCTTCCTTCCCGTATATTATTTCAAAGATTTGATTAAAAGCCAAGATATCTCACGTTTCACACTGTCTCGCGAGCTCTCTCCTAACGAGAAAAATCGTCGCCTTCCCCGACTCCCTTCGCGAGAGCCTCTTCTCTATTTTTTCCGGAGCATTGCGCAGACGCATCCCCCCATCGGTTAAGGCATTTGGTAACCGATTGTAAATACGAAGAAATGGAGAGAGGGAGACAGAGAGAGAGAGAGAGGGAGAGAACGAAAACGCGGAAAAGGGGGAATTGAAGTTTGCCCAGGCTGTAAGAGGAGACGTCGGTAAATATCTTTCCCCGGGTCGTCGTCGTCGTCGTAGCTGCGGCTTCCTGCGCGCCAGCTCTCGAACCGATTTTCCTTACCTGCGCCAACGAGCGTCTCTGTCTCGCTTTCTCTCGCACGTCGCGACTGTGTATACTCCCCCTTTTCAACCCTATTATGTGAGACGGAGCTTTGCGTTTTCCGCTCGAGGAGACGGTTTCTCGCCGTTTTGTCGCCCACGAGAGGAGACAAGTCGATTTTCTCGCGGTCGCGCGTTTTCCAAATGGAAATTACACGCATTTTGTGGTGCGCGCGGTTTTTTTTTCTAGCTTTTGCGTAACATCGACTTGCATTGCCAGTTAAAAATTTTCAATATTATCTGAAAAATATACGCATTGCCCACTACCTTTGATTGGTCATATTTCAAATTACATAATGTTTCAATCCGTCTAATAAATACGATTTCTTAATATTGGAACCATTGTATCACACAATATATCATTTATCGCATCTCAATTGAATTGTGAGAATACCTATCAATTAAATTCAATATTACTATATGTATTCCATCACTCAATAAATCAAACACAATACAATCGGCAATAATTGAACTTATCGCCCGGCTTCCAAGAAAAAAAAAAGAAACCAACCACACTGAGACTGTTCTGCTATACATATATAACACAAAACGTGGAAACCCGTTATAAAACGTATTCTACCGGGAGTTCCGCGGCAGTATAGCAAAAGTTGCAGCTGCGCGCCGCGTTGCGCAACTCGCTCTTCTTCCTCGTCTCGCGATAAAACATTTCCGCCTCTTGGAATTATTATATAAGCTGCGTTGGCCGCCGCGACACGTGCGACGGTTCGTAAAAGTGCGTCTTTCGCGGACGGAGGAACGAAACGTGCCGTATGCGGATTGTGAATTCGAAAATAGCGCTCATGGATATGTACTGGTGTATTTTTCAGGCGTTTGGAAAATCCGAGAGGCTGTAAAGCGAGGAACGTGCACGCAGTGCCGCGCACTGGACGCGCGCATGATGCGGAATAAAAAACTGCGAATATCGAGTGATATGGTTATTTGCTTGCGGGGTTTTATTACTCAAGCTGACATCGCTGTATAAATATATACTTGTGAGAGGGAATTGACAAAAGTTTAGAGATCATTAGGTGAAATAACATTAATGTTGATACTTATTGTCGGAATGGATTTCAACTGTAAGAGAAACTCCATTAGCTTTAATTTAACCAGTATTTGATTAATCCCTTGAATTACTTTCCTGTACAAACTTTATATAAAAACTACATTCAACACTAACGATAAACTTCTTATAAATCACAAAACTGTACAAAAATTAACACTACTTCGCCCTCCCCAACAAATTAAAAAAAAAAAAAACGATCTATCCAAGCGCTGCTACCTAGAATCTCATCGACTCATATACCACGTGATAATCACTCAGCACCGTATAGGTCGAACATTCCATCGCGACCTCCTGAAAAATACAAAGCCATCGTACTCCCCTCGCTTACTCTTTCGCCTCTGCACATGCCCGAGAAATACGTCGTAAAACGCTCGAACGCGCGCGTCGATGTCGCGCATCTTCTCTATTATTCAGCGCACGCGCGAATACATATATATCTATAGACGTTTGTTCCGTCGTGGGAGAGCATCGGACCGCAATCCACTCGAACGTTCTTAATTTCCTTTTCGACGTTTTCTACTCGTCTCTCCCTCCCTCTCTATCTCTATTCCTGCGTCTCTGCCTCTCGCTAAGACGATTACGGGGGCGCGCGGGGTGTACCTCGCGCAAAAGACAGAAAGGAAGAGATAAAAAAGGCGCCGGGCGAAAGAATTAAGGAAAAGGCCAGGTCGAATAGTCGCGCACCCCGGGGGCTTTTAAGAGCCATATTGAGGGGGAGTGTCGTACGTCTGTCTCTCCTTTCATAGCGATAGAAGTGGCTGCTGCTGCTGCTGCTGCTGCTGCTAGTTATACCAGAGCGATGTCTATTGCCCTCGCGAGCGACTTTGTGATTGAGGTCTGCGGCTTTTTATGCGCGCGAGAGAAAGAGAGAGAGTGGCAAACCGCTGCAAGATTCGTTTGAAGAGGAGAGAAAAGAATGAGAGGAAAGTAGTAAGGAGGAGGAAAGTCATAAGGAGGGGAATGAATATGTCTAATCGTGCTTTTAGGAACGATTTGATTGGAGACCATTTTTCATTCCGATGTAAATAACTCTTTGTTATTCATGTCCACGAAGAAAGTTATAATTTTTTTTTTATTCAAATAAATACCGTTATTTAGAATTTTAGTCAGAAAATAGTTAGGAACGTAGATAAAAACAATCGATTCAATATTAACTAGATTAGTACTGTTTTCCATATATTGATATTATGTGATATATAAAATATCTTACTAAATACATCCATGTCCATTTAATTTAAATAATTTTCTTTAGAATTCCTTCGGAATTAAAGAAAACGCTATCTTCCTCTTGCGCTTTAACTGGAAACCTGTGCATAACCGAACATTGCATAACAAAAGAAAAAAATATGACCAAACGGAGCACTTTCCACTTAATCCAAATAAATTCAAACAATTCATTATTTTAAAACATTTAACGTTATCCAGCATGTCTTCGAGGTATCGAGAAAAAAAGCACACAATACATGTGAAAACAATATTCATCCTCCGGTCTTTTACAATGACCATCGGGCACACACGCACTCGCTTCCCGCTCCATTCAGCCAACCCTGTATACCGCAAGAGACGCAAAGTTTCCCTCCTTCCCCATACTCGTCCACTATACAAATCGCTTACACCCATTGGCGAATCGCGTCCTAGGCGAACCTCGCGCGCTTCTCCGACAAATTGAACCGAAAAGAAAAAGCTCAAAGATCGCCGTTACGAGCACTCGAACTTTCTCGAGTTGAGCGGAAACCTCAATGCACAAACGCGCACGCGTGGAAATAAAAGCTCGCGAGGAAGAACGAGAGAGAGAGAGAGAGAGAGAGAGAGAGAGAGAGAGAATATGCGAGGGAATGGCATGCAGCCGTTATCCTGACCGTTTCTGTTCCTTAATCGAAAGCCAGTCTCGCACAGATGCGCCTCCCGGCTTTGTCGGCTTTAACGACTTCCCGCGGATTTTCACACGCGCAAGCGCGAATCGAACTGCGCTCGCGCGCGCCTTCATTTCTTATTCCTCGTTCGCTGGGATTTTTTTTTCGCTCTCACGCGTGCGCGCGCGCGCGCGCAGCTGTATAGTTTTATTGTATCGTAAAGCGCATCTGTTATTCCGTTTATTTTAGCGAGCACGCTACTGTACCGAGCCCCGAACGTCTCTACGAAATTAAGCGCGAGGGCGGTCGCGGTCGATATAAGGTATTTTGAAGTGAGCTAGTGAAGGCGTGGTTTTACGCTGAGTGCAGCTCGCAGTGAGTAGGAGGTAATTGTTAGTGCGCGATTTTGCGGAATTTACGAAGGTTTGCACGCGTGAAATGGTAATTTTTTTGTTTTTTTAATTGTTCGCGGTGTTCTTTCGCGGTTTCGTGGAGATTTTTTTTTCAACTTTTATATGCGCTTTATACAAGTTTAAAACGTATTGATCGTAATCGATTTACAAATATCGAGAAATTGGAATATTATTGATAACAATTGGTTAATACAACGATATTTGTGAATTCATGAATGATCGCTTTTCTCGATTTAAATAAAAAACCGCTGCCAATTCATTGGTACGTAGCTTCCTCAACCGTAATTTGTTGATTCCTTTAATTAATTTTTATAACAAAATTTATAATTTTTTAAAAAATTTATTGCATAATTATAATTAAAATTCATATATGAATATTAAAAATTGTTAATTTTTAAATTTATTTATTTATTTATTATTTATTTATATGAAATTTATATAAATTTGGGCTGATAAATAAAGTTATCATTTGAAATAGAAGTAAAATATCTATATTTTATAATAAAACAAATAGCTATCACGGTTGTTTTTTTATTAACAAAAACGTGTTTTTTTATATTTCATAATTCATATTTTATAAGAAAAAAAAACTTTATAGCTATCACTGTTCTTTTGTTATTAACAAAAACGTGTTTTTTTAAAAAAGTTCATAACTCACAAATAAATTATAATAATGCAGAATATAATGCATAATTCATAATTATAATAGATTATACTAGATATAATTTTTAAACATTTTAATTCATTTTGTTGGTTGGTTTTTAAAAATTAAAAAAATCATCGAATGCCTACTCAATGACGTTTCCTCATTCCACACCACCTAGCGGTAGATGTCACTGCGCGTTTTTTAAAAATAAAATATAAATCTTTTTTAATTTAGAGATTAAATTATTTTTTGTAACACATGAATGATTTTCTGCGTTTTCCTACATAAAAATATGTTCTAAAAAGTGACTTTTTTTACCTATCGTGTCAAGAAATTCATTCTCTCCCTCTGCTCTAAAATTATGTAAAATCGCGAAAATGAATTTAGCCTTGCTTTTTAGGTTCAAAAACGCATAAAATGGAGTTATGAGTTTAAAAAAAAAAAATACGTTTTTGTTTTTGATGATAACTAAAGAACCGTAATAGATAGAAAATTAATTTTTTTTAGAAAATATAGGTATTTTAATTCGCTTTCGAATGCTACCCACCCCATTCAGATACATAGAGCCGTTCTCGAGAAATTACGATTTTAAAAAAATGTCAAAAAACTTTTAACCTCAAATATCTCTGAAATTTATGGACCAATCATTTTGCCCAAAGAACTCGACCGAGAACTATAAAAAATCTACCTCTAAAAGGAATTTTGAAGCCATTAAGTCAATTTTACTCTTGTAATCGTTGGACATACAAAACTGATTTTTTTCATTTTTCAATTTTTTACTCAAAATCTAGCCTACAGAATGTATTAAAATTTTAACAGATTATAGCTATTTATATTCTGTATTATCACGATTTTTCTCAAAAAAATTGACCGTTAAGTTTAGGAGTTATAAGCTTCTAAATAAAAAACACGTTTTTATTAATAACAAAAGAACCGTGATAGCTAGAAACTTTTTTTTTTAGAAAATACAGGTATTTTAATTCTCTTTCGAACGCTACCCATCAGATTCGAATAACTCGATCCTATCATTAAAAAAAATCAAAAAACAGTTTTGAGAAAATCGAAAATTTGAAAAAAACAAAAACGCATCGCCCCAATCAAAAAATGGATTTTTGACCCGCCATCACGCAAAAAAAACAAAAAAAATGAGACCTGTCCGGTCAAAATCGACCGAGTAGAAGCTGAGATCCAAGCGTACACACAGACACACACACACATACACACACACACACACATCCATACACACACACACACATCCATACACTCACACACACACATCCATACAGACATTTTTCAAAAACCATGTATTTTGATTCCTAACACCTCGGAACACAATTATAACATGTTTTTACAACAAGTCAAAAATTTACTATCACAAAGCTTCCTCTAGGAGAAAGCAAAAAAAATATGGAATGACTGATGAGGAGATTGATGACAGTGAAAATGTGTAATTTGTTAATTTAGTGAAAGGAATGGTCCAGCTGTCCACCAGGTGCGTATGAATAGAAAAAATACACCAAATTAAGTTTTTCCGACGTTTCGGGCATCTGAATATGTTCCTCAGGCTCTTTATTAACAAATAAAATAAAAATATATATATAATAATCAAAATATACACAATTTTTTTAATTACAAAAAACAATATAAATACTAAAGTAACGCTAAAAGAAAACTTGCACATCTTTAAAATTATTCTAGGCAGTCTCACTGCCAGTCAACATTGACAACCAATGCTATAAAAACAGACTGATTAGATTAACATTACCTCTGTTGACTCGCAGAAGTCAGACTGCCTAGAATAATTTTAAAGATGTGTAAGTTTTTCTGACGTTACTTTGGTATTTATATTGTTTTTTGTAATTAAAAAAATTTTGTATATTTTAACTATTATATATTTTTATTGTGTTTGTTAATAAAGAGCCTTTGAAGAGGGGCAAAACTTAATTTGGTGTGGTTTTTCTATCCATAAGCACCTGGTGGACAGCTGGACTAGTTGTACTGTAGGGGATTTTAGTAATTAAAAGTACTCAAAGTATATTTGAAAAAGGTTTTTGATTGAACAGAAATTTTGTATTATTTCCAACTCTCGTAAAGTGAACTCTTTTATTTTAACAAATAGTACCAGTGTAGTTTTATAAAAAATAATATGACGTAAAACTTGACGATAATTACTGTGCACAATGTGAAATACTAAAAATTGAACTTCGGCGTGATTTTTAAATTAAAACTATTAAAAAAAAACTCGAAATCGTTTCTAACAAAGATAAATTAATCCTCGACACTATTATACCAGACCCATTAAACAACGCCACTTGCACTCATCATTACACAATCAAAAACAGATTCAAAGTGCATTTTAATACTATCCCAAAACTCGGGGACATCATCACCGACACGAATCGGGATTAAACGAGCGCTTCGTCCATGAATCCCGATCCGCTCAACGTATTTCACGAGCGCGCGTTCTATGTTTATAAACCCGTTCAGCCGGGCATCGATTTTATCATGCTCGATTTGCGCGGGCGCGTATATGGAAATGCGACAGCCGCGCGCGTGCGTGCGAGAGAAAAATCGAGAACGCGCAGCCGGGGTGAATGATAAAGCGAGCGAGAGAAAGAGTGAGAGCTAGTGGAAAAAAAACGGTAAATGTGGGTTAGTTTTATTGGCGGCGGGCGAGCGAAAGCCGTTTTTATCGGTTATTAGTAGGGAGATTAAGAGAGAGGGGCGAGTGTCGGGGTGAGTGATTTTTATGGGAAGGAAGTAGACACGTATAGTTGAGGTTAAATTTTCGAAGGATTAATTCAGTGCGTTTAAATTGTTCGTTGCTGCGTGTCTGCCATTTTATTATTTATGTGAGGAGAAGTGAATAGCTATGGCCGGGTTTGTGTTTAATTAAAAAATTTTGTTCCAAAACACGCTTTCAGCGAAAGAAGGTATTTTATGATTTGCGTGACGGTGTGTATAGTGCGCAGAGCTCGTGAGGTAGAAATTGAAATTTTAGTGATTCTTTTTAAATGAAAATATTAATCAAAAGTTTAAATCGATATTTTAACTTATAAACAAACAAAATATATTCAAGCTTTACATACTGAAATTAATGTATTTTGAAATAACCACATACTTACAATTCATTATAAAGTTTTCGTCATTGTTCATTAATAAAGGAAAATTAATAAAAACCGTATATACGTATTGTAAAGTTAAGTTACAACGAAAAAAAAAACCCTCAATATAATAAGTATTTTATAACAATTTTAATCAATTTATAATATACTTTCTCGAAAGAGAATCCAGTTCCGAGGATAAATTCACTAAATAAAATTTAAACCACTGCTCTCTCGAAAATTCGGAACCAAGTTTAAAAAACTTTTTTTACGGCTCCACAACGGAGGGTCGAAAGAAAACGACACGGACAACCGGAGAAAAGCGCGCGAAAAGGACGCAAAAAAAGCCAAACCGAAGAGAAGAAAGCAGCGAGGCTTCGCGAGCGAGCGCGAAGGTATATAAGCAGTGTGAGAGAGAGGGAAGGAGAGAGACGGAAAAGAAGTAAACATCCAATTACATTAGTCCGCGGGGCGCTATATTAGGGCCACCGCCGCGGCGGCGCCTCGGGCGTTTCCACTCTCTCTCTCTCTCTCTCTCTCTCTCTCTCTCTCTCTCTCTCTCTCTCTCTCTCTCTCTCTCTCTCTCTCTCTCTCTCTCTCTCTCTCTCTCTCTCTCTCTCTCTCTCTCTCTCTCTCTCTCTCTCTCTCTCTCTCTCTCTCTCTCTCTCTCTCTCTCTCTCTCTCTCTCTTGCTCCCCATCCGGCGTAATCCAGTGGCGCGGGCCTGCAGGCCTTACGTTTCGTCTAATTTCGACCTCAAGTTTCGAGCTTGCGCGCGCGAGCCTCGTTAATTAAGCCGAGCGAGCGAGCGCGCCTGCGCGTAATTTCGGATACAGGCGAGAGCTAGAGAACGAGCTTACAATAACCTATCGCGTTTGAACTGTGATGAGTCCTCCGTGTCGGATGTTAGCAGAGGGGCGAGTAGAGAGAGAGAGGTAGTGACAGAGATGGGAAGGGAGGAATAAGGAGAGGCGGTCGTCGGTTAATGTGGCAACACGCACTGGGACACCCAGGAGGGAGTGGCCGGCTGGTTTTCTCCCGCCGATCCAGTCGATAATTACTCGCCGCGAGAGCTAGAGAGAGAAAGATGGCTTAATGCACCGAGCTCATCAAACTGCGTGTGAAATATCGCCCGTGCGCCTGTGCTCGCGCGTTCGTGTGTGCGTACATGTACATACGTACACGAGAAGCGACTATTATAATGCGCGGGGGGTGCCCGCACGCGCACAACATGCGCCCGCACTGCCGCGGCGGGCGGGAAGAACATCGTGCGCCGGCGCTGAAGAGAGGACGTGCAGCCCTCCATAAATGTGTGTGTGTGTGTACATATGTGGCATGCTCACATGCGGGGGCAGTTTGCGTCGAGAGACGGGTGCTGAAATGCGAAATTTTGCGAGCGAGCGCCAAGTGGCGCATGGCGATTATTGATTCGTGAAAATTTTGCTGGTAATTGTGATTATCTTACGATGGAAATTTTATAACGGAAAGTGTCTTGTGAAAGTTGAAAATTCAAAGGTATCGGCTTGAAAAAAAAAATTTTGTTATGTTATGTGGATAATTTTATATGAAATATTTAGGAAAAGTGTTTAGTTAGTAATATACAGAGGGACCAGTAATAATACTTATAATATGTTTCAATAGTTGATTACTTGAACGTGTTTACCATCGACAGATCACATAATATCCCATTTTATTTGAGTTAGCCCTAACGTATACAATAATAATTAAAATCACCCATAAGAGAGAAAAATAACAACTATTCGACAACGAGCCCTTCCCCGGCCCCCAGATACTTCGATGAATACACAATGGCCGTTACAATTTACGATGTCGCGACGAAAAAACACCTCCACGCCCCAGTCGTGAGCGTAAACGCGCGCGAAAGGAAGCGCAAGGGACTCCCCAAAAGCTTCGCAAAAAAAATGGTCTCCTCGCTCGCGCCCCCTCGGGTGTATTTTTCGTTTTTCGAGCTGCTATCTCCGACGTGTCATTGAAAAGCTTTCATCTTCCCCTGAATGGCTCGACAAGCGTTTTGCGCTCGTACTGTGCCGCTCTCCCTTTCTCTATCCACGACTCGACGCAATTCGCAAGTGACCCATTATTTCGCTCTCTCGCTCGCTCTTCGATTTTCCATTTTTGCCGCGAGCGCGCGAAAAACACACCCCACGCACTTTTCGGCCGCTCGAAGCCCTTCAATTTGAGCGCTGCTGCTGCTGCTGCTGCTTTCTGCCGTTGATTCTTTTACGTGCGATAGATTTTTTTTTTTTGAGGGAGAAGTGTAGCGGTTTTTGGGAAACTTGTGCAGGTTGGTTCGAACACTCTTGACATATTTTTCGGGATGATCAATAGTGGAGAAAATTGAGTTCGGCTAAACGGGATGTATTTTTCTAAGGAATTGTTCATGGTGTTGAGTTAGATAAACCGAAGACTCCAATATTCATTGATTCTTTTACATGATTTTAGCAATACTATCGAAAATTGTAAAACTATTCTGGCAAATTTCTGTTGATTTATAGTGGTAATAAATATGTCAATTTTCAATTTCGTTATTAATACACTTTTAAATAATTCTTGTGTTTTTTAATAAAACAGAAAAAATTTAAAAATTAAAAAAAAATATCATTTTAAGATCGGGTTTTAGTATTAACACGCATATTCTTTATGATGATTTATTCTGACAACAATAAATTTGTTATAGCTGTCCGTAAAAATAATTTTCGGCGATATATTAATAAAATTTATATAAAAAAAAAATATTATTCTGAGATTTTTTAATAATTTACAAGTCAAATGAATGTCGGCGAGCACTTGAAGTGGGGATGAATTATTCACAAATTAATTTGCCTGGAAGGACTTCAACTAAAGTAACAGAAACTATTTACATGCCCGTGGCCCACCGGCACTGTACTAGTTTACCCAGATTACGTAACGATGCATACGATGCGAGGGCGAAATATTATAATTTACCAAACAACAAAAAGTCGGTTACAGTATATCATGTTATCATAGAAAATAAACGCTGTAATTTCAGCTGTTAAACAACAACCGACATGGCTTAGAATCATTCTGGAAAATGTTTAAGCAAACTGTTAATTTAACGGTCATTAAAAGTGGCAATAAATTTCATTTTAGTATATTTTTTAATGCCACGTGATATTCAATCCATAAACATTTAAAAAACTATGTAGTCAATGAATAGGAAAACATTCGAGAGCCTGTTTAATTGAAAAAAGTATCACTGAGTAAAATTCATCTCTCTCCTTCTCCGCAGCAACTGATTTAACCGTCAGACACTTAAAGCGTCGTTTCACGCCTCTCAATCACCTCGATCACCCTTTCCCCCTTTCCTCCAATTTACTCCCCTCCCACCTCCTTACTTCCCGACTTTTTTAATTCGATCTCTAATTAATAAAGAATCAAGACCTAAAACGGGACACTAGTCACTCGCAGCCCCGCGAAGCGAGAGCCTATATAAGAAGACGAAAGAAGGAGAAAAGTACGCGAACATCGGGACAAAGGGAACGAGAGTGGGGGGAAGCCTGCGGGGACAGGGAGGAAGAAATAAAGACGAGGGGGCGCGGGCGCAGGTATGTACCATTTTATTTGCGGGGAAAAGCGAGCGAAGACGAGCTCCTAGCCCTTTCCAATTACAGGCACAAGATTGTGTTGCAGCAGCAGCAGCAGCGGCGGCAACCGCCGCCGGCGACGGCGGGGCTTTAAAACTAGCCGGAGAAATAATTAGGAATTCGCAAAATTAAAAATCCATCTGCCCGTGCTCTCGCTTCCCCTCGACCACCGCCCTCCCCCGTAGCCGAGGCAGCGCTTCCACCCTGTACTTTTTACTCCGTTTGCGCCTCGCCGAGTGCGCTCATTGGGTTCGCGTCGCGACTGCCGCGGGAAATTGAAAAAGTACAATGAATTTGGTGGTTTATAATTTCACAGACCAAAGTGATTCTGGAACTAAATCATCTTTAGTACGAGACGTGGAAAAAGTCAAGCTATGGAAATATATTGATTCACGAAAGATTTTTCTTGAGTCAATTATTTTTATTAGACTCAATCTTCAAAAAGACTTGAAAAATAAACCATATCAAACGCTTCTGCTCTACAACAGCTACCTCTATCTTTCTCTGGCTCTCCGTAAAACCATCGGCATGACGAATTACAACGTTCGCGGGCAACTCAGTTACTTACTCGTCACACACACACACACACAACACACACACACACACACACACACACACACACACACACACACACACACACACACACACACACACACACACACACACACACACACACACACACATCAGCGTGTCTCTCAGCCCACGACGTCTTGATGCAGGTTGCAGTACGCGACTTTATTGCGTTAGGCCGCCACGCGGTCAATTTCGCACGGTCGCGGCTCCTTTCAACGGGCGCTAAGTTTAACCGCCAAGTGGAATTTGGCGGTCGTAGCAGTAGTTGCTATATTCGAGGTGGCTCGAGTCCGTCTTGGGTCAGCCGCCAATCACGCGAACTCGTGAGGCGTCTCTCGTGTAAACGAGACCCGCAGGCTGAGCTCGTTAGAGGATTAAGTTTTGGCGAAGATGGAAGATATAGGTGTCGCGGGATTGAGGATTGTCGGATTTTTTGACGCAGAAGCGCTTTCAATTCCTGTAAATTATGTTAGTTTACGTTTGCATGTGCAATTTTTTCAGAATTTCTTCTTGGGTTCCTCGATAAATAATTTTGAGAGAAAAACACGCGAATTTCATTGACAATTTCAAACAATTTTATTCGAAATAATGTTTTTGTTCGATAAGAGCTCATTCGATCTACATAGATTAAATCTATAATATAAACTATACCAGTAAAGTGACTTCATTAATTGCATCTGCAGTCTACCGACGGTATCCCTATAGAAAAAAATTCCCCTCTTCGTCTCGCGTCCGCCGCGTGCTCGCAGCAAAAAAGAACCAGGACAACGTCTCTGTTAGGCAGCCAAAAAGAGAGAGACCCTTCTCACTCACCGAGGAGCGCGCGTGCGCCCACATAGGCCTGGCTCGCGCCCGTAGTTGAGTTATGCGTCGCCCCCGCGCACGCGCAATCAATTTCAATCAGCAAACGCGATTACTGCTGGCCAATTACCAGCGACGGTCGCGACTGCCTCCGTTATATTACGTTTTAGAGGCGGCAGCTGTTTTCGCAGGGAGAGAGACGGAGAGCTGCATTCGTGACATTATTCCTGCGCGAGTACAAAGCCTCCTTTGCCGCACCGCGGAAAAATTGCCGCCTTGGTATGAAAGCACAGGGCGCGCGATGCTGTTGTTTTTGTTGTTGCTGCTGCTGCTCGTCTCTCCTCTTTGTGCCGGACGGCGCGTTTAAAATTAAAGCGCAAAATTGGAGAATAGGGGAAAAACCCGAGCGCGCCGGGAGTTTTTGTATGGTCTCGTTGGGGAGATTTTTTCCGGGCGTCTACGTGCTGTTATGATTTCATAAAAATGTTTAATTCGCTAATTAAACATAACATCTTTAACATCTTTCTTTCGATAATTTCGCTGTGCCCTTTGATGTCAGAAGTTTCACACGGTCCGAGCAGCGCATTTGGTGCCGATAAAGAAGATTTCATCGACGAGGACGTCAATTTTCTGGGCCCTGGAAGTGTTATGCGTGGATACACACACAAATATGAAAGAACGAAATAAGCAAGGCGTCCGATTACAATTTGACGCCTATTAGCAGAAAGACGAGCGGTAGCGGCCGTGGCTTGTTGGTATTGTTTATGACTCGCGAGTCGGCGGCTCTGGTTTAAGCCCAGGGTCCATCACTTTTTATTATTAAAAGTTGCAATAGCTCACTCGTAATACGAGAGGCTCAGAGTAGATCTTGAAAGTTGTTGTTGGACAAAGTAGCAACAACAATGGTTGACGATGATTCGCTCTTTGCATTGATATAATTGAATTAGAAGGCAGTTGTCGGTGTATAATTTGCAGATGTGTACTCATCACGATTAAAACTTCATTTTGAATCTAATCTCATAAAACATTCTTATAAAAAAAATTAATCGAATGAGTGTTTCATGAGATACCTTTCTAATTAAACTAAAAATTATAATCAGTTTTATAGAAATGATATACAATAAGACAATCCGAAACCGTTATATACAGAGAAACTAAGATAACTATTTATGAGATCTATTACGGCGAGCAAAAAAAACATAATTACACACTCCACCTCTCATAAAAACTTCAACTGTTTCCGCGTACGAGAAACCGCTGAGAAAGGGGGGGATCCCAGAATTAAGCTGTCGCACATAATAGAATCATGAAAACTTCATCCCGCCCTTCGACAACGTCTTCTCTCGAAATATCATCTCTTCCTGTCTCCTGCTATCGCCGACCCGCGGAAAGGAGGGCGGAGGGATGATTTATCGTCGGATAATCCTTCAGTCCGGGCGATTGCCGCGCGATGCTCCTCGAATTAAAACTTCAGCTGCCGGCGGCCAATTACAGCCCTCGCCCGTATCTTCCCGGATTGATTATTATCGAGGCCCGCGCGCTCGCTCGGCTCGCCGCGAACAATCGCCTCGCGAAAACTTTATTTATATTTATGGAGGGAGGCAATCGCATTTATACAAAGACGTGCCGCGAAACTCGATTCTCTCCTCTGTCTCAAAGACGCTTATTTTCTTCGATGCAGGGGCGCGGAAGTTGCTCGGTGCTGGGTATAATTCGCCTCAACGATGATGGCTTTAGTTTCGTCGGCCCTTCGCTGGCTCCGTTTGGGGGGAAAAAAGTGAACGAGAGATTGTTTGGAATAGGTTTGGTGGGGTCAAAGACGTGTGTGTGTGTGTGTGTGTGTGTGTGTGTGTGTGTGTGTGTGTGTGTGTGTGTGTGTGTGTGTGTGTGTGTGTAGGTGGGTGGCTGGGTGGTTTTTGTGAAAAAAGCAAGTATTTTATTAGCTTTGTTATGGGCAATTATAGTCAGCTTTGTTTCTTTGTTTCTGGAGTGTATGTTCTTGAGTACAGAGCTGGCAGGAAAATGGAATTGTAATAATTGTTCAGAATTTTCGCACTTAAGTACCCGTCGAATCAATGTGTCTTTGTTGGCATTCAATAGGAATCCGCTTCTGAAATTGCACAATGAATTCCTTGTGACAATTATCAATATTTTACATAACCCCTATTCAGTCAATTACTTTCACTCTGTCGCCTTAAATTACTCGCCAAACGCAAATAACAGCCTTATTTTCAGTGTTCAATCGCCAATGAGCCTGGAAACTAGAACATCACATAACATCTCTCATATATTGTGCTTCCCCATCCTTATACTCATAACCCAGAGAATGAGAGAGAGAGAAAGAGACGCGCGCAAAATGACTTTGAGCATATGACCCAGAAACGAATATATAATTCATAAGCAATATCTCTCTCTGTTCGCCTTCCTTAGGCGGACGATTGAATCGAAGATGATTGCTCGGCTGCAGTGCGCGAAGCCTTTGTTCGCCATCGTCTTATTACTCTGCCATCTTTCTCCGCCGTTCCTCTTCATTTCGGAATTTTACGTCGCTCGAGAGCACATAACGAGCGCGAGAAATGTGAGCAAACGGGAGCGAGACAAAGTCGCAAATCAGGCGAATGGATTGTTATTGTCCGGTGCACTGACTGGGCTGGTGCTGCTTTGTCACAGGAGCGGGCGTTTTGTTCTTCTTTTTCGTCCGAGTGGCGGCCATTGATATTGGCCTGTGAAGGGTGGCATTCGATTGCGTGTTGAGCTTTATTCGAGATGGATTCGTGGAAAATGCTAAGGAGAGGTCAAGTGTAGTGTGATTCACTTGAACCCGATGGAAGGCGAACACTTTTGAGTGTTTAGAGTATAACTTTTATGCCTATGAACTGAAAACCTGATCATGTTTATAACAAAAGATTGGAAATTCTTGTAACAATTGAACCCAGTTATTTAGTTTCTTTTTAATGGATATACTGTAACTCAATTTATTAAACACTTAGACGTTTTAAATATATTTTGTTTAGGATAAGAATAAACGGACTTCGTAGTAACTTTCACTGAACATTTATTGACAATGAATCGATTTTTTTATAATTAATTTTAAAACTTCAACCCTGGTAGAAATTCATCTATATAAAATGGCCAAGAAGTTAGAAAATAGCTAGTAAAACTGGCTAATTAATCGCTATGATGAAACGATTTTTCGACCATTATTTACCTATTTCTTAGATTGATGTAACAACAAAACATTCGTATTTTATTTATTTACTAATTTTATCTTATTAGATGAAAGAGCATTAAAGTGCATTGGATGACTTACCAAAATATAAATAAACAACTAATAAATCATTTGTTGTACTCATTCTATGAATAATTCAGCAAAACTGTTATTTCTTCATCTGATTCTGTCTCTCTCACTTCTTGTCATAACAGCAAGCCTTCTGCTAGACATTTCCAGACTAAAGAAACTGATCAGTCTTAATACCTTTAAAATACTCAAGAATAAGCTTGTACTTGTCTTCGAAAAACTGATTCTATTTTTCAATCTATTAAATGACCAAATAATAGGAGAAAAAGCATTTCATCGGGAGCAATAAACTGGACAAGAGAAATTCCCATTTTATAGCAAGTTTCTGATATAAATGGTCAGTTATTGGTTATAAAATATTTTGGATTTCAACCAGGGAAGATTTTATTACGACATTAAGCCATCTTTACAGAGATAATTTTAGATGAGTGTCAGTCGTTGGCGATACAAGCGGGATGATATGACACTAACAATAATTGAATTGCTAAAAATTTAATTTTTGCTGTGCAGCTATTTCCATTTATTACATAATCCATTAACTTATTAAAAATTAAAATTTTAGACCCGGAATAATTTTATAATTGTTAATATGTTTCAATTTGATGATATACGAACTAAAACATAATAGCAAATAAAGAAAAATGCTTTAGTTCATTTCGCAATTGACTCGCTCGCGATATAATGACTATTTTCGTAATTATTGTGTACGGCGCAACAAATTCAATTCATTAGCGCTGAAATGTTAAGCACTACAAATTGTCATTAAAAACTAAAACATGCCACTAATATTTCGATAATAATTTAATAACCTTTACAATTAATTCAAAAAATCAATCAATATATTATTTTAGCGCTATTAAATGTTCATATTCAATTTAGTATTTACCGGGATTCTATCAGTTTTTTCATTTCATTGTACTTTTTAAGATTTTATTAAATATCTTCGTTATCTCCAGGTTTTTCATTTTGTTCGAAAAGATGGATATACTACTTGTAAAATTAATAATAACAAGTATTAATTATTCGATAGTCATAAAATTGAAGTAATTACATGCTGTATAGAATCATAATTTGTAAAATACCTTTACAACTAGAATTGCACAGAATCCCAATCGATAATCGAAGAAAAAAATTCTTGATTTTCGTAATCAAACAGTATAGCCATCCCGTAAATCACAACAATAACAATATCGCCGGCTAAACAAAGCAAAAAAAAAAAAAATAATCGCAATCTCGTATCGCAACTATTATTTTTCCCCCGGATTCTTCAATTTCCACACTGCCCATCATCTCGTCTCCTCCCCCTACGCCTCTGTTTACATTCACGAAACGCGCATCGGGCTCTTATTTGCCGATCCTCGCTCACGCAAACAAAGCCCTCGCCCGGGCAGCAAGGAGAGCGAGCGAGAGGAAAAAAGCGCCGAGGGGAAATTGTTTTTTCTAAATTTCAATTGGCGCGCCGGGTGTATTATCGCGCGCGTTACACGCCGCGCGCAGGGAAAGAGCAAAATCCCGTGACGAAACAATGACGCGCGTGCGCGCGGCCGGAGGCTACGCATCAAAGCGATACACTCGTTCGCGCTCGCGTGCGTTTCGCAGTATCGAGTTTTCTCTCTCTCCCTTCCTCTCTTGCTATAGTGCGCACGCCCGGCGAGATAGACGCGTGACATTCAATTATCATTCGCGAATTTCATCGCTGCCGGGATATATGGCCGCTGCGCGTTCGCTCTCCCTTGCCGTGTTGCGCGTTATCGATAATCCCAGAGTTGAATGAGGGATGGAGATGAAGAGTGGGAGGAGCAGACTTTTTTAGGCCCTGGATGAGAAATCGATTTTGAAGGATAGCGGAATTTACTTTGCAATGGGGTCTGCCTGGTGATTGTGTACCGTAGATTTGATGATTTTTTCCACCACTGATAGCGAAAATATTGATTGGAAAATTTGTGAAACATGAGAAATATTGTAATGTAATAGTATAATATTTTGATTTTGATTTTAAATTAGAATATCATTTGAAATATTCTAAATGAAACTGAAATCAACTGACATGAGATTAGTACGGACAATTGTAAAAAGTAACTTGTTGGGATAATGGAACTGCACCTTGCTGCGATCGCTCAATTTTTCTCTTCCTACAAAATGTGCAGAAGAGAAGGTAATAAACACCACATATCGATACGAGTTATATTTCATATATCGTACAGTTACACTACCATAAAGATATCGACGTAAAATATTTTATATCTGAAATAAAAACAGAATATGTTCAATACACACTGTATAATAATAATAATTAAAATTCAAATTATAATCTCAGTTTTTCACAAAGTATGAAAGTATGAGTACAGTAATTGACAAGTTGACGTCAAAATATTAATAATTTTTAATTCATTGTTTGCGTGTGGATTTTTCTCTTAGAAATAAAAGATTGAAGATAAATTTTAATAACGTTTACATGCGGAAACTTTCATTAAACTCATTGTTGATTTTGAATAATGTATAAAACTAATGCATAAAATTACTTCTTTTGAATATTAAACTTTACATTTATAAATAAAATCATGGAATAAACTAATCTTCAAAATACTACGTATTAATAAAGTTTCATATTTATTTAAAGTAGAGTCATGCTAGTAGTCGGTTTTATTTCAGTTTCTTTCACTTATTAGTGATCTGAACCACCTAAAATATACATTTGCAAATGTATGAAATGCAATAATCCGACATAATTTATCTACCGTGAAATAATTAACGTTTGATGTCTTGTTAAAGACACACGTACGTGTGCAATTAAGTCAATGCCTGTGCCACGCTTATCAATTTCTCGCTAGTTGCGCCTCCACTATTTCTTAGCTATAAATCACACAAGATGATTATCTCAAGAAAATTTCATGATGTATTACATATATTAAATGCTATCATTAGAAGAAATATCATCGTTATAGATTATTAATTATAATAATTCATACATCACAGCAATTAATTCTCCTTTTATAAATAATACAACATTAATTATCACCTTTTCTTCAGATGCTTTTGAACATTTGACACGAATGTATTGTTATATACAATTGGTTAATACCACTGCAACATGATTTTCTTCTACATAAAAAATATACGCAAATCGAACGTAATCTTACGATGACGTCTGACACCACTTGACTTATACTACTGAAATCATCGGATGCGCGCTCAAAAAAAAGCAGCCGACAATCAAACGAGATTAAATTAATACCGCGACCTCGAGACCTTTTCCAGCTGTGTACACACCATCCAAAGAGCACTTTTCGATAAATCTCGGTACTCGTTTCGCTCTCGAAAAAAAGGGAGATTCATCGCGCTTCGTGCGGGCGCGCATATCGCTCGTAAATCCCGGAGTATAATGGCACGGCTGTTTAACGACGATTATTACTGCGATCTTCGGTCCGCGCGTCGTCCGTTAAATTTACGCGGTCGGTCCTCGTGTGCTCGCGTTTCATATTTTCCGCCCCCTTTCGCTTCATATTTATTATGGCGAAAGAGTTGTGGGCTGGACGATCGATTAGTCTGGTGGGTGTTTTTGGAATAGGTCGTTACGTGCGCGGAGATAACGAAGGCTTGTGTAGAAATATTAAATTGAAAGATTGTAGATAAGTAAAGAAAATAATATTCTTTTTTTGTATGAAGTAGATAAGTAACTAGGTAATAATTTATAGCATTACAATTAAAAAAAAAAAGATAACCTTTCTAATCAGAAATTGAAATAGTATTGTAACTTGGTTTTATCATCGATCAAAAACCCGCCGCCAATTCATTAGCACTTAGCTTCCTCAAAATTAATGTGTTGTGCTATTACATAAATTATTCCCTGTAAAAGTACAATGAGAAGTAAACTATTCTGAGTTAAACATACAGAGGCAAAAAAAAACATTTTTTATAAAACAAGTCATTTTTTATAATACAACGAACTCGATTCGAGGATATAAAAAAGCTATCTTTTTGCCAAATTTCAAGACGATTGGTTTATTTTTATTCCAGTTATCGTGCAATAACGAAAACCCATTATTTTATTTCATAATTTTTTTCTCAAAAACAAATAAGGTAAACCCTTGGAATTTTAACGTAACATAGTTTTATATAAGTTTAATAAGTGGTTAAAATTTCAAGTCAATTGATCCAATATTCTCTGAGAAATCGGTATTCGAAAAATTTCTATAAAATTTTTAACCTCAAATATCTCTGGTCGTAACAGTCAGGTTTCTTTGGGTAACGAACTCGATTCGAAGATGTAAAAAAGCTATCTCTGTGCCAAATTTCAAGACGATTGGTTGATTTTTACTCCAGTTATAGCGAGACAACGAAAACGCACTTTTTTCTTCAATAATTTTTTTATCGTTAACCTTTCAAGCTAACTTCTTGAAATTTTTACAGAGAGAAGTACTGTTTCTACTTAATAACTGGTAAAAATTTCGAGTAAATATATTTAATAATTTCAGAGATAAAAATTATAGAAGAAAAAAAAACCTTTTCCTTAATAGCAAAAGAAAAACGATAGATATTCAAATGTTTCAAAAAAGAAAATGTAAATGAATTAATGCCCTTTTAAATGCATTTCAAACAATTGACAAAAATTTGCCACATTATATGAAAAATTGAGAAAAAGTATAATTTCAAAATCTTTTTTTTATCATAAAATATAAGAAAATCGGTAACTTTTTAAAAAGATTATGGATTTGAAAAAGGCATACAAATCGAAGAGAATGAGCTTTATTCGGTCGAAATTTATCTATGCATTCTCGAGATATTTTCTGTACACAACACACGCACGCACACACACACCTCGATTTATTATGTAAACAAATAAAGATAAACCCTTGGAATTTTAACATAACATAGTTTTCCGTTCCTAATTTGAACTGATATTCCTTGTAAACAAGTGTCAAATACAATAAACTTCGAAGCGATAAACACGACGATTTTGTCACTACCACCCCATCCCCAAAACATAAAGAAAAGCACATAATCCTCGAGTGGCAGACATGTCATCTTCCTAACAAGCTCCGCTCGAACCACTCCCTCAGCGCGACTCACCAAACGCTCTAATTACTCCGACTTCTGAAAAAGCCAACTCTTCCTCTCGCCACCCTCAACTCCGGGCAATAGTTTTCACCTAACGCCCGCTCGCACGGCAGTCATTTGTAACGCGAAGCTGCGCAAGCTCGCCCCGCGTCTTTATTACCCTCATAAAGATCGTCGTCGTCGGCATGAGGGGAGGGGGAACCACGCGAGCTGTAAGCTCCGGGGGTTGTTAGACCGCGCCGCGCCGCCCGTCGCGATTTATGCAGATTAGTACCTATAGTCCGATACTTTCGCGCGAGTAATATTCACGCGAGTAGACGACGCGCAGAGATGAAAGAATGGGCGGTGGTGGCAGAACACGAGGGAGTTTCGACCGAGTATTTCTTTTTTTTACAGAACGGTTGATTGGTTGTTCGGTGGTTTGGATTTTTGGCGAGGTGTGTGCATGTACGAGAGAGGAGATGGATATGATGAAGATGTAAGGGGAAGGATCGAAAGCTGTTATGGCTTTGCAGTTTCGTGATTTCTATTCGGTGTGCTTTTTTATTTTGGCCTAAAATAGTAATCTTTGAATAGTTATTTATACCTATTTCGAAGATAAATAATGTATTTAAATTCAAATGTATTTTTACGTGTAAAAGATATAGAGGGGATACATACAGTTATACCCATTGCTCAAATTTTCATTAACCCTTTCAGTTACAGGAGCCGATATATTATCAGCACCCTGTTTTTTTTTTGTTTTTTTTTTTTTATCATTTTTTTATACTCTATGCAAAATCCTGAAATTTTTTGCATTTTCAGGTAGTAAAACACTTAAACCCTAAATCGAATAGGAGTTTTTGTCAATCCATAATTGTTTATAATTGTTATAAACAAATATATGCTAAAAAAACGTGTTTTTACAACTGAATTGCTTGACTGAAAGAGTTAAATATAATTTATATGTGAATGTGTATATAACGCCATTAAAACTCCAAATTATCATCGAGAAACTACTAAATGTTAGAGTTTTTTTAACCTGTCGATAAGTAGGCTATTATTTTTCCATCTCCTTACTTTATTGCAATAATATGAAGCTACGAAAAGGAAAACGAAATCAGCTCATATATCATTAAAACCACTATGACTGCATAACACAGCCGAGATTGCCCATAAATCCCATCTCAATTGTGCGACGGAAAAAATCCCCACTTCGTCGCGGGCGATATGAATCCGACGTGCGAGACGTTGGCACCCGTGAGCTGCGGGAGAAAAATGAGGCGCCACATTTCTCTCTCTCACTCGTAACGCCTCCCGCGTAAATTCGTAATGAGCCGCCGGCCGGAAATTCGCTCGTTTGTCATTCGCGCGCAGTCGTGCGACGAGTTTGGATTTCACGCCTCTTATCCCCTTTCTCTTTCACTCCGTCTCGCTCGCCTGTGCGCCCTTAAATTTAGATAAGACTCGCGCGCGATGAGCGAAAATTCAATAAAGAGGATAGCGAAAGAGAACGAGTCGTTCGCGGCTGACCGACTTTCGCACTTTGCTCGAACTTCGCCACGTACACGGTATGGTGTATAGTTCGGTCGTAGTGACTTTGAGGTCTGCACGGAAAGCCGATACGCGGAATTAATCCACTTTATTTCGGATCGCAGGCTATACTTTCGGATATCCGAGTTGTCTCGGAACTGGGTGCTTTTTGTTTTTGGAGGATTACCGTGGGAAGCAGAAGTTTTCATTCTAGGAAATTGAGTTTCCTCTTATTAGTGAATCGACAATCTTAAATCATTAAAATTTTCAATATATAATATAAAATTTGAAAGAACACTGAATATATATTACTTTAGCAACAAAATATTTTATTGCATTCGATACATTATGAAAGATGTTGAAAATAAATCATAATATCATTCGATGATAATACACTACATATTCAAAATTGTTGCTTTATTTTCGACATTCTCAACTGTATGCAAACGTTAAATCATATCTGTATAATTTGAAGCTTAAAATATTTGTTTTTAATGTAACTTTTTATTGAAATCATAGAAAATTAATGGCACGACATAACATTACATTTATATGACACTTGAAAGATTTATTGTAAAAAAAGTTGTCATTTTCTAAAAAAAGAAACAACCGATTAACTTTAAGGAAGTTAAGTACTAATATATTGTCAACGGCTTTTTGGTTTCTACATTATTTATTGGCAAGTCTTAAGTTACTACATGATATAGTAATGTCGAACAAATGCAAAACTGTCTAAAGAATCAGTTATTTATATACCATCCAAACCAAAAGGTTCAACAACAAAACCGCCAAACAATAATTTCCCCGATAACATTCCGCTCGCAATAACGCGGCTCGACAAACGATGCACAGAAACAACTCGGACGATTTTTCCTCATACCGCCTTGCGAGTATAGCGCGCAAGATAAATGGAGACAGGAAGCCTCGCCGGCAACGAATGAGAAGCCCACGCAGCGGTCGCGAAAGTAGCGCGCGCGCGCGCGGCGTAGAATCAACCTCGGGAGCATTAACAATGCAAATGCGTCTCGAGGCGTATGTATAGAAGAGAAAGAACGAATAAGGCGCTCCGCAGGCGCAAACAAAATGCAGAAAAATTGCTCAATCCCGCGCTCGCGTGCTGCGCGCTTTAATAATGCAGCCCTTTATTCGCCCGGACGAGAGAGGACGCGCTGTATGTGTGTGCGTCGAAGCGTTGAACCCGATTAAGAGAAACGGGCCGAGTCGTCGCGGCTGACGAGCCATTGTCGTGCGAGCGCGAGGAGGAAGATTTAATCGGTTTTACGTGCTGTCAAGTCGGGATGTCCTTTTTCTTTCACTCTGGGCTTCGTGGGAGGGATTTTCATTTAGAAACTATTTTAAGATCAGGCGGAATTTAATTCGTTGATTACACGCGACGAGAAATGCCGCGCAATGGTTATTACATGCGTTTGACGGAATAATCTGCAAATTAAATGCAAGAGAGGCACTGCTGGATACGTGTACAATTTGCATAACTAATTTGATGGAAACTTCCGATTGTGAAAGTGCAACCCGAAGAATACCTGGAACAAAACAATATAAATTAAAATACTTCTTGCGCATAACATCGGAGAAAGATCAAATCCGATCTGCTATTCGTAACAAAAAATTTCATATAATGTAGCGCTATCCCTTAACTAAAAGATATCCGCCCCATCCCAGCACATGTCACTCCAAAACCCGAACTAAAGCAAGACCCCATGCACCCTATACCTAATCCTCACACACCGACTTCGAATCTTGCGCTCTCTCTCGCTCTCTCTCTCGCATGATCGATCTCCGTCACGTTCGTCAACGGCGACTACTCGCCTCTTTCCCTCTGTCCATTTTGCCATCGGCCGGCTGCATCTACGTCGATGTGCGGTCGATCCAACATATATACGCGAGTCGAACAGCGCAATGCATGTCTTGCCTGACGGGCCAGCAGCAGTGATCGATCGCGTCGTCAAATGCCCTTTTTTATTATATATGCGAGCGCACACGTGGCTCGGATTCCTGACAGCGACTGCTCCTAACGCGATCGGGTACGCACGCGTGTGCGAAACTTGAAGAGATAAAAAATGGGAGGAAGAGGGAGGGAGTGTGGGTGGGCTTGTAGAAATTTTTTAGGTATTTGTTGATGTATGAGGAAATCGAGAGATATTGTACCTTGTTTTGTTTCCCAATTTATTGTGTAAAATATTACCTGAGTCAGATATGTTTTCTATACGTCGTATGATATGTAAGTTAGAATTGTATCCATTTCAGATGGATTGTTTCAGATGAACTGTTAAGACCACTATCCATTTCAGATGAAACATTGAGCCAGGAAAAATTTCCGGCATTAAATCGAAACGTAGAAAAGTAAAACTAGAGAAAAAACTTTCATTTGCTTTTATGAAACAAATAATTTACTCTTGAATTTTCGAATCTGTATTGTATTCTATTATGGATTTTTATTACTCAGTATAAGGTTCAAAGTTTCAACAATTTTTTTTTGGTTCTGAAACAAGTCCATTTTTATTTTAAACTTCGTATAAATCTAGTAAGTACACGTATATCTAAGATTACGGCCAATAATTCGCGTTATAGTTGAATTTTTATCTTGAAATTTAAACATCAGTAATTTCATTACGCTGAGCTTTACAGTTGGTTGACCATATCGCCTTACTTCTACTTGACATTCTTCCATTATTATTATATTTTACTCTCTATTACATTATTTTTGAGAAAACTTACCCAAAACAATATTACCCTCTTTTACGAACAAATAAACAAATAAATAAACATACCATTTGATAGTACAAAATACAAAATCTGGGAAGAAAAAATCTGTATAGACGCCATGCAAAAAAAGGGAAAAATCTAGTACTTCCCCGAGAAAAAAACTAGTAAGCTCATTTTCTCACCCTGTCACGCGAAACTTTCTCACCACTGAATAATTCCATCTAATTCACCTTCTTTCTCCACCTAATAAAATTCAAAAGCGTCTCCAACCGACCAACTAGCCGATTAAAAAACCCCCGTCGCCTGCTTCCAGCCGAAACAAATTCCACGCCTAAAAATAGTATACCGCGCTTGATTTAACTTCGCGACTCGCAGTCCGCAATCTCTCCCACTCCCGCACACCTGTTCGGCCTGTTTCATCCCCCACCTCGCCTCGCGAAAAACTTGGGCGTCGTCGTCGTCGTCGGCATAAGTATGCATGAGGTTAGCTCCGGGCCGTCTGAAATGTTAAGCAGAGCTCGCGAGAGCGCGCGCGTCTTCTTCCTTACTTCCGCACACCGCGGGAGGCTGTGTTTGCACCCCCGGAGTTCGCCGGCAGAGCGAGAAGTCACGGCCTGGCGCTGCGGCGCGCGCTCGCGTTTGATAAATAATGCTCTGTCGAATTTGCACGCGCGAGTTTCGGCGGTGTATAGAGAGAAGAAGAAGGAGGAGGAGGGAGAGGAAGAGACGACGACGACTACTACTGCTGCTGCTCGTACATACTTTGCGCCGAAGACGAGATGGGGGGAGGGGGGACCGGCTCGTTTGCATATTCAGATTACGCTATGAGAGCTTTTTATTTGCGCGAGCTAGGGATGGGCAGGCGGAGCGGAAGGACGGCCGAATGAATTTTAAGGTATTTCCACTGATGAGATATTGGGCTGCTGCTCGAGGCCTGGCTGGGCTGCCTTTTTGATGGAGTAAGGTGCTGGAAAGTAATTTAAATCTCGTTACTTTTTGTTTAATCTAATTTTCGTTTGTTTGGAGGGCTGTGTTTTAATGATAATTGTGAAATATGGTATTATGTTAATTCAAAAGTAGGATTTAAGTAGTTATATTTAGTTAATAGATTAATACAAGTATTAAAATGATTCCCCTGTTGTAAGTACTTAAAATTAAGATTGTTCTCAAGATGTGTAGGGGTAAATGTTATAAAAAGGATGCGAATTTGTAGTTTAATTTCTATCTTCAAGACATAATAAACATGCCTGCTTGTTAGTTTTGCCCGCCCACCAACGTCTAACAAACTGATACATTGCCATGGACATCTTCCTTGTGTATGTACATCCAAATTCAATATATAATATGGCATATGCTAGATATACAATAGTTTTCTCATATTAAATTTCTACATTTTTAAATAGTTCTCCAATTTTCTGATTACAGATTATTATGCAAACTGCTTATGAACCCCCTGACAGCAAAGTACATCAAATGTGAGTATACTACAATCTATCATACCGATTTATAATTCATACAAAAAAATACTTATGCTACTTCCAAAAAGTACGCCTATGCGTAGATTTTAAAAATCGTGGCAGCTTGAACAACAGGTGTACCCGCAAAACCGATTAATCAATCGACAACGGAGTGAAGCGCATACCTTGACGAGGTGGGCGAAAGCATATCCCGCAGTCACTCGGCAACTTGCTTTACCACCCAAAGCGCGAAATCCACTATTTTCGCGAGCTACCGCCGCCGACGTTTTTCCGCGCAAAAAGGAGTCACTTCTCTCCCTCCCTTCGTCCCCCATTCTTCCGGCGCACCTGGAATTTAATAATGTGCGACTTTGCGCGGCGGGGAAATCCTCGAAACAAAGTGCCTCGGCGCGCGCAATACAAATAAGCGAGACGGCGGCAGTATAGCGGCAGCGACGTATGACCCGTCGGCTTTTTATGACGAGGGCAGGGGGGCGAGGGAACGGGGAGAGGGCGACGAGTACCATCTCCGTCGAATTCCGGGGAAATGAAAATTTCAATGCGTCGGAGAGAAAGAGAGAGAGAAAGAGAAGGAGAGAAAGCGAAGAGGTTCAGTGTATCACGGTTAGAGAAAGAGAGCAACAGTAGGATATGGCCGATGTTGGAAATTTTTTGTAATTTTTCCACTAACTCTCTCTCTCTCTCTCTCTCTCTCTCTCTCTCTCTCTCTCTCTCTCTCTCTCTCTCTCTCTCTCTCTCTCTCTCTCTCTCTCTCTCTCTCTCTCTCTCTCTCTCTCTCTCTCTCTCTCTCTCTCTCTCTCTCTCTCTCTCTCCCTCTCTCTCTCTCTCTCTCTCTCTTTCACTCTCTCTCTCTCTTTCACTTTCTCTCTATGAGGACAAGAAAGAAAGAAAGACAGAGAGCGGCCGGTTATGAAGCACATAATTTATTGGAATGTGGAGAATCGGTATTGAGATTTTGTTCTGATAGTCCGTTCCTGGACTTTTTTTGCATGAAGACGCCTTTCAAGATTCGGTTTTTGTTTAGTTATAGTTTATTATTCTATAGATTTGCGCATTCCGAAGTCACCAAACATTTTAATAACACGACCTCTCAATAAAATATACTTATTGCGCAACACACGCGTTATATAAAATGAAATCAAACAAACCACATCTCTCGCAAGAAAACCACATCTACAAATGAACCGACCGCTCGCTCCACACTTCTCCTCGTATATACTTCATTCTTTCACTCAACCGAGTTCTCGCCTCGTTTCTCCTACTCCTTATTACCCTCTTCACATTCCCCTCCCTATTAAAGACCTCTCCGTGAACACATACATACACACACACACACACACACACACACACACACACACACACACACACACACACACACACACACACACACACACGCACGCACGCACGCACGCACACGTGCAGAGAGAGGGAACGCAGCGCGAATCTACTAAAATATTAAAAGCGCGCGGTGACAAAGAGCTGGAAAAAAGGCCACCACCGTCAAGTTTCGCCCAGGAGATTCCTTACAAAGTCCCGCGCGCTGACTTATTTAGCCGCCACCGCCCCGCCGCGAGAAGGTTGAAAGGGCAAAATGCTCCTTTGTCGAGCCGCCTGGCGGAACTTTATTAATTGCGCGTTTTGTTATGCAAATCTCGTGCGCCCGGCAACCAGTGGCGCCCTTAAAAGATTGCCCTCGAATTCATTACCGTCGATTCGGAAACTTTAAAATGTCGCTGCGGCGATGCTGGTGGTGGAGAGGAAGAGAAGTCGCGCGCGAAAACTTTCGTCGATTTTGCGCACGATTTTCGAGCTCTCGAGATATCGCGCTGCTTGGAAGATCGGAGGAAGAGGGAACGAGGGGTTTTTCGGCGTAGTCGATTGTTGTTGAGGGGAATACGGTGTTTTAGTAGCATTATGACTGCGGCAGATATAATTATTCATTTGATTTAATTAGAAAGGCAGCTGAAATTTGCAAATTCAGATTTTATACGGTTGATACATTGAAGTCTTGATCGTGTGCACTTCATTTGTTGAAAACCCTGTTAAATTAAGTATCGACCAACCATTGTATGAATAATTTATATTTCACTTTATAATTTTCGTTAATAATGTAACGATGTAAATATTGGCATTTCGCATATTGTTGAAATATTTTATGGCAGAGGAATATAACGGCATGGTACAATTTCAAAGCTTGTAATATTGTAATTTGTAAATTGTAACTAAGTAATATGTTAATATGTAAACTCAGATAAATATAGTAATTTTATATAAATAGAGAAAGACATTAAATTCGGGCAAATGGCAGCGCGTTATATATCTGACAATGTTTACCTCTAAAAAAGAATATTATAGGTAATTCCTACCTCAAATTTTTCGACTTTACGGCAATAATTATCCTTCCGTCATAATAAATATAAAATTGAAACAGCCTAATGCAACTCACACTAAAATCAAACATAGAGTTCTATATCCTTCAAACATTGAAATTGCCATACAAAATTTGATTCATGTTCTTTTTTTTCGCAGCAATAAAACGATCACTCAAAGCCATCAAATGCAAATTCTTCTGCTATCGATTACTAATAGCCTTTTCACTTAACCACGCAATTCGAGCTCTTTGTTCATTCTGGACGCCCAGCCAGCAGTCAGTTCAGCACCCTAGCTCTCTCCCCTCTGCCGCATCTACGCAACAACGATTTCTTCGGCCCCCGGGATTGCAAACGAAAACGGTCCGCGTTGCGTCGAGAGCATTCACCGCCGTCGCCGCCGTCTCCGCTTTGTCTCGCGCCCATTTATTCAGCGCCTCGCGCGGCCAAAGGACCGATGGCAGCAAAATATCCCGCCGGGAAATAAGACATAATGGTGTCTTAAAAGCTTCGACGATCCTTCTCTCCCCATCTCTCTCTCTCTCTCTCTCTCTCTCTCTCCGCGGTTCCCGCCACAGCGATGCTTTACCTTGGAAATCATGCACGACAGCCGTGACATGACGAAAAATGCGTGTCCGTGTGAAAAATCGTGGAAGTGGTATTTCGATGTTTCGGAACTTCGAAATCGAGATTTGGAGCACCTTTTTTAGTTTAGATAAACTGAAACATCTGTAACACTTTGTTGATTTGTTGATGTAAAACAATATTTATTTTTAAATGGCAATATGTTGAATTTTATCATTACACGACTTTTGAGGGATAGGTATAGATATTGTGAGGCAAGTGTATGATTTTATCCAGGAATTCAAAATATAACATAACGACTTTTTTGTGATTATGTCACATAAATTGATAAATTAAAGATATTTTTATTAGATTGCCTCACTGCCTTGTATGATACAAGCAATTATTTAATCCCTTTGGTTAGTAACACCGAGTAGTCATTGTTTTCTGTGAACACGGTGTAAATTCTTGATAGGGGAAAGGAGGATGCCTACGGATTTACAGTAAGTAGAAAAACGCAGGAAAACATACGAAACCAGTACCCGTGTTTACCGAAATATGGAATTTAAAGAAAGTCAATCCTGGAAAGGGAAAGGAAAGTTGATAAAAATAAGGGTAAAGCAGCTTGCTAAAAATAAGTAGAAATATGAAGATTTAATGCGAAATTCAGTAATAAAATTAAAAAAAAATAACTTTAAATATTTCTCCTTTTACACACAGGTAAATTCATATGCAAATGCTTAAGTTTTCATAAATTCTTCATATTTGTATCAGTGTTATATTGATATTTATCGGGGGATCCTCCTTTCCTTTTTCTTTTTACGATGTAAAACACGCTTCCCTTATTAAAATCACCTTAATTTTCATAATGAAATATTACGATACAACGTGAATCAAGTTTTCATAATTATAAAACTCGATGAAAATCATAAAATAGCAATACTTAAGTAGAAGATCATTATTTTTCTTCTATTTAATTGAGTAAGCTAAAAGTTTATAATTTTATTTTCGTAATATATTTACCTGATCAAGAAAATATAGCCATTTAATTAACTTAAGTTACAAACCCTGGTAGAAATTCATCTATATAAAATGACCAAGAAGTTAGAAAATAGCTTGTAAAACTGGCTAATTAATGGCTATGATGAAACGATTTTTCGACCATTATTTGCCTATTTCTTAGGTTGACGTCACAATAAAATATTCGTATTTGATTTACTTACTAATTCTATCGTATATGAAAGAGCATTAGAGTGCACTGGAGGGCTTACCAAAATATCTATGAATAATTCAGCAAAACTTTTATTTCTCCATCTGTTTCTGTCTCTCTCACTCCTTCTCATAACAGCAAGTCTTCTACTAGCCATTTCCAAACTAAAGAAACTGATCAATTTTAATACCTTTAAAATACTCAAGAACAAGTTTGTATTTGTCTTCGAAAAACTCATTCTATTTTTCAATCTATTAAATGACCATATAAATAGGGGAAAAGGCCTTTCACCGAGAGCTAGAAACTGGACAAGTAAAATTTCCACTTTATAGCTAGTTTCTAAAATAAATAGTCAGTTATTAGTTATAAAATGTTTTAGATTTCCACCAGGGAAGGGGCATGAAACGAACTACGGCTCTTTTTACATCCAGTAAAGAATGGATGCTAAAAACGTCGTTTAAAATTGAATTCAATCGCCAATCTTCATAAACACCGACTTCGAATAGCCGTACACAAGAATTTATTATCAACAGCAATTCGAAACTTATTTCCACATATAAAGCTCTCTCTCTCTGTGTCTCTCTCTCTCTCTCTCTCTCTCTCTCTCTCTCTCTCTCTCTCTCTCTCTCTCTCTCTCTCTCTCTCTCTCTCTCTCTCTCTCTCTCGTCCTAATCATCATTAGAGCATTCATCATCGAACATAATACCACAAGGGCTACCTTTACTTACCTCTATAATCTGATTACTCTTTATATATATATATATATATATATATACATCGGTTACTCGGAATTTCGTAATTTTCGCTCATCCGTTTATTCATCGGGTAAATCATTCGAGCGCAACGCCGCTCGAACGTGAAATAACCATTAGTATACGCGCGACCTAACGATCGAGCTCCAGGCACGCGCGCATGTATAATCTCGCACGGCGAGCGCCGCCCGCGTTTCCCTAATCCTGCCAACTGCATTCATAATAATTGGGGCGCGACGGGGCGAAGGGGAGGGGGGTCAGTGCTGAAAGTACGGGAATTTCCGCGATGCGCGCGGTATTTGTTTATCAATCGTGCGAAATCCACGTGCTGCCGATATAGCCGAGGCGCGACCTGGGATTCAGGCAGGCGTGACTCGCGGGGGTCGGCGAGAGCCGCGCGAGTGTGAAGGAGGATTATAGGCTTGCTGAATTTCAACATGCGAAATATTTGCAGAACATCGAGTGCGAAACGGTGATGCAAGTACTAGTTAATATTGCAGTACAGCTGTCATTATTAACACATGTAAAGTTATATTTTGGAATTTATGATGAAAATGGTTGCTGTATGTGGCTATTTTTACCCTAGTGGAAATTGAAATCATTTTTTGAGGAGTAAATGGCTAATTTGATCCAAAATGGCAAAAAAATGGACTCCAGTTTTCTTCCATAAGTGTAACGATTTTTTTAACCTATCTTTCACATTTATTGGCCGCAAAGATGGCCACAATTTTGTACTATCTATTAATTTGGCATTTTAATGCTAGTTAAAATAGCTAGTCGATGAAGCCATTATAAATCTAGTAACAAGCGATTTGTTATGGCGATGAGTGAGAGAGATAGAGTCACGTGTCAAAATAACGATTTTGGTTTATATCTTATAGAATAAAGCTGTAAATAGTACAAAGACTACTAAATTTTGTTTATATCCCGGTAAACTATCTCTTAAGAGTATAAGTTTTAAAATATATATGATTGAATTGTTATGAAATTTTAATGTAAAGATTTTCAGGTTAGGGCCATTCCATAAAATGGGAGAAGTTGATAAAAAAAGCGTTACATGTCTGTCTAATAACTAGCCATTTCTAATGGCCAGTTTTTGTTTTCCTTCCCATTTTTAATGGACTAATTTCTACCAGGGCAAAAGCATTTTATTTAGTGAGCATTTGATTTTTTAATGGGGATAGAAAATATCAATACTGGAGTTTTTGGTTGTGTAAAATATGTAAAGGTACTGGTCCAAAAAATATTATATTTCGTACACTATGATTTTTAATGTAATACAACAAAATTTCACAATAATATCTGTGGCTTGGTTTTTTCCACACCAAAATATTAAATTATTACCAAATTAAAAAATATATATATTATATATATGCCATTATTTAATGATGATTATATTTTCCGAATAAAATTTTCCATTAATGAGTACTAAAATGATATAAGCTCAAATAAAACTTCCTTTAAATGCAAACAAATTTTTATTTTTATATCTTTATAAGCCTGGTAAAGGCCTCTTGCTTCCTCCTAGAGAAAGCTTTGAGATAGTAATTTTTGGAGTTATTGTAAAAACATGTTATAATTGTTTTTCGAGGTGTTAGGAATCAAAATACATGATTTTTGAAAAATGTCTGTATGTGTGTGTGTGTGTGTGTGTGTGTGTGTGTGTGTGTGTGTGTGTGTGTGTGTGTACGCCTGGATCTCAGTTCTTCCCCATCGATTTTGACCGGACGGGTCTCATTTTTTTTTGTTTCTTTTGTGTGATAGCGAGTCAAAAATTTGTTTTTTGATTTGCCGATGCGTTTTTATTTTATTTCGAATTTGCCATTTTTCTCAAAATTGATTTTTCCTTTTTTTAATGATAAGATCGAGATATTTGAATCGAATGGATAGCATTCGAAAGAGCATTAAAATACCTATATTTTCTAAAAAAAAAATTTCTCTAGCTATCACGGTTCTTTTGTTATTAACAAAAACGAGTTCTTTTTTTTAAAGCTTATAACTCCTAAATTAAACGGTCAATTTTCTTGAGAAAAATCATGATAATGCAGAGTATGTATAGCTGTAATCTGTAAAAATTTGAATTCATTTTGTCGACTAGTTTTTGAGGAAAAAATTGAAATGTGAAAAAAATGAGTTTTGTATGTCCAACGATTACGAGAGTAAAATTGACTTAATCGCTTTGAAATTCCTTGTAGAGGTAGATTTTTGACAGCTCTCGGTCGAGTTATTTGGGCAAAATGATTAGTCCAGAAATTTCAGAAATATTTGAGATTAAAATTTTTGTAACCTTTTTTGCAAATCGTAATTTCTCGAGAACGGCTCCATGTATCAGCTCCGAATTTATAGACAATTTTGTATGTGATATAGGTAATATGTGCGCGAATTTTCACCAAGATCGTACGATTACTTTTTGAGATACTTGATTTTGAAAATTTTCATATTTTACAAAATTATTTTCTTTGTCACGTGATAACTAGAGAAAACAAAAATTGGTTTAATCATGTTGAAATTTTGTGGAGATGTAGAGTCTATATATTATCGTATAAGTCCTTTAGATAAAAGAATTGTCTCATGATTTTTAGAGATATTTAAGGTTAAAATTCTTTTACGGTTTTTTTCAAAATTATAATTTCTCAATGACGACTTCATGTATCAGCTTGAAATTTATAGACTATTTTGTATGCAATATAAGCAATACCTGTGTAAAATTTCATCCAGATTATATGGTTATTTTTTGAGATGTTTGATATTTAAAATTTTAGTCTTTTTGAAAATTACTTTCTTTGGTGTCACACAATAAAACTACATTAAAATTGTTTTAATTTCGTTGAAATTTGGTGGAGATGTAAAGTTTATATATTATTTATTAGAAAAGTTCTTAGGGTAAAAGAATTCATTTATGAATTTCAGAGAATTTGAGGTTAAAACTATTTTAGCCCTCTTTTAAAATCGTAATTATTCGGGAACGCATTTATGTATGCTAGAAAATGGAAATGACATGCGCGCTGTGCGCCGATGCGCGCGTGTTGTATACCTGCTTTTGTTTTGTAATAGTCATTTATTATTTTTAAGGTTAAAACCTTTTTCTTACATCAGAAATTCCAGAAAGAGCACACAAATACGGACAGGTATACTACTAGAGACAAGTACCCTGCGTGTGAAATTTCAGAAAGAAAATATAATTTGAAGTAAAGGTTATTTAGGAATTTTAAAAGGTTTTGACGATAAATATTACAATCAATTATTTTATTTATTTTTCACACATAATTAAAAAAAAAAATCATACCTATTATTTTATTTCTATTTTATACATAATTTAAAAATTAATACTTTTTAATCTTCATAAATGAATTTAGTTATAATTATGTCATAAATTGTTGCAAAAATTATAAATTTTGTTATTAAAAATTTATTAAAGGAATAAGCAAATTAAGTTTGAGGAAGCCACGGGCCAATGAATTGGCAGCGGTTTTTAATTTTATGATTGTATATCCTATGAAACTTGTATCATAATTTAATATATCAAGAATATATAATTAAAAAAATTTTATTTATTTTGCTAGGTAGGTAAGTTAATAAGATAAATTCAAATACGTCGTTATACTACATGAATAGAAATTGTATAAATCAAATTTCGTTATAGGCAGATTTTTAATCACACGATCTTTAAATAATGTTGTACACTTCACCGATTACGATTCGAAAAATAGTAAAGCATATAACTCACATTATCCTTCGTGACAATAATTTTTTTTTTTTTTTATAAATATCACTCATGAATGACTTCTGATGTTTTCTAATAAACCAATAACAAGACGTATATATATCAAACTTGGCGTCAATAAATACCAAACAACAAAGCGCGTTATAGAAAAAAGAACCGAAAGTGCTTTACACCTCTAGAAACTCTAACAATTTCTTTTAAGAAGCCAGCCATTCTTCAATTCGACACGATTCAATCATCGCACATTTCCACTTCGATACACCCATCGAAAGACGATAATCTCGCGCCTCGGCATTCGCAAAAATTCCTCGGTTGATATTGGAAAAATTACACCTGAAACGTCGTATACGCATACACGTTGTTTATTTAATGACGTGCACGGTTCGTGAAATTAATTCTGCTCGAGCCATTGACAGCTACTCAATAAGTTCTGACAATGGAATCTCGTGTAGCGCGCGCAGCTTCTTTCCTTTTTCTCGGTCGCCGAACCCTTGGTAAGCCTTCTATCTGAAAGCTCTTCGCATTCAATATTTCCTATTTTCAATGATACGCATACGAACACGCGAACACAGCTTAGCCCGGAACGAAGAATCGGTTCGCGCGTCGACGCACACGACGTATGTGATCCGTGAAAGCGAGAGATTCTTAATATCGCCAATCGCGATCTCTCTCTCTCTCTCTCTCTCTCTCTCTCTCTCTCTCTCTCTCTCTCTCTCTCTCTCTCTCTCTCTCTCTCTGGGACAACACTTATTAGATTTCTTTTCGCGCTTGAAGGCGCTCAAGAAACGACAAGGTGTCCCGTGGCATTACAAAGTTTATTATTTGTTGAACGCGAAATCGTAAAATGTATCGTGAGATTTTCAATTGTGTAGATTTATTGCCGACAGCGAGATGGAAATATCTTATTTATTTGGAAAGATACAATTAACATCTATTTTATTCGCAACTGCATTTAATAATAATTATAAAAGGACTATATTGTTATTAAATTTTAGGATCACTTTGATATCCCACGCATTTACAAAGATCATTGACCCTGGGGCAAATCGATTCCATTATTTACCTAATAAATAACTAGTTTCCCCAATAATCGTTAAAAACTAGACACTTTTCATGGCCATTTCTATTCATCGATGAAATGAGTTTTCCGATCATATTCGCCATTTAATAGACAGAACAATAGAATACGTTTTTTCACAAATTTATATTAGGTTATTTATGAGTATTTAAAAGAGTTTTCTTAGTGAAGAAATGGCTAATAAGAGGCTTGCTATAATGGCAAGGAGTGAGAAAGACAGAATCAAACGGAAAAATCATTGTTTTCGTTTGTATCCTCTGAAATAGTACTATAAACGAATTAAATACCAATAATTCATGTTTACATTTTTGTTAGCTATCTTTTTTTAAAAATATATGATTAAAAAAAAATTAAGTAAAAACATTTTAAGGTTGGTTATTTCCATTAAGGATGTTCAATGGTTACAGCAAAGTTAACAGAAGTCTTTGAAATTTTAATATATCATTACTTAGATAAAATAAAAGCAGCTTGAATTTTTTCAATATTTTATACTGAGCATTTTTTCGAGAAAAAAATTCTTGAAAATCGAGTTTTTAACATAGGCTCTTGTGGGAGAGTGAAGTTATGTGACCTTTGAACATAAAAATCTCTTATAAAAAGTTAAGAGATTAGGTTAAAAGACCTGTATTTGAATAGAAAAATAATCAAAGAATAAAAACTTAGAGGGATCTTGACCGCTTACAGGGCATTTGGGAAAGAAGTAGGTGAAAACGTAAACAAAACACCGAGTTCGTCGGCTGCGCGAGGAGGTGCGCGGTGAGCGGGGAGCACCCGCGGGGAGAGATGGGCGTCCCTCGCTTCGCCCCGCAGCATGACACCATTGAACATCCTTAAATGGAAAATATGACCGGAAAAATCGTTTCATCAATAGCCATAAATTAGCTATTTTTACTAGCTATTTATTATTTTCCTGGCCATTTCCGATAGAGACAATCTCTACCAGGGGATGATTAGTGACATTTCCGTGGGGACAAATTTGAATTTGAAACGTTTAATCCCTGGTAGAAATTCATCTATATGAAATCACCAAGAAGTTACAAAATACTCATTCTACGAATAATTCAGCAAAACTTTTATTTCTCCATCTGATTCTGTCTCTCTCACTCCTTGTCATAACAGCACGCCCTCTGCTAGCCATTTTCAGACTAATGAAACTGATCAGTTTTAATACCTTTAAAATACTCAAGAAAAGGCTTGTGCTTGTCTTCAAAAAACTCATTCTATTTTTCACTATTAAATGGCCAAATAATAAGAGAAAAAGAGTTTCATCGGGAGCTAGAAACTGGACTAGAGAAATTCTCATTTTATAGCAAGTTTCTAATATAAATGATCAGTTATTAGTTATAAAATGTTTTGAATTTCCACCAGGGATTTATTATTATCATAATTTCACGCGCTTAACTTTGGTATTTCAAAATGACTCAATGATATAACATTGTAATGCGTGGTTGAAATATCTTTTGCAAATTTGAAGAACATCATCGCGCGAATTTCCAGAACACCGATGACCGAAGATCATTCAAAATCAAATCGAAACGTCTTCCAGCTCCCATAATATCAATCCACAGCAATAGCACACTGCTCAGCACAAAGACGATGCTGTCACGAGCAACATCTTCATTCAACACCACAGCACGTTACGTGTATACCCTTTTGGTCCCGTGTCATCCCGCGCAATCTCCCATACCATATCGTCCCTATATCCAGCTCCCAAGCACACGACTCCTTCCCAGCACGGAGGGGCGTTTTTCTCGCAATCACGGCCGGGGCTCAATCGTCCGCAACCTGGGCCCATTGTATACACCGCACGGTTCGCCGAGGCGCGGTCTGCGGTTCGGCGCGTGCGGTTCGTTCTCTCGCCAATACACAGAGCCGGGAGGGTAATGAAGACCGACGGCGTGCGCGCGCGGGCGCACCACCCCCATCCATCACTAATTTGCCGCTAAGTGCTCGGCTTTGTTTCCGCTCTCGCACGCGCGCGCTCTCTCTCTCTCTCCCTCGCGCACGCTGATCCTATCGCTCTCGCAATATCCTGTGCTCCTGCTGCTGCCGCCGACTCGGTGGTGGTGTTGTACTTACCGGAGAAAGCCAGACTCGCACTCGCCCTTCTGAGGGAGAGAGGCAGCCGTCGAGGTTGCCGGCCGCGGCGATCGGATTTCGAGGCCTTGATTAACTAACTGAGAGGAAAGGAGAGGGGCATGATTCCGCCGGCTGCTGGATGCGGTCGAATTCTCGTCGTATGACAGGGGATAGGGTTGAGAGTTATTGAAAACTGAGGAGGAGGTGTTTCTTCGGACGGATATAATTAATTTCAAGAGATTGCAATGTCGGCATCGAAATATTAAGACGGATGAGGTGTGCGAAATGTTCGGCAGATGATAGCAAAGAAGCTGTTCAGTAATGAACTAAGAATAAATTACTTTTCTCCACAGTGTGTGTGTGTGTGTGTGTGTGCGGTTCAATTTTGTGAATTGATGTGTATGCGCAAAGTACCCTATTTAGAGTATGGAACAAGAAATAATGTATGCAACGCGTGGGTGCAGCCGGTTCCCGTATATACTTGTTGCGTAATATTTCCCACATTAAATTAGTAAGAAATTTAATAAATATGGTAATTCAGACTAATAGTTCCCCCATTGTTTAACTACTAATTACGAAATTGAGTAATGAGCATTTTGACGTTGCTTCAATAAATACAACTATTAATTTACAATTCAGTACTTCAAAGTTTATAGTGTTATGTCTAACCACAGAAGCTTAATTATGCGTCACTCACTGTTAACAGTAATTCGACGTATAACTATTCCAAACCGAAGCTAAATTTTCATATCATGTAAATATTTACCAAAAACTCTAATTAATCTCACATGAAATCCAATAAAACAGGTAATTTACATTAATACAACATTAATACATATTCAATGACATTATCCTTAGTCCAATAAATATGTCATCATTAGATCAAGCAAAATATTGTTTTTATTCATGTATCTTTCTGTCCAGTCACCGCTCAAAAATCATGCCCCAATAATCAATCTTCTCTAAGCACCACCCGCATCGGTTCTCAAGACACCAGACGACACATCTCCCCGCAGAGAGCATCGCAAAACAGCCACGACACAACGACAAACACGCGCGGCTGACGGAAGCCGCACGCGCGAAGCGAAAACGCACCGGAACAAATGAGCATCCGGTTCTGGTTAACAAGTATACGCGCGGGCGCGCGCAGTCGTGCTCATATAGCGATATATCCGTAGCTTTGACGATCCGGCCAAAGCGCTCCGCATGCCTGAAGCTTTGTGCAGGCACCGCGCTCCAATATGTGTGCGTCTGGCGACAGGCGAGCGTTTCTGCGTTTATCTCTCCCCCTCTCTCGTCACGCCGCTGAGAATTATTATATTATACAGCACTGAATGGCAAGGTTATTGTAATTAAACTCGCGCGTGCATACGGTAAGATGTCGTTCGTAATTACGAAGAGTGTCGCTTTCTGACTGTGGTATTTGCGAAAATTTAGAGATGGATAGGTAGATACAATAAAGCAAGTAAGTAGTAGTTAAGCGAGACTACGCGAATATTAATTAAACGTATAATCATGCATAAATAATTAACGATATGACTAATTTAAGCAGATTTGAATTTATATCAACTATTGTAGCATCAAACCGGGGGGGGTCCAAAGTTTAGACGATCCACTTTAGAATTGAAGTCAACTCTAGATGTTCTCCATTCCGACATAAGCTACTCCAGATTGTGCAAAATTTCGAAATTCTTAATTACGAAAATCATATTTTCGAATGTGACAATTCACCTACTGTCCAAAACATCGAATTTCATTTATAAAATTTTAATAGGGATATAATAAAGATATTTCGAAATAAATCATTAGAAATATGTTACATTCGTTTTAAAATAGTATTGATGAAATTCGATGTTTTGGACAGTAGGTGAATTGTTATATTCGAAAATATGATTTTCGTAATTTAGAATTTCGAAATTTTGCACAATCTGCAGAAGCTTATGTCGGAATGGAGAACGTCTAGAGTTGACTTCAATTCTAAAGTGAATCGTCTAAACTTTGGACCCCCCCCATCAAACCATCGTTTACCTCTTACCAATTTCTCATTACTTTTTTTATCTCCACTATCATATACATATATACCCATTCATTTGTATTCATAAACACAATCCAATATACACCGGCACTGCTCTTTTTCTATCCTCGCAAGCAGCTCCATCCACCACGGGAGCTTTAATAAAATAAAGATTTCATCACGTCACAATTCAATATACCGGCCAATCCACTTCATCGGCACTCCAATTAACGCTTACCCAACAGCGAAATCCCCCCCCCCCCCCCCCCGAAAACTCAGCCCGCGGCGAAGTTCGCACTTTCGTCGGCACCCCAGATCGCCTTACATACATATACACAGACACAAACTCGTGTCCCTTCTACCTTACGTCTAGACAATACGCCGCCCCTATGATCCCCGGGAGTTCATCAATTTCTACTGGATTCTCTCTCTCTTTCTCCCGCCCTCTGCCCGGTGAATCACATTAGATTCAGAAAGGGGCAGTGAAGCTGCGTCCGACTGCCACTGACGCGTAGTTTTATCAGCACGGCCAGATATTTCCTGTAGCGGGCGATGGCGGTTGCGAGAAAGGGTTATACGTAACTCGATAAGTGTCACTCGGACGTAACGAACTCGGGACCGAAGGAGCCGCCGCCGGCTAGAATCTTCGGTCGGCCGAACGCGCGCCGAGGCGTGTGAGTTATTGCCGACGATTCGCGCCTGACGTTTGTTCGCGCTTCTTTTTTTTTTGCCCCTATTGTCGACGGCGCCGCGGGCGCGGATGGTTACACGCGCGTGTGGCGAAGTGAGGGAGAATGGGTTTGCAGCACGTCGAGGCGGATAACGCGGTAGCGCGCAATGCTGAAATCGCCGGGATATGCGTGAACGTTTGGATGTTATTCTTTGGGTTTTCGGCTGTTGTGGTGCTGAGGGTTTTAAAAAAGCGTGGTTTTTTTAGTGAAGAAATACGGCTGTAACAATGTTTTTTTAAGGTTGTATGGGCGGTGTATACTATCTGCATCGAATGTCAGTATTACTAAAAATTATTAATAATTAAATATAAAACAATGTTCGATACTTTTTTATTATATAAGTTTATAGTAATAAATCAAATGAGCGATATAAATGCCCCCAAAACAAAAAAATCGGCTGAAAATTTTTGAAAACCTCATGTCCTAAGATATTTTGTAATTGTATTTGAAACAATACCTCGTGCATCTTCAAATTTAATTCGATTCTTGGATCTTTCGCCTTATATTGTTCAGAAGAGAATTCTTAATAGACCCATAGTAACTCAAAAATAAAAAATATTTTTTACATTTTCATTAAACTTTAATTTTATCAAAAAGGAACTCATTTTTTAAGTTGACCGTACTTTAAAATGTTTAATTATTTCAAATACAAGGGTAATTTTTTATTTTTGGGTTAGTAGGTCTGTTTTTGCTGAACAAGATAAGATCAAAACACCAAGAATCAAATAAAATTTAAAGAAGCGGTATTGTTTTAAATACAATTATAAAACATCTTTGAACATAAGATTTTTGAAAATCAAAATACCTACTTGAAACAGTTTTATCGGATTTCTTATTTTGGAAGCTTAAACCATTTGTCTTATATCCTTCTACATAGTTTCCTAATATAAAATAATAAAAAAACAAGCTCATATTATAAGTGATTATTCTCATTTTACATAAAAACTAATTTTTGACGCCGATTGCATAGCCAATATAACCTTAACGTTCAGCCATATCAATCCAAGATCTACAACGAAAGAGGGCATGTGTAGTGGGGTTGAGCTTTTAAAGAACAAATAAACAAAATAAATAGCTGGAACCTTAGTAAATCTAGTACCATTGTATACAGCTTGATAACATATAAAAATTGAAAATAGAAACATGATTTGACAGAGTAAAGTGAAAGTTGTATAAAATAACGGTGAAATTTGATAAAATTGAATGGAAAATCGCAATATCTTAAAACGTTTAAGTTTTTTTAAAGATTCTTAATAGTCGCATCAGTTTTATATACCTATTCATAATATTAGTGCGAAATGGTATAAAGATCATAGGTTTTACTCCATTCAATTAAGTTTTTTTTTTGTCAAATATGACGACAGCATAGTTATAAAGCTGATTCTTTTATGCCGAAAATTCTCATAACAACTGAAAAAAAATATAATATAGCGCTAAATTTAATTAAAAATACTCCCTCCTATTCGCAACTCAATATCAACACATACACAAGCTCCATTATATCGCTGCGTTTGACCACACCAAAATCAAAGGTCTCTTTTTCACACGCAAATCCGACCAATATTTGTTTTCAAATCAAGTTCAAAACAACACCGTATCGCGTCACCACTCCCCACTACTACTGCCAAACTCTCACGACAAAAGCACACAATTGCATGAAATCCCGCAGCGCGCGAGTCATTGTTCGGCCGGCAAAAAATTCGAGATATTAATTTTCAAAAATACCTACACGCAGCAATGAAATTTCCAGTAATACAAGTATACGTCACACTGGACTCCTATCCTCGCCTACTCGCCCAACTATACGAAATTGAATTTGTTTCTATCCCGCGCACGTACACCCCACGATATGGCTTTTCATTTCGAGCCGCGCGAGCGAATATTTAAATAAAAATATTTTTCGCCCTGTGCGCCACGAAATTCCTCCGGTCAGTCGCTTGCAAAATACGAATAACAGGAAAAAGCCGGAGGCGTGCGGGCTCGAGAGATAGAGAATATATATGGCGCAAGGCGTGTCGCGCATCCGTAAAGAGTGTCAATTGCGAGATTAATTGACGCTGCGCGGACGCGCCTGGGTGGGGGCGGGGGATCATTAAGGCGCCATTCACGGCACTGCCGTGTATCGCGGAATATTACGCGACCGCGCGCGTGACCGCCATGCAAATGCCGCGAGAGCAAGTCTATCTGTCTCTCTCAATATATGTGTGTATATCACTGCATGCGCACGTGTCTGTATGATCCTTTCTAAGCGGGAACGCGGAGGAGAATCGCCGCCAAAATGCTCGCTTGTTTTCGCCAGTCGGAGATGTGATATGGGCGCGAAATGCGGAGGAAAATTGCGCAGAGAGCCGGGATATGTTCCTGCGAAGTGACAAAGTTACTCTCCTCTGAGGCAATTATATTCGGCAGTTATTAAGATTGCTCTTGAATCTGGATTGGTCTCTTTTTAATTGTAAAATAAAGAAATAGCTATCGATATATTGTTGGCATTGAAATAGTTAGAGACGCCATCAAATAAACTCTATTTTTGCCGGTAAGGTGACATATTGTTTTCAAGAAATTCTGTAAATATCGTTCAGAAATGTTAGATTAAGAAATGCAAATTACTGTATCGCAACACTTGTATTTGTAGAATTAATTTTTCATAGTTTGATTATCGTTTAAAAAGTAAAATTGATAAATGTTAATGAATTTTGTTATGACAAATATCTCATTTTGAAAAGGAACAACCTCAAATGCAAAAACAATATTTTAAATAGTCTTAAATGTTCAAGTAATAGCAAAATATTATTAATTTCACACATATAAAGCAAAATATTATTAATTTCGTTCGCGTAATCACAGAAACAGCATCATTTCTTATCAATTACTACAGTTTTATAATAGGTTAATTTTATCTGAGCGATAATCAAGAACAATCTGTACACTTCGACCCGATACCACGCGTTACTTTCGACCAGATATTCGGTCTCTTTTAACCTTCTTCCCCTACATTCCAAACTCCAGCACACTCTTGCCTCTAAAGGATTCTCTGCAAGCTTTCTCAAGAAGGCGAACGCCGGGCAGATCGCGCAAGTGAAAGATGAGGCGCTGGCGCGAGTAGACAGAGGAATCTCGCTCGAGCGACGAGGAGGGGCAACAGTGGGAGGGGGGAATGGACTGACGGATGGTGGACTCCCGACAAATGGATTAAGCGCAAATTGCTAAACTCTGTTTAATTTGGTCAAATGAATTTTGTTCCGGCGCTCACTCCCTCTCCAGGGCCGAGAGCTTCCCCGAAATGTTTTCTCTCTCTAGCTCTGTCTCCTCCTCTCGATGCCGAAGCGCGCGGGCGAAACTTTTGAGCGAAATCTCGTTTCGGGAAAGAGAGAGAGAAAGGCTAGGCCTCTCGAAATCGCGCTAATAAGCCGAGCGGTGCGTCTGCAGGGGGTTTCCGTGATGTCGTTAGAATGGTGGAAAAGTCGATAGTGCGATACGTTTAATTTTGAACTTGATCTTATACGAAAATAGTAGGGAGAGGCTAAATATGAGAGAATGTACCTCCGCTAAAAGTAAATTAAGAATTAAGATCAAAATGTATTAATTGTAGAAAAGAAACAAAAGAGGGATCGCGAAAGTTAGAAGATTATATAAATAAGTAAGTGGAAGAGTTGCGATTAAGTCAGACACATCTGCATTACTTAATAAGCTCGTCTAAAGTTTGCCAACGACTTTAGACAATTTGAATTTTATTATACTAAAGGTTAACATTATAATATCTAGAATAAGTTAATATTTATAGAGAAGGAAAAGGAAGAGAAGTACCTATAACGAGCTCGCAAATCGAAGTAGCTGTTCGTCCTCGTAAGTATAATTTTGTCGTGAATGTACGGAACTACCAATATGCTATTAATTAAAGAAATCAAGGTAGCTTGACAATAAACTCCATTAGCAGTATATTCGATGTCGACAACAGAGTGTATAGAATTATAGCGGCAAACTCGCGCCAACCATCTCATGTCTAATACCGCACATACCTCAAAATTCTCCGCTCAATTTAATAAACAACAGCGCGCCCTATGTCGCCGCCTCATTCCGCACAGACGCACTCCTCGCTATTTCCCGGCGTATATAATGCGCAGCGCGCGCGTGCGTGCGCCGCATTCTCGATGACGCTGTGCGTGCGCACTCTTTGCGCAATTGAGATTGGATTCGGCGAAATTATTCCCGACACGGAACCGAGAATCCGCTCGTGTGATACAATTACACCGTCAAAGGGCAGACAAGCACGACTCGTGATTTCGTGCGATTCAGTTGGAATTTCGGAGAGTGGGTGGATAGGTCGTGTGCACACAACGAAGTGCGCGCATTTAACCTACTTTCGGAGGCTGCTCGTCGAAAGGTTCGGCAGAGCGAGTAGCTTTCCCTCGCTTTTTGTTTTGTTTTATGGACAAGTTTTGTTTGCGAGGTCGAGTTGCCTTGTGCATTCGTTTATTTACTTGTTGTAGGAGGACATTGATTGGGATTGTCGATTGGTGGATGAATGTCAAAGGTTCTTGAAAAAAGCTTGAACCGGGAGAATCAACTGCCATGAAGTTTTTACAGTTTACTATTCACTGCCTGAAGTGGCAAAATACATTACTACTCTTATGTATAACACAATACCCGTGAAAATTAGAGAGTCCTTATTTTTTTTAAATCTAGGCTTCTTTGCGTTGTTCACATATACTTTGCTGGAATTTTTTTTTTTTTAATTAAGTTTTGAAATCTCTTTGGAGATTTATTCGCTATACAATAGTTTTACATTTATTTACATTAGATACTTGGTATATTTGGTTCGAAAAGTAATGTTAACATTTTCATAGATAAATAAACGTTTAACTTTCTTAGCTGTTTCAACATTTCAGCTCTATTAAATTCATGTAACTGGCATTGCCATAGGTACAACATGGTCTATGTCCTGCTCATTTTGTTTGCATTCACATATGGGATAGTCAATTATTTTAACTCTAGCTAACGAAGAACCTAGGTTATATTGATTTGCTCTCAGACGATTAATGAAAACTATACCCTGGTAGAAAATAGCTGGTAAAATAATTGTACGGTAATTTTTTTAGCCAACGGTTACAAGTGTAAGCCAACGGTTAACCAACGGTTCGGAAAAAGAGCAAATATAACATTTCAAAAACAAAAGAAGTGTCATTTATAATATAAAAATTTTTACAAAAATATATTTAACCTCAAAATGTTTAAACTCTTAACATGTATAAAACATTCATTTACCATAAAAATATATTTTTTCCACACTGTCACTATAGCATTATTATTATTATTTGATTATTTTTATTGTATACCAAATGAATAATTTATTATTTTAGTAATTTTGAAAATTAAGGATCTGTAGGCCAACAGCTCATTAACTCAGTACATAAATTTATAGAATTTTTAAACCAACGATTGGTTCAACTGTTGGCTAAGCGAACCATCATTTGCGACGAAATTAATAGCATTTTAAAGCAAGAGTTGGTTAAACCGTTAGCAAACTCGTTCCGATTTCGTCAACCGATTGCAAACTATTGGTTAATGTTTCTACCAGGGTAGTTTCTCTCGCAATTGGTTTCTTATAAAACTATTGCTTGTGTCCTTTATAGTAATATTTGAAATAGTGTACATTTAAGAATAATTTTGATAATGGAAGGTTGAAAAATATTTTTTCTGCCCTTCGGCCGGAAAGCGCCAACTTTCCGGCCGCTGCGCGAAACGAAGTTGCCGCTTTCCGGCGCCGTCGAGCAGAAAAATAGTATATACACCTTGGCCAGTAAAAAAGAAAGCCTTAGATCACACGTTTGTCAACCTCGGCTTCGCCTCGGCCGACAATTACATGTGATCTGAGACATTTCTTATTTTACTGGCCTAGGTATGTAATATACTATTTCATCATACCCCGGCCGAAAGTTCGCCAAAACATGCACGTTTTGCGGCCGGGAAGTTGCATATTACAGTCACGTGTTTTCAGTATATGACGTGACTATAACCTGCAATTCCCCGGCCGCATAATGTCTATTTTTTGGCGAACCTTCGAGCCAGGGTATGAAGAAAAATAGTATACGCACCTCGGCCGGAAAATAGAATATCATATTTGCGTGTTTGCCGTCTTCGGCTTTGCCTCGGACGGCAATCTACCCGCGAATGTAATATCCTACTTCCTGGCCTAGGTACATAATATACTATTATAGAACTTAGATAAAGAAATCGTGCTTTCCTCCTAGAATCGTCTGCTGGGTTCGTCAGTGAGCCCAGCAGACGATTTATCTTCTTTGGTTCCGTGATGCACGTTTCCCATTTTACATAATTTAGCGACAGACGATTTAAAATTTTAAATAGTACAAAACAAAAAAAGGTTCCAAATATCGTTTTTCTTCACCTGATGTAATTAATGAATGCATACAATCAGGCCTTTCTTCGAAAAGTAATTTACGAAGCAGATAAAACATAGCTTGAAATATTGATAGGTAAGGGGCAACAAAGAGCAAGTTCCTCTCGATTTTAATTCACGCAAAGTTGAGCCCCTTCCGATCATTTCATCTTTTCTTTGGCCTCCATCAAAGGTTTTCCTGAATTACTTTTGTCTGATAGCAGCTCGTACATTCGCTGCTTCTTCTTCCTTTTACATTGTTTGCAAAATTTTATGTTCAGAATGATATCTTGAAAATAAGACGATTATTTAAAAAAAAAATTAATTTCATAAAATAACACCGTTTACAATTAACTAATTGCAAAATACTTTTTCTGTTGCAGATTCGGACAAAAATAAGGTAGCAAAGTAAAAGACACGGATAAAGGTAAATACGTCAATTATACGTATAGATTATTGAAACGCGCACCAGTATGAATTAAAGCACAACAGAAACATTTAATGAATGCAATCTCCCTTTGATTCTTGTAACAGCTCACCGTCTACCGTCCGCGGCAATTAACGGGCTGTCAATCACAGTGAACGAAATTTTGTTTTCAATGAAAAGCTGCAAACGACTCTCGCGCGATTGTGCAACTGACCACTCTTTACAGTTAATCCGCGCGAAGGAAAAGATAAATAACAAGCGAAAGAGAGATTTTTGCTGTAGTGTATCGAGATTGCCAATTACGCGTTCCTTCCGTCGTATAATTTTCTCCGCCGCTCGCCTCGTAATTTCCTCTCCCGAAAGCCAAGAAGAAGAACTCGCGCGCGATGCTCCCGCGGCGTAACTCTATCCAACCAATCACCGACACTCGATACGCGCCGACTTTCGACCGATTTATTTTTCCCTTTTGAATCCCCGAGCCTCGGAGTCTCACTTTTCCCATTTTATACATCTTTTTCGCCATCTCGAGAGACGCCTGCGCGCAAACCCGTGTCGTATTATTGCGACGGCTCATCTTATTTACCTTACACTATTTCATCGAATTAGTTTTATTGGGTTATCATAAGGTTGGCTTCGATTCCGCGTAAAACTTCCGGAAGTCTATATAACTGAGATTTTGTTACGTTTTCCATAAAAATGTAATCGGAATTGGCATATGTTTCAAGTTACAACTAAAACAAACTGAAATCGTCGAATATCGAATCAAATAAGCAATCTTTCGAAGAACCATTATTAAAAAATTATTTATAAAAATAGTAAAAAATAAATAATGATAAACAATAAAATAAATAAATAAATAATAAATAATAAATAATAAATAATAAATAATAAATAATAAATAAATAATAAATAATAAATAATAAATAATAAATAATAAATAATAAATAAATAATAAATAATAAATAATAAATAATAAATAATAAATAATAAATAAATAAATAATAGTAAATAAATAATAGTAAACAGTTCTCAAAACAAATCTTTGAAATAAGTAATTATGTACGGTCTTGTTATCTAAATAAACAGGAGGTTGTATTTAACTTGCAGTAGGAGGAGGAATTATTTAATCTGATTCGGTAAATTGAAATGGATTCAAGATTCTAAATTTTCCTGTACAAACAAATTTATGTAATACTGAGTCTAATGTTAAACTTTAAATTTAATCAACATATGATAATTCATGCATCTCATTTATGGACACTCTAGAAATACACATTTACTTCAATCGGCAATTTCTTCGACGACAAAAATTCATTTATATATATGTATGGCTGCGCGCGGTTGGGGATTCAACGTGATTGAACAGGAATTTGTTAGTTCGCAAACTCCATGTAGAGAATGAAAGGCCGAGTGAGAGTAGAGCCGAGCAGCGGGAAACTTAGCTTCTTCATCGCTCATTTTCGGGATTAATGATGGCACCGAAAAAAACGCTAGCGGCGCGAGATAAAAGAGCGCGAGCGGGAAAAGGAGACAGGCGCGTGCACGCGCAGCCGCCTCGCAAAAAGGAAGAAGAAAAAAATAAATAAAGTGAACACGAGAAAAGAATGAGGGAAAAATAGGGTGGCAGGAGAGAGAAGGAAGAAGTAGAAGAAGAAGAAGAAAACGAGGCTGTAACGACGTTCCCCGCGGCGGAAATTTCGTTGCTCCACTCGGCTTACTCCCTCCCCCGCCCCCGCTCTCTCTCTCTCTCTCTCTCTCTCTCTCTCTCTCTCTCTCTCTGCCATCGTTAACCATATTCGGGCCGAGATTGGGAAGGATAGAGAGTCGATTCAAGGTGTAGCAGCCGGAGTTCTTAACGATGATAAATTGGAAAACTTTTGCGCTCGCGCTTACGCAAGCGAGCAAGCAAGATTTTTTGCCGCCCCCGAGAGCGAGCATCGACTGTACAGGGTGGAGGAGGGGAAGCCCCTCGATGCGATTGAATTTTTACCGTGAAAGGGATTGCCGGCGATGCAAATTTTTCTTTGCCTCGCCTTCCCCACTGTGCGCCTTGCTTTTTCCGCGTCTTAATTAATAATTGAAAACTACCTGGGCGTTTCCCCCTCCCCCCCCCCCTCTTTTTCCGAGCAAGTTCGAGCCCGAGACGTAAAGTGCGAGATCAGATGGGCGTCTTTTGTACGGCTTTCAGGGGCATAAATTTACTAGGGGGAACAGATGATTATGTAAGCATTGTAGAGAGTTTTAAGAATCGTTTTTGTTTATTGCTATCGCGAAATTGATGGATGGTGAGTTTTTTTTTAGTGATTCCAATTTTAATGCAAAGCGTTGAATCTGCTTCGAGTCAGTATTGCTACCATTTCATACTATATATCTGTGGCTTCCCGGAAAAACCACGTAAGGGACGAGTTTTTCTAAATCGGTTTTATGCCTTTTTTTCTTATCTTTAAACAGTCCCCTATCATCTAGCCGTGACAGAAATTACGAAAGTGCACTAGTTGTCTTGAATCAGCACAAGGAAAAACCACATATCTCCATTTTTTTCAACATTTTCCCGGAATAACCACGTGTCTCCATTTTTTTAAAATAATTCCCGGAAAAACCACGTAACTCCACTTATTTTTTAGAATAATTCCCGAAAAAAACCACGTAACTCCACTTTTTTTTAGAATAACTCCCGGAAAAACCACGTAACTCCACTTTTTTTTAGAATAACTCCCGGAAAAACCACGTAACTCCACTTTTTTTGTAGACTAATTCCCGGAAAACCCATGTAACTCCACTTTTTTTTTTTCGAAAAACTCCCGGAAAACCACGTAACTCCACTTTTTTAAAAATAACTCCCAGAAACCCCACGTAACTCCACTAAAATTTTTTTTTATTCCCGGAATAACCACGTAAGTGAAATTCGATTTCTAAAACATGAACGCTATTTTCTCTGGTTACTATGGCAAAAAATATGTTATTTACATTAGTATTCATAGACGCAGTGTTGCATTTAATCTCATTTGTCTTGATTTATAACATCGTTGCGAAACCTGCGAAACTAAAAACTCGATTTACTCGAAATAATGAAAAGTGGAGATAAGTGGTTTTTCCTGGAAGCCACAGATATACTTACCGTCATAAGAGTCTGAAACAATATCGACATTCTGTTATAGATTTATCATTCAATTGAGAAGTAATTTATTATAAAATAATTTATTAACAAAACTATGTGTCAAAAAAAACAAGCATATTTCCATATACAATATCTGTACTATCGTCAATAGACTGAGATTAATTTTTTAATCTTCAAATTATTTATGTCGAATCACGTGAATAAAACCAGCTTAAACTTCATAGTTTAAAACTTTTTAATTTAAAAACATTCGTAAAAAGTAACTTTGTCTTACGCAAATTATAAATAACCAGAGAATGGCAGCGTTTGTAATGTCTTTTTTTCTTTTTTTTTTTGTTAAATAAAAAAATTATGATTAAATAAAACTTGAACGGGATGAAGCCTTACAAAGAAAATAAGATAATAATGACCACAATAGAATAATATGAAATATAAAAATAAATACATTTTACAAAAGCGAAAAAGCACGCAATTATACTGAAAAATTGTCTGTCGAATGCTTTTAGAACTGTTTTGAAAATGCTAATTGAAGTTACATCAGTAATGTTAGATGAAAAGTGATTCCAAAATCTTCTCAATTTATTGACTGTGGGATAAAAGCCCAAATTTGTGATAGTAATAGTTTCATGTAGGATGCTGTGATTGCGGATGGCACATGTTAAATATCTGGTTTGATGAATTGACAAGAGTGCTGTTAATATGATAATGAACAATTTTGAAGGTGACGAGACAGTCATGACAACGGTGTAAAGAGCTAATTCTCTGAATATTGAATAGTTGGCTTAAGTTAATTTATAATATATAAAATCGACTACCTCTCACTTTAAAATCTGTTCTAATCCTGGAATAATAATTAAGGGTATATCCTACTATACTTTACTACTAACGCAGTTTTACCGGCGATACATGATAAAATAATTAATATAAAACATTGAATTTTAATAATATGAAATTCGGTGTAGAAATCGCTCATAATTCACCCGCTCTCGAGTAAACATCCGGCTCAAATATTTTCTGCATCATCGGCTTCAATTAACACCTCCTCTCGCTCGCTAACATCAAAGTACCAGAAAATACCTCTTTTGCCTGCAAAGCCTCTAGGCCGCGCCTCAGATTAAACGCCGGCAAAGAACGCCTATTCCTCCCCGATTAGAATCCGCACTTAACGCATATATGCCCGTACACACACACACATACTCCCTCATCACGGCGCATAAAGCCTAATGATTTCGAGGCGGCCTTGCGCACGTTGGTAAAAACGATCCTCCGGGGGAGGCCGAGGCTTAATGGAGCTCACAGGTTAAACGCAGTAATAATATTTGCCTTTATACGCTACCCGCGCGCGCGTCTAGCTCCGCCCCCATACCTCCTCCGGCTTCTCCGTTGGATAAAAACTTTCGCGCTACAGGCTTGCGCGCTCGACCTGTTTGAACAGCGCCCGCGCGCGCACTCAATTAATTCTGGGCGAGAGTAGGATCGTTAGCGGAATTTGCATTAACCCCCGGCCCACGTGCTTTTTCGAGAATTTAGCTGTTTTCCGCGCCCCGGAGGCGCCGTGTGTGCGCACGCGGATCCCTGACGAGCTGAGAATCTCTTGTGCAGTCGAGGATTGTTTGGATTGCGGGACGATATAAAGAGTGAGCTGAATATTTTTGCGAATATTACGAATAATGCGAGTATGAAGACAATGTAATTAGAATGGAAAAATGTTTAATAACGACTGTAACGAAATTCATGAGCGTTTTACGGCGCGGCGCGAGAAAGCATACATGAAAATTATTACGATGAAAATGAGAAGCGGCAGAATGCACTTCTGGACATGTATTTTTACACAGGGCTTTAATTTCGCGAAATTAATTCGTTTTTCACAAGGATCGAATTCCGCGCCTGAAAACAGAAAAATATTTTCACCGCGCGTAATTAATTTAGCAGGCCGAAAGAATTTCATATTGTCCACTCTTTTATTACGTTCAACAGAATTTAAAATAACACAAGTGTAGGTAGAATATATATATATGCATTTAACTTATTAATCATTTGCATGCCGTGCAAATATATGGATTGTTACATGATAATAGTATTAATTAGAGTGAAAAAAATATATGGATACAAAGTTCAAATATTTAATTAAAAGTTAAACAAGTATAAACATTTTATTCCAGTTTATATCAACAATATGGTTCTTTATATTACCCAAAAATGAAATTCAATTATATAAAGGATGTAGTTGTAATTACTGTAATCAGCATTCCAATTAATAATTTATGTAACGGAAGATCATTTCGAAAGCAATTTATTTAATATCTCACAGGGAAAGTTCTATATAATCTAATAATTCTTTCGAAATCTTTACTACTGTTAGATTACTCATCACCGTGATTTCCAAAAAGTAATTAAAATGCTTCCTATAAAATTAAACTGGAAACATACGATGCATCAAAAGTGTTCCATCAAGTATTTTTAACACTCTTCCACTTCGCATTTCCAAAATTTCATAAAGAAAGAAGGCAAGCAGGACGACGACTATAAGACACACCGTATGACGAAACGATAAACCGCGAACGTTAACGAGCAGAGGTCAGCGTTCTCGTACGTGCGCGCCGACTTTCACGCGCGTCTCGGTATTAATTCACCTTCCTCGTGGCATAAACTCGCCGATGGCTCGCGCGTAAAACTAATGGGATATGGCCGTTCGCGCGAGAGCAGCATTTTTCCATTGCCGCGTATGGATGGGTACAGAGAGCCGCACCGCTGGGAGTCTCGGCCTGATGTTTCTCGGTATACTCTAATGCAGCTGTGAATTAATGTTTGATATTTTCAGATTTTTCCTATATTCTAACAAAACTGATCGACCGAACCTGAGTGGGTAAGTTTGTTGATTTGAAATTTTAATAAATACTAATTTGCTTCATAGTTATTTCGTTTCTAATGCACATTTTCACCATTATATGATAAATCAATACCTATACCATATTTTAGTAATATTGTTTTAATGTTAGCCAGTAATAGCTTGTTAGATACTGAAATATTTATTTCTTTGCTTTTTGTAAATGCATGTAGTAGAAAAGTTAAATTATGAACTCTATATATATATCTACAGCAATAACAAGACCATTATTCAAAAAAGGTAAAATCATCATGTTCTTCTACAATATTGTAGGTAGAAACATCGTAACGTTTCACTTCCCCATACCAACCTTACCTCCCAACTAACGTACACGTCTTGTATTTCTGCATGCGTTCACCCAATACTTTTCTTATTCGACCTCGCCGCGTGTTCGCGCAGAGGCAGCCAATCATGAGACGCTCGCTCGCATTTTCCTCGAACGTTTTTCACGTCGCACAGCATGCTCCTCTCTTTCTCTCGTTTCCTCTTGCCAGTCGATGGCTGTATGAAAAAAGCTTTTCCGTTAAAGAACCATCGAAGCTCTGTATATCGAAGACGAAGGCGCCAAATTGGCTGGGCTTCGCGCCGTTCAACGACACGACGCCGATGTAGAGGCACGAAAACCCGGAGAGAAGAAAACAATGAGAAATTGCAGAAATGGATGAAGAATGATATACATCGGAGGCCAGGTTGGCGACGCGTATTCTTGGGGAATTAACACACATACGCGCTGTTATTGCTTGAGAATACACGTAGTTTGCCTGGTCGATCACGACCATGAACATCGTCGATTTCAACGTCTACGTTTGGAAAAGCATTCCTGATGTGCATTGTTATTGTAATCGAAACTGTATTGTAAAAGATTGTTATGGATTCTACGACTCGAGAAATGTGATGTTACCGTTAATGAAACGATGATATTGAGAAAGGGCTTGAGTCCAATTTTTTCAAAAATAGACTTTTAGTATTTTTTCCATGAGATCCATTGCATCATCTGGGTAGATATCAATACCTACAGATAAATTTTTTTGAAAAAAAAGTAGTTTAAAAAAGGGGCTATCCACTTGATTCTATTGTGTTGTAACATTTAAACCGTATGATTTCACGTAAACTTTTTCAAATGACTTAAGCCCTTTTTATATATCACCACATGTGCAGATATGACTTGCAAACTTCAAAATCAAACTTTTGTGTGATAACGAAGTATATGTTGTACAAACATCATAATTGAATAGCTCTATAACGACATACGATATATTAACATTCATTCTAAAATGGTTCATTCCAAACAAATCTAAAATTCTAACAAATAATCTCTTTTGTGAATGTTTTTTCGGATACATTGGGTTTTTCTCCAAGCTTACAGAGTTATAAAATTATGAAGTTTAAAATAATAGTCATATGTAATCTATTCATTTTTTGTCATTTTCAACTGTGAACCCATTATTGTACAAATCCCAACTATACTGTAACTCCATATTTGTCATTATGTATTTCATATTGTACAGAATATTCAACTGTTGTAAAGTAAAAAAAAATTCTGTTTTTCACATATCATAACATTTCAGCACATCCCGCAGAGACATAGCTCAAAATCTACGTTATTCACCACGGGAATCACTACAACTACATCAACCACATTAAATGAAACCATTACTTTTCACGTTCCCCCTCCTTCTCCAGCACCCATTCGGCAATAGCAGAAGGTTTCGCCGCCGGTATAAATCACTCTCTAGGAGAGTTTTAACTTTGCCAAGCCTCGTTGAAAACTTAACAGGCCGTGTAATGAGAAGACTGTTCCCGGCAGCAGCAGCAGCAGCAACTCTCTCTCTATCTCTCTTCTCCTTTCTCCCTTTTGCAGGACGTCTTTGCTCATTGTCGGTGTGCGATGCGCCTCCCTCCAGTCTCGTATTTTCTCCCCTTTATCGCGTCCCCCCTCTCTCTCCCACTTTTTATGCGAACTGTATGTGTGCGAGCAAGCAGGAAAACTTTGAAATTTAGAGTAGCCGACGCCAGGCTCTTGACACCGTTGCGTAAGGTCTCTCCGCGCCAAGTGGCCTCTGACAAGTTGCTCGAAAGTACACGTGTGTAGGTGGGCGTCAAGGCGAAGGGGGAAGAGGAGGAGGAGGACGACGATCGTGGAAGCGAAAAGGGGAAAAAAGAAGGACGAAGCGCACGGGTGTCTTGCATTTTTCAGCTGTTTCGGTGCGCGCGCGCGCGCTGAGTACCGGCTGTACTTAGGAAATTGGAGCGACGAATTTACCGATTGATGTTCTGATTAAATTTTCGGCTGCGCTCAAGTTTATAAGGAATTCTTAGCAGATTGCTGTTCATCGATTACAGAATAAATTTGTTTGTTATACACTTTTGCGTCTCAATGATTGTACTGAAATTCCAAATTGTTTAAATGATTGTCTACTAATGATATTTGATAGACCCGACAGGTTTTTGACACATGTACTTGAATATTTTATGATTCGATATATATTTACTATTATGCATTTGTCTATAATGAAAGTAATGACAAAGAAAATTAATTTTTCAAAATTTACCTTATTAAAAAAAGACTTATTTAAACTTTCACATTCCTACCATTCTGAGAAATAAACTTATTGATACTAAAAGAAGTTTTATATGAAAACTTTCAAAAAACTTATTCAAAAATTCGCCATTTATTCAAAAGTTTAATTTCGAGATGAAATGTACATTATAATTATCGAATACAAAGCATAATTATCTTCCATAAGAATCTGTTACAAATTTATTTCTTCGTACCTTATTTCTTCAAGCTGAAACCTTTTCTTCGAAACCAATAAAGTTAATTATTTCTAAGTAAACAATAAATTGAGAGGTTATTTAATTATTGCAATCACGACCAATTTATGAAACACTGATTTTAAAATTTTCCTGAACACACTCGAATAGTATTGTGTAGCTTAAATTCGCAATCCCACAGTCGCGACGCACCCGCAGGATAGCGACTATCTAGCGACGGATATTAACAGAGGCAAAATCATTATACACCCTGTCATCGGCGAAATGCTCCATAGACCGTGTGCCCTGCAGGCCAGACGTTGCCGTCCCGTTCCGCCGCCACCGACGCCGTAGAGACAGCAAGCATATATAGTGCCGCCCACTCGCACGCGCATACAGTGCACTTATATGCCCAGCCCAATGAATACACACACACACACACACACACACAGAGAGAGAGAGAGAGAGAGAGAGAGAGAGAGAGAGAGAGAGAGAGAGAGAGAGAGAGACACACAGACACATACACATGCACGCTTGCATACTATAATGTGTAATTCGAATATCGTCCACTTCCTAAAGGAGGATGAGACAGAGCTCACGTACGTGGGTGCATACACCCCTGTCTCTATCTCCCGCGTATGCGTGTCTAGCGAGCGCACACGTGCAGGCATTCCGCAGCCTACATGAGCCTTATTAAAGGCTCTTGCCGTGCGAATTGTCAAAGGAACCAGAGGGGAGGGGACGAGGAGGACCTTCTCCGAAGCCCTTAGTGGAGAGGAACGGGCAACGACTGGCGAGGATCAGCGCCGGATTAAATTGGCCGAATGAAAAGCTCACCGCCCGGCCGTTAATTAATTTACGCGTTTCGAGGGGCATGGATTAAGCGGCTCACCGCGGCCGTGCGGAAAAAGTAGCATCGAAGAGGATGGATGGGGCTGATTGATTGATTTCGATGGTTTCTCTCGGCGCGTCGGAATTCGGGGCTTCGTCGGTGTATTATGTCATCATCTCCCTCCCGATGACGATATGTATACCTTAGCGTCGCGTCGCGAGGGCGCCTGTGAGCGCAGAGATGTATTTAATGTCGAGTGAATGTGGAATGGCCACGATACGGGAATGTACAGGCATTGAGGGACTATTACATCTGACGTTGTAATTAATATTTGGTATAGTATAACAGGTAATTTTTTGAGAAATTGTGATAGTAATATTTGATTTCAATAATGATAATATGTTCCGAAACCCATCGAAACTGGTTGTATCGAAGGTTCCACATATATGAGCAAATCTACAGTTTATCTGCCCTATTTTCGTCCCAAAACGGCCGAAATTTTTGTTTTAAGCACACCTTTCGCGTATGGGTTTTCTCAATCTTTATTAATATATTTTATACCTTATAATACATGAGAAAAATATTTAAACTTTCAAAACAGTCTTGTGACACTGCTTTAACCGCGCATCGATTTCTCTTATGGAAATTTAACATCGTAAGAATGGACGAAAAGTAATCACTGACGATTAAGCTCTTGAAGGTGCCAACAAATTTTTCACAAGAAAAAAATCAAAGTAGAAAAAAACCAGTTATATAATTTAAGCTAAAAATCGTTAAAATGGGTCCATACTGTACAAAGTAACATGCATTTGAAAATCACGAAAAATGACCAAAATCTTTAGAATTTTGAAAATCCGCAAAAAATCGCTCATTTGTTGCGTTTTTCACGATTCTCAAATGCACGTAACTTTGCATACAATGGACCGATTTTAATGATTCATAGCTTAAATTAAAGTTCTTTTCTTCCACTTTAATTTTTTTCTTGTGAAAAATTTATTGGTACCTTCAAGAGCTTAATATTTATTTATTTATGTTTATTATACGGGCTAAAAAGCTCCTTAGACAACAATACAAAGTAACACAAGTGTTACATTAAAGAATATAAGCAAAGCATTGGCTATTGATATAAAAAAGAATATATCAATAGGCCTTAGAAAGAGAGCAGGTGACTTGTTTAAACGATATTATCGACTGTTTGGAAGTAATAGTTCTGGGTAACAAATTCCATTCTCTTTTCATCTTGTTTAGTGACGAATAAAATCCAGTAATAGAATTAAATGTATCCTCGCATAAATCACGATGATTGCGCAGTGAATAAGAGAGTTGTCTCTGATTAAAACAATTACAAAGATCATCGCATATAATGAAACCGTTTATAATTTTGTAAGTAAAAAACACAATCTTGAAGATAATGTACAGATTAAATGGTTTGGATGTTGTAGCTCTCAGCAAAAGTACTATACTTACTAATATTGGCTAATCATCCAGTGATGCCAGATAGAGGTGTTTTGTTTTTCTCACTCTCATGTAAATGAGGTCATATTGCGTGAGAGAGAAAAAGACAAAACACTTCTATCTAGCATCACTGTAATCATCAGTGACTACTTTTTGTCCATTTTTCCCATGTTAAAGAACCCCGCATAAAAGAAATGGAAAACGGGGTACAGTCAAATTGGCTATGTACTTTTGATCAGGATGACAAAATGTAGAAAATACTGCATTTTCAGCCAATTTAACTAAAAAAAAAAAAATTTCAGCCGTTTCGGGACGAAAAAAGGGCAGAGTTAATGTAGAATTGCTCATATGCCTTGATCTTGTGAGTTATACTGTTGCTCGACTTTGTGCATTCTATTCTATTTGTGTACACTCTTCTAATGAGGGAGTGCAATACATCTAGACATATCAAAACGTATTTGATATAATCAAATCGATAATTCATACTGACAAGGAGATGATCAGGGGTGCGGGTCCTGAATTTGGCTAAAACTGCAGGAGTTACTTCTTTGTGACAAATAATGAAACACGTGTCTTGGGGTTTTTGTGAATGGGCCTTTTTTCCGAGCCTCAAGCTATTTTATGTCTAAAATGAACAATTTTCGATAAAAATGGGGTAATAGCTGTTTGAATATTTCGGTCATATAAATGGGCTAAAAAGTTTATAAAAGAAGGCAAAAAAAGCTTTAATTTAAGATGTATTTCATTAAAAAATGTCGATTTTAAAAAAAGTTATAGACTATTAAAAATAGACTTAAAAAATCACTAAAAATTTCTCATTTTTTTCAAGCATTTAACGGGTGGTATTTTAAGCTATCTTCTTACTTTATTTTTAATAGCCTATAACTTTTTTAAAAATCGATATTTTTTAATGAAACACAGCTTAAATTAAAGCTTTTTTTGCCTTCTTTTATAACTTTTTAGCCCATTTATATGACCGAAATATTCAAAACCTATTACCCATTTTTATCGATTTTCATTTTAGGCATAAAACAACTTGAGTCTCGGAACAAGAGGCCCATTCACAAAAACCTCGAGACACGTGTCTCATGATTTGTTAAAAATAAGTACCTCCTGCAGTTTTAGCCAAATTCAGGACCCGCACCCCTGATCATCTCCTTGTCAGTATGAATTATCGATTTGATTATATCAAATACGTTTTGATATGTCTAGATGCATTGCACTCCCTCATTAGAAGAGTGTACACAAATAGAATAGAATGCACAAAGTCGAGCAACAGTATAACTCACAAGATTCTTTTTAAATTTAATTTACAGTTAAAGACCAGGAAACTGAGAGAGAAATTAACTTTCTTTCGTGGATGGAAAATATTTTATCGTGGCAAACAGGATTATCTTTCAAAAAATGAGAAATTGATTTATTGCTTTTCAGAAAATAAAATTTATGCATCTATTTTAAAACACGTATCGGATGCCAGTGATACAGACTCTTCGTACCCCAATACTGTACCTCATTAAAATCAAGTCACACAGTATTGGAAGTACGAGGTGCATCCCCTGTTCACTAGAATTACATTATTGAAAATGAGAACAGAGAGTAAGAACATATTTATATTTTTAAGATCTACACTGGTCAGCTATTTTTGTTATTGTATCCTACAAAGCCGCCTAGCCGTTAACATATCAACTAATTTTATAGATGTATGAAAGAATCACATCGCTTATTTAACTAAAATGATTATTGATAAATTAGATTCGTTAAACCGAGTTTTAGGATTTAACGGTATATTAATTCTTCTTACTCAACCTGAAACTCTTATAACTTCATTAGAAATAAATATTTTTTAATTTTAAAAAAAGAAAATGAAAGCTTGATTTCTTTACTATTATTATATGCCTTCAGAATTATATGTGGCATCTTTATAAACTGAATGATAACTGTTTGAAAAAGAGATCTGTTTTCAATATTTCTTTAAACCAAAGTAAAATAGTCATAACTCGAATTTTTCGAAGCTTTACACATTACTATTCGAGCTTAATATTTTGACATCCTAAAAGGTATCTCAGAATTTGAACGAAATTCGTCATCCACAGGTAATATACGTTCATAGTTAACAATTTTCTCATTCGGCTTTGAGTCCATTATGAACTATTGAAGGCTTATTAGTTAATATTTTTATTTATGAAATATTTTAATTAAAATAAATTTAACACAACTGAATTCGACGTATTTTGGTTTAATTTCAACCTTGCACACCTTTTGCTTCCTCATAGAGGAAGCTTTGTGATAGTAAAAAAAAAAGTTTATGAGATAATGTGTTAGAAATGTTATTTAGCAAATTTGGAATCGAAATACACTATTTTTAGAAAATGTCCGTATGGATGTGTGTGTGTGTGTGTGTGTGTGTGTATGTGTGTGTGTGTGTGTGTGTGTGTGTGTGTGTGGGGGTGTGTGTGTGTGTGTGTGTGTGTGTGTGTGTGTATGTATGTCCGTATACGTACGCTGATATCTCATGATCTACTCAACCGATTTTAACGGGAGAGTGATCATTTTTTTAGATTTTGCTTCCACAATTGGGGTCAATATTCTATTTTTGTAAAATTTAATTTTTTTTTTATAGCCATTTTTTAATATTCAAAATTTTTTTTCAATTTTTTTAATATTTAGAACAAATATTGTTTATATATCATGAATTCTCTGTATGTAGGATAAAATTATCTACAATTTAAAAAAAAAAAGTCGGTAGCTATATTTCGTCATAAGTTATTGATGAAAACGTAATTTTTTGTAAATAGGTTATATTTCGAAATTAAAGAAAGATATTAACATGAATATTTTTTTAGTTATAAAGGATATTAAGTACTATAACTTAATAAATTTTTAGGTTTTTTTATTCATTATTTTTTGAGAAAAAAAATAATTTATAAAAAAAAGTGATTTTTTTTTGTCGTTCAATAACTATAGTAAAATTGGCTTAATCACTTTGAAATTCTTTGTAGGGGTAGATTTTGTATACCAATCGAGTGAGTTCTTTGGGCAAAAGGATTGATCCATAAATTTCGAAGATATTTGAGGTTAAAATTTTTTTCAAATTTTTTTAAATCGTAATTTCTCGAGAACGGCTCTATGTATCTAAATGGGGTGGGTGGTATTCGAAAGAGAATTAAATTACCTATATTTTCTAAAAAAAATTAATTCTCTAGCTATCATGGTTCTTTTGTTATTAACAAAAACGTAAAAATTGAAAAATGAAAAAAAATGAGTTTTATATGTTCAACTATTACAAGAGTAAAATTGTCTTATTCGCTTCAAAATTCATTGTAGAGGTATATTATTGATAGTTCTCGGATGAGTTCTTTTGGCAAAGTGATTGGTTCATAAATTTCAGAGATATTTGAGGTTAAAATTTTTCTAGACATTTAGCTCTAAATATCAGTTGCAAATTAATAGGCAATTGGGATATATATTTTATGTATGTGAAATTTTGTGGAAATGTATAATCTATAAAAATTTGAATAAATTATGTTGGAGTTTTGTTATTTCTGTCTTTCTGAAGTATTAAATTTTAAATATTGGAATTAAAAATTAATTAAAGGAATCAGTAAATTAAGTTTGAGGAAGCTACGTGCCAATGCATTGGCAGCGGTTTTTTACATTAGAACATTAAAAGTTTTTTTTTCTCCTAAACGATGATACTTTCATTATAAATTTTGTCCATGGGAAATATCCTCTTCAACTCCAAAATGAATACATGTTGTAATTTTTACGTTGAAACTTGTATCTTTTACAAAGAAAACTTTTACCCACATAGTTGCTAACTACAAATCCGAGTCCAATAATAACAATTTTTCTCATAATCCCGCCTTGTTAACGCGTGCGTGTAACAACGAATAATTTTCTCCCTTGCTGCCTTACATTCCGACAGCATTCGATAAAAGGAATTCGTCGTTCCGCTCAGCGCCGCGTGCAGCATACATTTACACGCATTATCACTCACTTCTCTTACAAACTCGCCACTAAATTACGCCGAGAGAGAGAGAGCGTGATTTCTATCGTTAGGAGAAAAAAGCCGAGTGGCAAAAGTCTGTGCGAGCGCAAAGCATAGAAAACGAATGGGCCATTTATACGAAGCGTCGGAGTTTGATCGATCGGGAAATCCTGCATCATTAGCGGCTGTGTGCGCGAGAAAAGGGCTGGCGGTGTGAAACGAGCCTGATCGTTTGATATGCGCGCGAGGAGTGTTTGAAAACCCAAGAGTTATCGTCGTTGTACAAAAGCGATCGTTTCCTCTTTCAATTTGTAGAGATTTAACGGTCGGTTGAGTGTACGTTTTTCTCAGAACAAGTGGCTTCCTTTACATAAATGAGAAATAGTATCGCGTCCACTTCTTTTATGTTTTGTATCTGAAATGCCCACTCGTTTTCTAGTTTTAGATCATTTTTGTAATTATTCATATTTCTATAATTATTATTATTAACAGGATGTGTATAGTATCAATTTAAAGAGTAAGTTGTAATAAACAATTATTGCTGCAAGGTGTTTTGCATTTTTTTAAATAAAGGTTATAATTTTCTAAAAATCTACAAATAGGCGAAATCCGTAGATCATTAAATATAGCGGCCCAATATGATATAATAAAAAAAATATTTTTTTTATTATATCACGACCGACAGTCTTTCCTTTGGATAATGTTCCTGTAATGTTTACTCTTAACATACTTGATTGTGAAAAATGTTAGGATAACAATCAAATTTCTTCCTATTTTTTTGTGTTAACATTAAAAGTATTTCTTACATTATCATACCCCTATTTTAACTACAGAAAAGACTAAATAATTTTGAAAAAGTATCACATTACTGGATCCCGACGAACCATTAATTATATCTGCAATTAACTAACACTCGCGCTCTCTTAAACCCTTCCAGGCCTTCACACACTCCACAATTTCCCACGAACCAACCTGTCGGTCCGAAACAACTCCCGTGCCTCCTCAAACTTAGCAGAGGTTCCTTTCTCCTCGCACTTAACATAATAATATTATCTGCTCGCTTGCGCGCGTGTATTGTTCTGCTTATTCTCCTGCGCGGGCGCGGAATAAAATTATACTCCGGGGCCAATCGGTGCCCGGGCAAAATCTGAATCTCATGAGAAATTCTAATGGGTCTCGACCCTTATTTTTCGACCCTCTTCTCGCCGCCCGCGACTCCATTATTAATTGCCTGCCGCCCAAATGGGCTTCTGTTTGCTTATGTTGCCAAGGCTATTTGTCTGTTGGCTGCTCTCGCAGTGCTGTTAAATTGCCTTCGAAAGCTGGGCGTATTTTTAAGTGTCGTTGATGGCTCAAAGTGAGAATGTTGTCAGGTGGTGATTTTAAGAAGATTGAGGCTCTGCTTTAAATTTACAAGTCATCGGGTTATACTACTTAGAAAATTCAACAAATTTTTAGTCATTCGAAGAAAAATGTTTTAGGAAAATTCCATTTATCTTTTAAAATATTAATTAGGTGGATACTAATAATGTGTAAACGTTTTGGAAAAAAATCGGCAAGTAATACTTGCATTTTTTAAAATCTACATGAATAACACGGAGAGAAATTTTGTAGTGAAAATTACAAATATTCGAGACAAAGTTACCACTTTCTATGGTAATGAATGAACAGACTGACAATTTCAAACTTTTTACCAAAGTGCCTTGGTAACATTTTGTTTAGTTAATGTAAATTTGAAAAATTAATTTTTCTTTATCCATATTAATGGTTGTATAGTATTTTAATATAGAAATAGAAATAGAAACAAGGATGAAAAAACATTAAGGTGATGCGATATCCACGCTATTACTCAAAATTGGGTTCCCGTTTTTCTCATTCAATTTTTATTTTTAAGAAAAAAACTGATACGTTGTAGTTCTTTATTAAATTTAAAACGTGTTAGAGAGTTTATTTCAAAAAGTTTAAAATTGAAGGAGAAAAACAGGAACCCAGAATTGAGTATAGTGTGGGTATCACATCACCTTAAACTGAAAAAAATTTTTTTACGGAAACGGAATTCGATCCGACGATCTTTGGGTTGAGAGTTCGACATCCTACCGGACTGCGCCACGGAAGCTATTAATAATAATCATTTGAATCGCCGTTATTACTTACTGAAAATATGTGTGTTGTTTTCATTTTAACATCGCGCAAGCCTCTAGTATCAATCTTTTGAAACACAATAATGCGCAGTGCGCATGCGCAAGTAGACAAATACCAGGTTACTTGGTAAAATTTATCAGTTACCAGCGCTAATTTGGTGCGCTACGCGCTCCCTCTCTTCGCTGTTTCTTAATTTCTTTCGAGTTTCGAGATCGATTCGAGATTTCGAGATACCTCGCAAAAACGCTCGAAAACCGAACGAATATCGATCGCTCAATTTATATTAAGGGTCTTAGTAAAAATTCTTAGGTAACCTTGTAAAAATGACTAGATCTCAATTTTTATCAGTGTACCTGGTAATTTTTACTCAGATAATTTGTTTTTTTA